>VZRX01013382.1:0-75936 GCA_013398075.1 Notiomystis cincta | reverse complement strand
TATATATATATATATATATAATCTACAGACATAGGTAGTAATTGATATATAATGAATGTAAGATTTCTTCTTTGTTAATGCTCACTTAAACAGGAGTAAGAGATTTCCTCCATCCAGCACCTTTCTGCATACTAAACTCATGTAGGGGAGCATCATTTATTGTGTGTTATGCTTGAACACGAATTTTTTTACTTTTTTTAGCAGGAAGTCTAGTAAGTACTTTTGAAATATACATAGTGAAATATAATGCAGTAATTTTCACATTTGGAAGATTCTTTGTATGTACAAATGAGGTAGATGAACAAATTTAAAAGCATAAATTTTTGTGTAAACTGTATCATCCATAATCTTATTAGAAAATAAGCTGAATTAAATTTGATAGGTTTGATACTGTACACTAAATTCTATATTTTGGCATTATAAAGTGATTGAACTGGGAGGAGAGCTTTTCAGAATTGCTTTTTATACAAGGTATTAAAAACGTACTGAAGAAGGGAAAAATTACTGACACACAATTTTGTGTGGATAAATTCAGAAATAAAATCTAGCAGAATCTCGTATCACAAAACTATTTCATCCTCACCATCTTCCCATAATTGCCTGTTATATACTTACCCTTCAATCTTAAAGAGTTATTCCCACTACTTTTTTCCAGGAAGGCTTGGTAATTGTCCTTTATATTTTGCACAATATAAGTGCTACAGTGCTGAAGTAGCAATTTTACAGCTAACTTTTACGTTCTGTATCTCTTTTGCTAGTTCATAAGTGTTATTAACATTTGATATTCTTCTTCTTCTTCTTCTTTTTACAAAAATCAAACCTTTATATGGGCTCACCTTGACTCAGTAATACTTGTGACTTTGAATTATGTTGTTCTTCATGTTTCTGATGAGAGGAAAAAGGCCACCTCTACATGAAACTATTGAATTTTAGTATAAAGTTCTGGAGAGGTGATTCTCTTTAGTTAAAAATAAGACTTCCTGACAGGAAGCCCTTTTATAAGAACATCTCAATTTTCCTCTTCTTTCTATATGTTTAGACAACACATTAGTCAGCCTGAAAGGCTGTGTGTAGTCATCTGATCTGCTTAGTCATCAGCTGTCACTGAAGCAGCTCTGCACAGATTGGGGATTTTGGGTGCATCAGGGGTCTTCCTGGGCTTGATGTGCTGCTGGGGTACCCAGCTCACTGCCTCTTTTGGTCCTGATGTGTTGATGTTGATCCTCTCAGTGTTCAGGCACTTTATCATGCCTCAGGCTACCTGTGGAAGAGGGCCATGGCCTCCTTTGTGTCCACACATTGTCTATTACTGTCTGCTGTACTCTGTAATAGAAATAATTTCAGCTAAACACTATTTAGGAAATCAAGGCTAGTAGAGTTCCTGGTGGGAGAAAAGACTTTTGTACTTGTTTATTAATTATATCCACACAGAAACTGAGCATTGGTTATATCATGAACACATTCTGTGCAATGTTGTGTGTATTTACAGACATTGTGTCAGAAAGGAAAGTGACCTCTATCTAATATCTGTTATAGTTTGCATCCATCCCTTATATTTTTTCCAGAGGTAATTATAAATATAATTCAAGAGAAAAGAAATTACCATAGAAAAAATGCTCAAGCCCTCAGAAGTTGCAAAAAAATCCCACCAATGCCTTTATTTGAGAATTGTGTTGTCAAGCATTGGCAAATGTAAATATCTGCAGAATATATTTTTGAATATTTTATGTGCCAGTTTTATGTCCCAGTGATAGACAATTTGGATGTATTTGCAAATATGAGCTGGATTATCATCTATACTTTTGTTTTAGTGTGATATATTTTTCATAGTCTGGTGGTTATAACATGCAAGAGAAATATAAGTTAAAATCTACTCTTTTTCTAATTTAGTACAGATATAAGATCTGAGTTCACTTCTCAGACAATTGTTATTGTAAAGCTTTGTGAGTTGACCACCTCCAGATCCTCAGCTGATGTAAATTCTCACTGAATGAAGTGCTTCTTGAGATAAAGTAAGTGTGTAAATATGACCAGTCAAGTGTCTGGCCATTCAGAGAAAGGGTGGGAAAATTTGGTTTAAAATCATTTTATAATATTCAAGTGCTTTTGACACTGCAGTGCTTACCTCAAACTGTCTCTAGCATAATTATTTGACCACTTTCCTGTGACTCCACAAGCAGGGAAAAATGAAAGACAGGCCTTACCTCATTTCTGCAGGACAGTCCTCAAAAATAATACTTTCATGCCCCTCCAGGGTAAAACAGGTGTTTCTGAACTAATTTTTTTGCAAAATAAAATGCTTTTGAAGTAAAGAAAATAAGGATTCTTTTTCTTATTCAGTGAGTGATAACCACTTAACAAGCTCATAAATTTCCTAAATTCAAATGCAGAAAGGAAATAATTAAACTGAGTGTACACATCCAGATCTGATATCCTAACTTCTATTTTATGCTAACTGCCATGTAAACATTTTGTGCTGTTTTGAATTTTTGAGACCATTGACTAAAATTTTGACTGAAACAGAAGAAAGGTTTTATTGGACAAGAATCCTAAGTATGTGATAAAAAGACTCAGAATATCCCCCTTGGATTCGTGAGGTGAATTCCTGCTTCAGCCAACTTCTGAAGTCCAAATTAATCTATTGAAAAAAAGTGTCACTAATAGCTCAAATACTCCATGGTTAATTTTTCATGCAAGGCTTCCATGCTAGAATATTCTAAACAACTGAAGACATCTTCATTTTATAACTTTACTGCTTAAATGTAGTGGAAGTGTATACCTGGCTTTCTTCCACAGCAGTAGCGATGTCTGCCTTGAGTTAAACGCATAAAAAGGCCAAAAACTGGCAGATCAGTGTTTTCTTTGGACAACATCAGACTGCTTTACACATGGATAAATCTTGCTTTGGCTTGGTGGAGGTGCCTCTGTTAAGAAACAGGATTGCTGACAGCAAAGAGGAAGATTTTACAGCCTGGAGCCGGTGGGAGCTCTGCCTTTGAGCAGAGTCAAGCGCGCATCAGAGCACAGGTTACATCCCCTGCCCTAAGACACTGCCACATCTGAGGCACAGCCCTTGTCTGGCAATCTTCCACTACAAATCTTCTTTTGCTTTAACAAAATCAGAAATCTTTGACTCAGACTGTCTCAAACAATAGCTCACTGAAGACTGCTTAGGCATCCTGGCTTCCAGCTAGACTTTGTTTCAAAAATTACATTACAAACCAGTAATGACATTATAGATCCAAGATGTTTGTAGAGTATCTTTGAGTAAATGGAGACATATGTAAAGAGTGATTATGTATTTATGAACTGGAGAGGAGGTTGGGCTGCAGTTGAGATTAAAAAAGATATGACTCATAAAATCCTACTAACCAGGGCTATATTGTAAATTTCTGTGAAAACCTGGTTATATTGTATCATCCTAATCCACTCTACTAGGCACATACAGCCTAAATCATGAATCTTCAATTTCTCAGCATAACAATGAGACAGGATCATTTGGAATAACTATTTCTTTAAAACCATTTTGAAGGAAAACATATTTTTGACTGGAGTGAACATATTCTTCTATTAATTTTTTTTCTTAAAGTACTACTTTGTAAAACTCTATTGAAGACAATCAGACAACTCCCATTTTTTTGTAATCTTCTGTTCCCTTTCTGTGTTTATGTTGAAGGGACTTTGGCATGTAAAATTCTGCAAGCTGAAAATATGGCAAATACAATTGATGAAGCACTAATTTTCATGCACTTGTCAGCAATTCAAATTCATTTGTGCAGTGAAGAGCTTTTCACACAGCTTTCTATTAAAGGGTGGAGGAAAAGGTAGCTCACTGTACTCATCAGAGAGCCCATCTTTCATCCAGGGCTTTCAAAGGACTTCCTGAATTAAACTTTGTGACCATCTTTAGAATTAGTTAAGTATCAGGTAGGTGAACTGTGCATTTTATTTCAGCATTTCTGTGTGAAACAAAAGGGAGCTGATCCTGCAGAGAGGTGAATCCTGCTCCATGAGATGCATGGAGCTTGGTCAGCCCTGGGTCCTGCAGGCAATGGGAGTTCTGAAGGCAGGGACTGCAATCTCAGCACTGCTCATCATCCCCTGCACTGCCAAATGCCAGCATCAGGCTCCCAGTGCCTGCATCTGCTCACAGGGGTGTTCTGCTGCTCCCATTGTGCCTCTCTTTGCTTTCTCTCACCTTCAAATGTGGGCAAGATTTCTCCCTGTATCATTGTTTTGAGACATGAGTAATGTTATAACATCAAGTATTTTCCCCTGCAAATACATATGTGTATATACATAAATATGCATATGTAGTCTGCTTTGCTGTTTGCTGTGAAAAGGTGTTCAATATCATATTTTAGAAAAATCTCCTGGCTTTGACTGGAGAAAGCCTGCTGGATTTTCCCAGATGTGTAGTTAGTTGGAGTAATTTAATCAGCTAGGTTTGCAGGTGGTGTGCAGGAGAATATTTCTTGGTTTATTCTCAAGAAAAATGGAATTATAAAAGTCAATCACATTTTTATGTTGAGCATTTTAGCCAAAATTCAGGGCCACATAGTTGAATAAGAGGAGAAAACAAATACTCATGTCTGAATAATCAAGACTGTAGAAATCTGTTTTCCTATACAGATTTCTCACAGGAAAGTTTATTTTTCTGTAGTTGCCACCTCCTTTTCAGATACTGCTCATCTCTGGAATTCCCCCACAGTTTTTCTCAAGGTCATTTTCCAGTGCTCCATGAGATGATTTTCTGTTGCTTCCCCCTCAGCATTGCACTTGTTTGTCTTCTTTCTGAGGTGTTAGGTTTTTATCACCAATGAGTGCTCTCAGTGAGTCACCTCCATGACCACGTATGAACCTCTGCTCTGGTAAAGGTTATAAGCCTTCAATCTCTTCCATCCTATAAGGGAGTCTAGTTATTTTTATATTTCTGGGCAACCATAAGTCCAAATAACAGCCCAAGTATAATGTTTCATAAAACTGCTACAAAAAATAGAAGTTCAGCACAAGTTATAATAGTTGAAATAGTTATGGTAATGTAAAATGTGACATATATCATGAAGTAAGTAATACAGAGTGTTAGGATAAATATTTTATGTATTCTTTTTAGAATGACTTGTGATGGTAATGGTGAAGTAATGCACTCAGATGAAGCTTATACTCCTAAAACCTTTAACCCAAGCAGTACATGTACATATATTTCCTGTCCACACTTCTCACATAGAAAAGCTCTGGTAAGAATTATTCACAGGGCAGAAGGAGGAAGAGTACAAATGACATGTCAGTTGCAATTTCAATGTTCATTGCAGTCCCGGAAACATCCCTGGCATAAAGCAAAATCAGACAACTGGACCAGATGTCAGGAATGTTAATGTGTGTCTTTAAGGTCGTATTTCATTTTCATTCTCTTGAAAAGAATTGGGTTTGGTTTCTGGGATTTTAGGAGGGAATAAAGGGATTTTCATTACCCAATAATAACCAGTGGGAATGTGAGAAGCATATTTAAAGGAATTCTCAGTATAGTATCACAGCTGCTGTAGCTGCCTCCACTCAGTTCCCTCTGTAAGAGTTGATCACTATAAACCTTTGAAGAGTAAAAACCAGATAAATTTTTCAGTAGTTTCATTCAAGTTTACAAAGCATGAAACTAGTTAATATCCACCATTCCTGTTCCCAAATTTTCTAAAGAGAGAAGGTTTTAGAAAGATTTTGTATACAACAGTTGCTCTGTTCAAAAGCTGTGTAGGATTCATTTGTTGATTTACAGCGGTGCAATATTTTAAAATTCATAGAGAATTTAAAATATGTCTTGCCAAACAAGGAATGATTCCTTTAGTTAAATATACATGTTAGATTAAATGCCTCTCTTCATACACTGCTTATTACGTTAGACAGAATTCATTCTGTTGTAAGAACAGACGGCTTGGTTTGATGGAATGTGCTTCATTCAAGGGAGAGAATTGAATAGTTTGACAAAATATATTTTGTGGATGGATTAGGCACAGGAGAGTGAATTGTGGCGCATTGTGTAAGGAAAACACCGAAGAATTGATTTTAAAATGTTGAGTATAGAATGGATTGGAGTTGTTTAAAACATGTACATTATTGATCAATCAGATTGAGAGGCCTGACAAAAAATAAAAAGTGCCCACAGAACTCATTCTGTCAATGAGGGTGTTTTTCATCTACCTGCATCCTCAACAAACTGTATTTTCTTGTATACTTCATGTGCTCTTATCAGCACAATGCCACTTTCTCCCAATTTCTTTCACCTCTTAGAATAAAAATGGTTTGGTGAAATCCCTTGCTGTGACAGATTTCACAGGCAGTGCATAGCTCAGCTGCTCCTGTTTGGTACAGGCTTTTCTGGCCTGGGGAAGGATCACAGAGAGAGTTTGGGCAGCTGAGCATTTGGCTACAAATCCATCTGCTGCAGAGTCATCCTTCGAATTGGGTGAGTAAGGTACAGGTAGAAACCCATCAAGGCCAGTGTTTTGTGTTCAAATGCCTGATGCAGGGGAGCAGTGAAATTCATATCCCTAAAACACCAGATGTTAATTAGGCACTTAGTAGTGGTGTTCAGAAAACCCCAGGTGCTGAGAGAAGAGGAAAGTTAGCTAGAGCATAATGAGAGCACTTGGAGGCTGAGACAGAGCTCCCACTCCCAGAGCTGTGTTTGCTGCTCCCAGGATAATTTACCAGCACACAGCCTGTGCCAGGCTGGCCCTTTCCTCTCTGGGAAATGGCAGTCTAGCAGTTCAGGTTTTTAACATTTAGCTGTAGGAAAATTTGGTTCATATGGCCAGCATGTGTATCTGCTTTATGAGTAACCTTAAGGAGCTTTGCTCTTCTCTGGAGAAAAACTAGTCATGTTTGACTTCTGCAAGTACTGGGGAAGTGACCAAAACAAAAGCACAGAAAGGACATGGATACAGCCAGTTTTCCAGAAAAAAACGTACAAAGAGCTTCCAAAGGCAGAATTGGTTGTGACTGCAAAATTTAGGTACACCGAATATAAAAGAAGAGTGAATTCCATTTTTTTTGACCTTTACTACTTTTGTAAATACTTTTAAAAGTCAAATCCCAACATTCTTACCCAGAAAAATCCAATACCATTAAGTAATATGCAGAAAATGACTTTTTCAAATATGAACAAATGAACATAATTGAACCATAATATCATATTGCATTTTTCAGTGGGCCTAGTTAAGGTGAATTCAATAACTTCCAGATGGGATGTGTTCCAGGTTGAGATAGTAGCATTGTTTGAGCTCTGAAGTCAGACATGACTAGATCCTTGCAGACACAGTTGAATAGTATCTATGAACCTGTTAAAAGTTTAATTTGAGAGAAATATGTTGTTGGCATATGAAGAAGCTTCTTTTGATTTTTTCCCCTCTATTTTAAAATTGTTATCATGACTGTTTTGTATCAGACACTCTCATAAGAGTTCATAATGCTGCATAATAGGGGTAGGTTGAAGTGTTTATGAATTGTTAATGAATAATTTTAACTGACCAAAGTTAATAAAGATTCATTAAAATTCATAAAATGGTTCATGTATATTTCATTGCAAACATAAAATGAGATACTTTTCCAAACATGCATGCTTCTTGAAACTTAAAATTAGGAATTTTCAGAAGCATTAATTAGTGGAAAGCTGAAGAAAAAGGTTATGATAAATGTACAGTTTGAGCTATTTTGAATAACTCTTCTGTATAAGCTCATAAATTATTCAGTACCAACCACTTATGTAATATTTCTTAAAGGTAAAAGAAGCATCCTTTCAGGGTTGGTTGCCCTTTCCTTAAAGCAAAATAACTCTGTTACATTACTGGAACCAAGTTACAGAAATAAATTGATTTTTCCCCCCAGGGCAGGCATCTGTTACTTCCTAAAGTAAAGAAATGCTCAAGGAACATATGGTTGAAGGAATTTGGCAGGGTTCTGTTTTAGAAGAAGACATGTACATGAGATTGAAACAGGAAACAGGAAAGTATCTGATTCAGCCAATAGATTGCCAGCATGTTTTATCTAAATTTAAGTCAGTTTCTGAGTTAAGAGCAATTCAGCTTCTCAATACAGAAGGAAGTCAGGCCTTATCAGCTGAGTAACAAACTTTGGTTAGACTTGATTCTGTATAGTTGGCAAGGCTATGGTCCTAGTCAGATGTTCAGTTTCATTGAATTAATGCCTTGAGGGTGGGGGTTAAGGGTTACTCTCATTAATAAACATTTCAGAAATGCACATATCATATCCAAAAAGGCTACTGAAATAGCATATAAAAGCCAGTGAAAGCTGGGTATTTGGCTCAGCATTTGAAGTCCACCATTCATTTTGAAAGAAAGTCACCAAAACTAATAAAATAGGGATTTATCTTCCTTAAAAAGGGAATGTGATCAGAATTCAAAAGTGTTAATTAAAACATTGTGAATTTTCTGTAGACTGGAGTCTTTCAGTCTTAAATTATTTCCAATTACTTTTATTTTTGAACTCTAGGAATAAGGATGGGGATAATGTTGTAGATATTATGCCCAGAAAACTTAATATAAGAGCCTGGGATTTGTGGCAAGTCTTTTCTCGAATGGTTGCACTTGAAAAAAAAGAGTGGGATTTTATATTTTTCTGGAGCTGTCAAGCTAAGTTTCTGTTCTCATTCATTTGTCCTTTTTGTGGTAAGGGTTATGACATTGACAATATCAGCCCTTTCTAGGATGCATTGCCACTTGCCTTTGAATGAAAGAGAGAGAACTCAAAGAGCTTCCTACTTTTTCTAATCTGTGCCTCTTTGCAGTACAAATCAATGGAAACTGAGATGCCAAACTTCCAACATCATTTGCCAGGATACTTTATGAATGATTATCAGAAAAATAATTATAAGAAAATCTAGACTCCAATGGGATAAAGATGCTATTTCCAGACAGGTATCAGTAAGCTGTAGTCCATACTGCTTTTCTGCACCCATCTTACTGCTTAGAAGTATCTGGTCTCTTTAATAATTCAAGGAATCTTGTGTTTTCAACCCAAGGCATATTACTAACAACCTCTGAATGTTATTGCTGGAAGGGCCCCTCCCAAAATGTGCCTTTTTTCCCCATGTGGAATTGGCTGCCTCATGACTTGTGCACTTGTTTTCATGCAATATTGAACGTCTGAGCAGCATCTCCACTCTGCTGAGCTGCAAGGGAAAGGGCTGGCAGCACTTGGAGTGTCCTCAGGAGAATGGGTGTGCTACAGTGAGAAGGGTCAAAATTTCCTGGCAGCTGAGAGCAAAGGAGCTGTCAGTCAAGGGAATCTGCAAGATAAATGCAAGGCAAAGGTTTAACTTAGCAGAATAATTCTGTTGTTTTAAAGAAACCCTTTTAATCAGCAGATTTCAAAGGAACTCAGTGTCTGTATTTTACTGAAGGCACAGAGATGTGAGCTGAAGGCAATGAAATGGTGCAGAAATAAGAATTAGAGCATAGGTCCCTCTAATCTCAACTTGCAGTTTATCTTCTAATGACACCACCTCATTTTGTCTCAAAGTAACCTTAAAAGAGTTTCAGACAATAGACTGAAATGCTTTCCTGGCTTCTTGTGCTGGATCATCTGCAGCCTAGAATGATGTTAAGTTTTTTCCTGTGAGTGGTGCAGGCATCTCCTTCCCCAGAGTCTCAGTTGATGTTTCCTCTTTTGTTTCTTTGGAGCACACATTTCTTTTCTTTTGTTCATATCAGAGTTTTTTGGTCACTGGCTGTTAAGAGGTTTGATTGTCATTACCATATATATGTATTTTCTTCATTTTTATTAAGATTCCATTCCAATTTGTTGATTTACTATTGTTAAAAGATTTTTTTAAGAAGTATTTGGCGTACCACTAAAACAATCTCTCTCATCTGCATATTGGATGGCTTGGCAATGTCCAGGTGAAGAACTGAATGTGCTGGGAGATATTTGGATAGATATTTAGCACTTTCAAGTGCTATGACATTGGGTGTAATTAGCAAGACTGAAGTAAGTTTGGGCTCTAGAATCCAGTTGAACTGCAGTAGCAAGAGTTACCCTCTCTGAAGGCCCAAATTGTCAGGGACATCAGCAACAAAAGGAATGACATGAGATTTTATCTGATGTATCCAGAGAACTTTTACAATTACTATATTTCTACTAATATTCACTCCAGTACAGTAGGGCAAAGCCTGATGTCATTTGTGAATCTCAACTTTACACAGCATGATAGAGCAAGTTTAAGGCTTACCATTTGGGTTATGAAGTTTTCCAGTTTTGTTTTGTGTAAATTGTCATCTCCTGTTTAGGCACATTATATATGAAACTCTCTATACTGCTACAAAGGCCTCAAAGGCCCTCCCCAAAAGCAAAATGGCACATTCAGCCCAAGAACTTTCTCCTTGCAGATCTGAGTGAATGTGTAAGCACCCAGGTTTCATTTGGCTTGAAACAAGCAGGTCAATTCTGTGATTTTAAATTTACAAGGTAAAACCCACCCCAAACATGGCTATGTTGAAGACAGGCCCCAAGCTACTGAAAACTTGAGTTATGATAAGTCTTATCACTAAAAATTATTTTCTTTAAGTGAGACTGATCAGCATTCAGAACCACATTCTGATGATTACTCCAGACTCCTGTGTTTGTAGAAGCAGGAGAGAGTGAGCAATAAGGCAATATTTCCAACCTGTTCTTTCTCAAGCCATAATTCTGTGCATACACTCAAAATCTCTTCCCATATTACAAGCACAGAGCTTGTACCTGCAGCATATCAGAACTCTTAAGGAGATTGCATCTATATAAGAAATATCATATTCTTTAATGGGAATATCAAGATTTAAGAGTGAGGAATGAGGAAAATCTTGCATTTTTCAATTTTGAATTGCTTTAGGCATGATAAGGAAGAATTGAATATTTTCAAAGACATAAAGCTCAGGTGATTGAGATGATTAAGAGACACATATGTCTGCAGGTGAGAAAGAGATGTAATTTCTTGTACCCCAGTGCAATGCTCTGACATGAGACAGAAGTAGAAGCCTGGTTTGGCTTTGTTGCAGGACAGATACCAGAAGGGTGAGTTGAAAAGCTGTGGAGGAAAGACCATTGGATGCCATCAGCCTACAGGACTGTAGTGTGAAGGAAGTTTTGAAAAGGATCTTAGAGATTTATTTGTGCTAGTAAGTTACATACCATAGAGTCCTGTGTGGCGCTGGCAATTTGTACCTATGCATGCTATAAAAAAAAATAAATATTAACCTGGAGCTTCAGCTTTCAGTAATGAGTTGTAGGGAAACACTTCAGAGTGTTTCAGGAAAGAAAGTGATAACACAATAAGGTCTAGAGGCCTAAATTGTGGTATCAAATTTAACAAATGGCTCCATTTTTATATGAGGAAATACACCATGAAAGAAATTGTACTGGAGCCAGTTAGGACACAGGGAATGATAGTTCATGGCTCAAAGAATTTAAATGTCATACATTATTCTGAGTGGTCAGAGATGTTTAATGCAAATTTCACTGTCATTCCTCATGACTAGAGGGAATGCATATGCTGGTAGTCAACATCTAGGTTTTCTTACAAGAAGAAACTATTAATAGTGCTGTATTAACTGCTTTTAAAATTCTGTTCCTTCAGATTGAGATTTGATTTAGGTTTCTGCTTTACACAGTTTGTTATAAGAACAGCATTAGAAGAACCTATCTACCTGAATGAATGCCTTCTTGCACTTGTCTCTTGCACACCTACATTTTGGTAGCATTTGAGTAGTTTTATGTGTAGGAGAATATCAGACTGAGCACTATTGTTAGGTGTATTGAAAAGTAGGAAAAAGATGATTTTTCACCTAATGCTGCCATATCTCCAATAAAATGAAAAATTTTGAGTAATGTCTGGGATTTCTTATGTGTTTCACCCTCAGACCTTTTTCAGTGTTTTCCATTGTGTTCAGATTTACAGTGTACTTAAAACTGCAAAGTTATCAGAAGTTCCATTAATGTCTTTTTCCTTCTGAATTCAGAACCTTTAGTCAGTTTTAATGTCTTCTCTTGCAGTGGCTTTTATACATTTCTTCACTTTTGTGCCATTAAAAAAGTATTCCAAAAGTATACATGTAATGTTTTGCTGAAATCATTGAAAAACTGTAGGGCTGAACACAATAAACTCTGCAGCATAAGCCATTTCTTTCTTTTGTTCAGGGAAGAACTCTGCCTCAGCCTTCACTCCTTTGCTATTTTGGTTAAGCTGGGAGAGGTCAGTACAAGATGATATTCTCTAAGTCAGAATCACATCCTTTGCCAAATAATACATTTGTAAATCTTATGTAGCATGCATCCCACATAAGTGCTTTCTGCAACCAGCTGATAGTTGGAAACCACACTTATACTTCTGATCCTTCTGAAACTTTTGAACAGTATTAGACATCCACCATTCCTCTTGTGCTTCCTCTGTCTGCAATGAGATATTTGTAAGATTTGCCAAAGGCTTTCCTGCTTCCCCTGCTACTTACTTCATAATGATGGGATATTATTCTTCTAGATCTGCTGGCTTGTCATCTTTTATTACATCTAGTTGCCAGACTTTATACCATCTTGTAATCATAAAATCTTAGTGCATTTTACCCTTCTCCTCAGAAAACTCAGCTCTGGTCTCCAGTGTGTGATCTTCCTGCCTTTGTTTTCTTTTTCAGCACTAAGGCAAAGCTGTATTTACAATCATAGCAATGCGTAGACTTTGTTTTTCTTATGAATTCCTGACTCACTTCACCCCAAACATTCATCTCAAGACTCAGGTATTTGAAAATTGGGTAGTGACATGGCTTAAAGAATTATTATGTATTTGTTTACATTCCAGAAAAATGTGTCTAAGTTGGAGTAATGCTTTTGAAAAGACCAACAACTGAGTGTTTCTGTGTTGAAAAGACCAACAACCTCTGTTTCAGGTGCTTTTTAAAACCTTCCAGAATAATCTTCTCCAAAACTTACCAGGCACTGAAGTGAGACTGACAGGCCTGTAGTTTCTAGCATCCTCCTTCTTGCCCTTCTTGACAACTGGGACATTTGACAGCTTCCAGTCATCTGGGACTTCTCTGGATTCCTGAGACTGCTCAAAAATCGAGAGAGCTTTGGCGATAACATCAGCCAGATTTTTGGATGAACCCCATCAAGGCCCATAGATTTGTAGGGATCCAGCTGGATCCCACACAGTTTCAGTGTTGACTGGGGGTTGGTCATTCTCACAGTCATGGTCCTTCAGCTCCAAGGCACTGGGACCCTCTTGGTCCATCATCAGTGCTGAATGCATTAAACCCCTCTGCCTTCGCATTGTCCCTGTTTGTGAGGTGACCTTCCTCTTCCTGTATTGTGCCAATGTTAATTTTACTCTACCTGTTGCCATTAAGATATTTGAAAAACTCTTTTTATTTCCCTTGGCCAGCTCCCAGAGAGCCTCAGTTCTAGACAAAAGGGAAGGGACTTTAAAATAGTTTAGAAAGAAAACTTTGCCTCAGAAGGAAAGAAATAAAGATGGGTGATGCATGAGCAAATGTACAGACTGAGAATCAGATTTATCATTAAAACATTCATATTATGGACCTACCATGCTGCAGGACTGGGAGTACAAGTCCTTCTTGCATATTACAGGAGGGCTGACTCTAGATTAACTAAATATCATGCAAAAAAACAGAAGTGCTGTCAGCATCAAAGCTATTACAACACTGCAGCTTTCCCTTACCATTTGGAGGACTGCAGAGAACAGGAAATTTTGAACAGGTGGTTATCCACCTTGAAGTGGATGAAGGTCAAAATGTTGGTTTTCATATGAAGCTGCAGATATTAAATCAGAAATTATTAGGGCAGCCAATCTATCTGCTTGGCTTATTTTTCTAGTACATCCCTAAACTTCTTTATTTACCAGGTAATCAAACATATATGTTCTTGATCCCAGTACAAGTTTGTCATCCAAAAACAGGATTTGCATTTACAGGGGGATATCCATCATCCATGGCTAGAAATTAAAACTAATATTAAACATATGCATATATCGTGCCTGAAAGCATTCATGCAGGAAGTAAAATATTTTTATGTTTATCAGAATTTTTCAAAGTATCTATATGTCTCATGTGGATGTTTAGATTCACTGCTTTAAAATCTGTTTGCATGGAAGTTCCTCTTCATCCCTTAGGTCTTATTAAAAAAAGAAACAGAAAAAAGAATTGTAGACTGATAGGCCACTAGCAGAAATTGTTGGTGGAAACAGTTTTAGGCAATTCTGAGAAATAACAGATGACACATGGACTTTTTAATGGGCCATCTCTGTAATTAAAATGAGTCCAGATGTGACCTGTAATATCCTAAGAAGTTACTGCAGTACCTGAAATAATGTAATAATACTGAATCTCATACCTGCAAAGCCACCTCTTCTAGTGTAGATGGAGCATCAGGAAAAAACAATATGGAAACAATGTAAATTTCTTCAGGATCTATTATTTTCTTTCTGGTTTTTATTTTTTCCTTGACAAAGAATGATTGTGGGTTTTTATTTTTAGATATATGTATTTATTATATAAAGGCCCTTGGAAAGCTTTTTCTCCATTTCTTTGGAAGTTTTCTTGTCACACATTCTTGCAAGGATTTAAGTTTGGTTGTATGATGAACACCCAATCTGCCCCTTGTTAATCATTTGCCATGTACCCTGTTTTCCATCTTCCTTCCTATTAAGTCCTCTTGATTAAACTTGATTAAACTGTCTTCTTTTGTCTCACCTTTGCTCATATGAAAATCTGAATCTCCATAACTAATGTTTCTCTAAGCTGCTGAATAAGGACCTTCCAATCATTAAAAATAAGGTATATCTGAGTTTAGAAGGTTTGCTGCTGCTGAAGCATCTGGTTTTCTACTGATTCCTCAGCCCTTATAGCTAGAGTTTCATTTATAGGTGAAGTGTCTGAGAAAGTCTTCAGAAACATTGCCTGAATCTTCAGTCATGTGAGGACACTGCAAACGACTCCTCTCAAAATGTCCTGAGAAGTGTAGAACTCATGTCAAATGTCAAATTCAAACATGGTGATTAAGCAAGAAAAATCTGACTGGTTGCCATGTAGCTTTCCTAGGTATGACTCCTCATTTGATGGCAAACTCCAGTAGTTACCTGACTTGTTTCACTGTAGACCAATGTTTTCCTGAATCTCTGAGGAGTGTGCTCTGAGCATACCTAATATGTGCCAGCATTGGCTCCCTAACCACCACTACAATGGAACTTTTTGGGTTGCTTTATGTTTTTTTAAGGTTTCCAGTTGCCACAAAGGTATCACTCATGTGGTTCACCTGGGAAAAGGTACCTCCCCAGCCTTGGCTCTGCCCAAGGACAAAACACCCATCTTTTCAGGGAGGATTTTCCTTTGAGGTTGGTACTGGAGTGTGGGAAAAGAGGTAAAATTTCCCTTGTCTTGCTGGTGGAGTTTGCAGGAAGGAATACCAGGTTGGGAGGTCAGGAGGAGACAGTGCCAGGAAAAGTTTGTTTGTGTACCAGAAGTTAGAAAATTAATTTCAGAGGAGCAAAGCTGGACTCTGTTCTCACACACACATACATTTACTCATCCTGTACAGAAAGGTCATGATGAGACAGAAATGTAGGACCCATCTCCTAGGTGAGGGCAACCAGAACTGTGAGCTCCCTTTGGGTCTTTCTTCTTGTTTCAGTGTAGAGTATTTAACAGTGGTGCTGTTGCAGGAGGAAGAGAGGAATAGTTCCACTCTTCAGACTTGTGCTGGTATTGGCTTTTATACTTCCTGGATAAGTATATCAACTACTAGACAATTTAAAAGAAAAAAAGCAAGATAAGAAATAAAGAAATGCATTTAAAGAAGTGCAACCTGAATTTTAAAAGAGGGGAAAAGAAAAGCTATTTTAATTTCTTTTAAAAAATAGCTGTTGTTGTGTTAAAAGGCAGATTCTGACCTTTTGGTTGGATGGATGCCAGCAGTCATCCTCTGAAAAGACAGTAATTCAGGCTATGTATTCTGTTCTCAGTATTTATTAGTTCTACTTTCCCAGAATGCCATATTTCCAAAATCAGTCTAGAGTGTGCATGGTATTTAGGAAATAGTATGAGCCTTTTGCATTTTTGGTCCTCTGCCTGGCATTTCACACTGAAGGCTATAGTCAGTATATAAAATACAACACAACATTAGGAATGTGAGGCTCGTGGGTGCAAACCTGCAGTTGGACCCTCTGTGCTTTTCTGTGGGTTCAAGACTTCGCCTGGGCTGGGGATCTGCCTTGTGGCCTAAATACTGTCCCTTCAAGTCCTTATTGAATGTAGCCTCAAGTATTTTTTTCCAAAGGCACAAAGTAAGTCAAAGATGGAGGAGGGGCCTGAAGCCCTAATTTTGACTGCATCTGTATAAATGATGAATTTAATAGCACCATCATTTTTTGATGAAATAATTTCCATTATGTTCTTCAAGCAAGGCATTATATTGCATGGCTCTATTCATCAATAACAACTGAAAATTGTTATAAAGCAAAATGCTTTGTACTGGTCATAATTATACAGAAAGGCTAGATATAAGACTAAAATATGTCTGTTATTTGCCATCATCATAATTTAACAATGTCAAGGAGAAGTTGACTTAAAAATACCACTAAAGATACTTGTTTTTTCTTGGAGACATTGTACCACTTTTTGCAAAATTCCTCTAGAAATTTCATAAGCACTGCTTTAATATTTTTTACCCAGCCTATCTCATACAGAAGTGAATTTTACAGCCACCAACATAAAGAACATCCCAAGGACTTTTATAAAGATTTTGAACAATACTTATTTGTACTGTAATGTAGCAGTTGGCTTTTATGAAACTATATATTTTTGTCATATAACTAATTGCTTTGCTGTAAATGAATTCAGTAGTATAGAGCTTTCAATGGTCAAAGTGTTTCCAAAGGCTTTTGCTACAATTAAATTGATTCTGCATATTGTGTATATAATGATAATTGTAATGGCACTATTATTAGAAGGAGGTTCTTCGGGGTTGATAACTTGAAGGTCATTTTAAGAGAGACTTTATCATTATTATGTCATTGTTTTTTATGTGAAGTACAAACTGCAAGACAAGACTTGAAGTTTGCTCATAACGTGCTTATTTTGTTACTGAGGAAAAGGCGATTAGGGTTCAAGAAATTAATCTCAGTCTCTGCAGGTGACATTTCTCGTAGTTCTGCTATCAATTCCTGTTTGACATAACCTTTTCATTTTGTTGCCAGTCCAATACTGGTGTTGTGCCACTCTGTACTTGGTCACTGCACATTTGTGCAAGACAGGAAGGACAAAGCAGGTGAAATACTGTGGGCTTATGCTGATACAGAGAAGCAGCAAGAGGACAAAAGACTGTAACAAGGTGATAGAACTTATTTTCTGGGACTGTACACATGTTCTTTTTCAGAGGGGCATTTATTAAATTGTTCTTTTATCTGAACTTCCCATGGCAAATCAGGGACAAGTGGAAATGCAGTGATTGGTTCTAGGTGAACAAAACAAACCCAAGGTCTTTGAAGTTCCTAAACATCCTTTTAGAGTTTAGAGGAGTGTTACTGGACTACAAAAGAAAAGAGCTTCATAGAAGAGAGGAGACTCAGAAGTCATAGGGAAAAAAAAAGATAATAAGAATAGCAGTAAAGCTGTCATTTCATAATACATTTTTTGCTATTAAATTGTTTTGCTACTAAAGAACTTCAAATAATATTGAATAGGGAAAAACTTTTCCCATTGAAAGTAACTTATCAATAAACTGGTTAAAACTGGAGATGATATCACTTACTGAGCCATTTCATAAAATCATTATTTTTATCTATTAGAAAGAAAGCTGTAACAGTTGTATTGACAAAAATTCCTTTTAAATATATTTTTTTCAGAAGCTGTCCAGAACGACAAGAAAAGAGACAGAGATATGGAAACTTCTAAAACAGATCATGTTTGCAATAGCAATGAGTTGCAAGGTTTATGTAGAGGTCTTCACAAGATGGTTACTGGTATTGAAAATTGCATCTTTGAAACCTAACTTTGCTTTGGCAGAAATTTCTGAGCTTGCTCAGCTCAGCCCTGATACCCTGTCAGTGCCTCGTGGGAACTGGGGTTGCATGGCTGACACCCTGACTGTTGGCATCACTAACATCCTGAGATTCTTGGTCTTTTGATATTTGTTTTATGTGTATGCTTCTTTAGGAGTTCATGTCAAACAAAGCATGGGATTATATTTTCCTGTGACTATCAAAGAAAGGCCAGAGTTGGGTTTTCTTGGCAGAGTCTTTGGCCAGTTTTACACATAAATCCAGTTCCTCAACAAAATGATAAAGAACATCTTTAAGCGCAGAAAAGGGAGATGGGGAGATGGTGCCTGTAAGCAGAGGTATGAGGAAATTCTGGAACCTACACTGAGGATCCTTTCCCAGAGAGGAGTTCAAATAAGAGAATCTGTCTTACCTACAGGTACCTCAGCTCCCTCAGTCAAAAGTGTGGGTGTCTGTGCAGCTGTCTGTGTTCCCCTCTCTGTTCTAGAGGAATATCCTAGACCTTATTTTTAGCCAAATTTGGAAGCAGGACACTGGACTGATGAATCTTTGGTCTAATAGTACAGACTGTGCTGTTCATTCTTCTCCTTTATCTCTATTTCTCCATGAATATCATATCTTTTACCCCCCTAAGCCTCATTTTCCCCTTCTGCACCCAAACATTGACTTGTCTATGACAGCCCTGCCCAGTTTGCCTGCTGATGTCTTGCTTCCTTGTGTCAGCTGTCCTCCTGCTCAGTGCCCTCTCTGCTGCCTTTACAAAAATCAGTTGTTCACATGGCTCTGTAGAGGCTATGGTTATACACAATACTACCACTAAATTCCCTCTCCTTGCAGTGAGTGGAGTTCACTGGAGCCTCAGATCCCTTTGCAAGATTCTGTGCTCAATGAAATCAATGCTAACAAGAATTACAGGATTTTAGTCTATGGATACCTTTCTCTGTTTAGTCACTGTAATGATTTCTGCACAAACCACTTTGAAGTTTATGCCCCTCCATCGAGTTCAATTTTCAAGTAAGGAACACATTTTAATGCAGATAAATTGAGAATAGGTACCTTTGTCTAGCCTCCCTCTGTATTTGAGAATTCTCAAACCTCTCAGCGTAAAAAACTCTTGACTACTTTCCCCTGAGCCCTGTTCTGCAGTCCAAGGCAGAACACACAAAGGGAAACCAAGACAAACATCTCTCAGAACCATGATTTCCCCCAGTTGTTTTCCTGTATGGCTATTTGCTCTGCCACTGTGAGTCCTGATCAGCAGAAAGCTTTGTCCTGTATAAAAGTTTCTGTGAAGCTAATTTAAGGCACAGCAAGGGCCTCATTTAGGCAAAACAAAACCCAAGCAAAGCACAGAACACAGCAGTTCAAGTGTTTTTGTTTTGTGTCAGAGAAATGTATAAATATTTTACTGTAATTGTTTAGGAGGTTATGGTGAAATATCCCTTTCTCTGGAAAACAGGAAATAATCTTTCCTGAGGTCCATGTTAGAGTGGTGGTAGTGAAATCAGCTTTATGAGGCAGCAACGCTCAAGGCTCTGAGTTGGGTCATTTTGGATTATGTATCTCTTATTTTCATTTCTTTAGTTTGTTTGGGTTTTGTTGTTGCTGTTGTTTTGGGTTTGTTTGGGATTTTTTCTTTGTTTGGATTTTTTGTTTGGTTTGGTTTGTTTTTTGTCAAGAGTTTTTCCTAAGTCTGGAGACTTTTGTTTTGTCCTAAAGGCTTAAAAAGTCAATTTTTTTTTAAACAGTGAAACATTTCTCTGCATGGGAAAAAGACCTAATGTATTTGTAACTAGTCGATGGCCCTGTGGAATACAAACATTGAGTTTTTGGGACCTGTTTATCTCTAATGATTGAAGAGTATAGAAACAGACTGTTACATATGTCTGTGTGATACTATACAAAGGCTTAGCTTCACATTTCCTTATTGATTAATCTTTCTATTTGGCAAAATTTATGAGTTCTTTACCAGACTGCAGAATCTTAGCGTAAAAGACTACTACTATAACATATACAGTATTTTCTGTCATTAGTAATGCTCAAACGTAGTATTTAAATAAGTTACAGCTTTTCTTTGAATTGCACTTTGTTAATTTATCTGCAAGTATTGGAGATTCGAGCTTGATATAAGTTTCAAATTTATAGGAAACATTGCCCTACATCCACTAATCCCACCAGGATTTAGTTCATAGATATTTCATTTTTGAAGCCCAAGCAGTGAAAAATTTAAAGCATCATGGCATTCAACAGGACTGTTGCTTTGTTCCAGGCTTAGACATGGTATTAAATAGAAGTCTGAAGGGATGCAAACTGGTGTGAAGAATACAGTAGATGAATTAATTCAATATTTCAAATTGACATGCTGGTTACATGTAAAAAAAATTTCAGCTCTGATGTCTACAGAGAATGCACAACACGCCATGAAATCTCAGCACCTTCTTGATAATTTTGTGTTAAGTATTCTCTAGACAGTTTGTCAGGATCTTTGACTTCTGCCAGAGATGGTGAGTGCATTGTAATCCCTCTGAGCAGATGATGTATACTTGTGAGTGTGCTGATCCCCTGAAGTCAAAGTGAGACCACCCACTGATCATGCATGGAATGTTGTCATATAGTTGAGGCTTACAAATGTTTTATGTATCAAATGTGAATAAACATGATCTTCTGGAATT
The DNA here is from genome assembly GCA_013398075.1 of Notiomystis cincta. Classification (NCBI taxonomy): domain Eukaryota; kingdom Metazoa; phylum Chordata; class Aves; order Passeriformes; family Notiomystidae; genus Notiomystis; species Notiomystis cincta. The sequence continues at coordinate 55,212 of VZRX01013382.1, read as the reverse complement.
TGATGTTATTTCCCATGGTAGGGGGTCAGCCCCTAGTTCAGGTTTTGCAGTGAAGAAGTTGCCACTAAAATAACTGTGGTGACTCATACAAGTGTGAATACCCTCCTGGTGACAGAGTTTATGACTAAACCTCAACTGAAGATGAAAGCCAGGGCAAAGCAAAATAAGCATAGCGAAAAATAGCAAAGCAAATGACCAGCTTCTTCAAAACTTGCAGAGTGGAACAGGAAGATATCAGCACTTGAAACAGGCTGACAGGTGCCAGCATGGCAAGAGAGAAAGCCATGGTAGGGCACTGCCACTTAGGCTGTGGCTGTGTCTGCACCCATTACTGCTTTCATAGCTTCCTTTAGCACAGCAAAGTGCCTGAATTGCTGTGACTCGTGCTGGAGGTTAGAATGCTGCATACTGTCATTTAGTGCTCTATCATGGGACCCTCTGGGCACTTCCTGCACAGCTATGTGAAACTGGGTATTCTTCTAAAACCCCTGTAAGGGCTGTGCAGCTTTTGTGCTGGGTCAGCATTTAGGGTGGCAAATGTTTTCCCAATTTTCTGTAAGGGACAGAAGGATGATCTGTACTTGTACAATTATGGGCCTGTCAGTCACTGTCATTGGTCACAGCCAGCATGGGGTCCTGAGGGGAAACTCCTGCTTATCACAGACTTAACATCCTTTTTTGGCACCAATATTCACCCATTGATCAAGGGAAGCCAGCTGATATAATCTTTAAGAAAGTCAATTCTCTTGACACTGTCTCTCATAGGATCCTTCTGGACAAAATGTCCAGCTCACAGCTGGATAAACACATCCCATGATGGGTGAGCAACTGGATCATGGCTCAGGCACAAAGGCTGACAGTGACTGGGGTGGCATCAGACGGGAGAGGTGTCATTGGTGACATTCCACAGGGCTCCAGCCTTGGCTCAGTGCTCTTCAGCAGCTCCATAAATGACCTGGACAAAGGACTAGAACGTATACTAAGGAAGTTTGCTGATGATACAGAATTAGAGCTGAGGAGGACTCCCATGAAGGCAGAAAGGCCCTACAGAGAGATCTCAGCAAATCAGAGGACTGGGCAGCAGGGACCAGATTCTGCACCTGGGATGGGGCAACCCTGGATGTGCAGGCAGTCTGGGGAATGAGGGGCTAGAGAGCAGTGCTGCAGAAAGTGACCTGGAGGTGGTTGCTTNCTAGAGAGCAGTGCTGCAGAAAGTGACCTGGAAGTTGCTGGTTGCTGGCAGGTTGAATATGAATCAAGAGTGCCCTGACAGCCAGGAGGGCAGGGGTGTATCAGGGGCACTGTGTCCTGGGGAGATCAGGCACAGCATGGCCAGACAGCCAAGGGAGGGGAGCGTCCCCCTCTGCTCTGTGCTGAAGTGGCTTCACCTCGAGTGCTGTGTTCAGTTCTGTGTGCCACAGGCTAAGAAGGACATAAAGCTATTAAAGAGTGTCCAAAGGAGGACTACAAAGATGGTGAAGGGTCTGGAGAGAAATTTGTATAAGGAGAGTCTGAGGTCACTTGGCTTGTTCAGCCTGGAGGAGACTGGGAGGCGACCTCATCACAATCTACAACTTCTTCGAGAGGAGAAGCAGAGGGGCAGGCACTGATCTCTTCTACCTGATGAGCAATGAGAGGAGCCAAGGGAATGGCTGAAGTTGTGTCAGGGGAGATTTAGGTTGGATATTAGGAAAAGTTTCTTCAACCAGAGGGTGGCTGGGCACTGGAACAGGCTCTCCAGGGAAGTGGTCACAGCACCAATCCTGACAGAGTTCAAGAAGTGTTTGCACAACACTCCAAGACACAGAATGGGATTTTTGGATTTTTTCTGTGCAAGAGTTAGACTCAATGATCCTTGTGAGTGCCTTCCAGCTACTCTCTGGTATTCTATTATTCTATTATTTAATTGCTACTATTTGTCCCCATTTTCAAGAGTACATTTTTAAAAGTCATTAACTTATTCACCTTGTTATTCTGAAGAAAATAATTGTCAGAAGTATAAAAGTTATGTAAAATGTTGGTAATATGTCAGCTCCTTATTCATACGTGTACATGTAGCAAATATTGACCTCAAGAGAATAAAATTCACCAATCATCCATAAATAAATTGATCTGACAGCAAGTTCACATAGTGCTGCAGGCAACATCTTGAAACAGGTTTGCCTGTAGTGAAATTTGAAAATTTGGAAGAACGCAGTGTGAAAACAACACCTACAGTTTCATTGGGTTGGAAATGTCAGCGTTTCACAGATAAGACAAAACTCAGTACTTTCTGTGTTGGGCATGAAGGGGAGTTAAAGATGGAATAGCATGCAGGTGCTGAAGTGTGGTATGAATCTGTCTTCACATTCCTAGACAAAGGTCATTCAGGTACAAACACAATGTCAGCCTTATGGGAAATGATTTCTGTTGAAACTAAAATCTAAATTTATATTAAATAAAATACAAGCTTGTGAGGAGATTTAATGTGAGACAGTAGGCAGTAACTGATTATTAAAGAATGGTTGAACTCATAAACAAGCATTAAAGAATGGTTGAATTCATAAACAAGATTATGCATCAAGATAAGAATCTCTGACTGTATGTCTGTGGGGCAGAAATTCATCCTTGTGATAAAAAGAGCTGCATTGACACTTAGGAAATATGTGTTTCAGCCCTGATCCTGTCTCAGACTTCCTGTATTATCTTTGAAAACTTACTCTTTGTTTTTAACTGTAAAACTGGGATGAGACAACTTCCTCTAAAACATTCTTCAGGTTACAAACACTCTAAGTGAAGGACACTCGAATGTGTGTGTCCTGCATTGACCTTGAGTAAATGAAGGTCCCAAGACAAGCTATAACAAAGATAAAAAACTATACAAGTGCAGAAGGTGCCATTTGGTACAGAAAATGCTGTTTTGACAAAATTAAAAATTCTTTGGAGCTTGGCTAAGATGTTCATGACATTTCCACATGGGGTTTTTCCCATTTGGAGAATACGGTTTCTAAAGAAAGTTCTCATAACATATTTAGAATACACACATTTTGAAAAAGAGATATTAAAAATTTACATTTTGGGAGAAATTATGTATATGTGTTTTCCTTCTGAATCAAGAACAAAACCACTGAAATGACAATATATCAGTGAAGTGGAGAAAACTGGTATTTACAAGATGAAAATACTCCAAATTCTATTGACATTTTTTTTTCTGATAATTCAGTTAATGTTTCCTTTCTTCTGTAGAAAGTTAATTCTAAGTGTATTCAAGATCTTGACTTCATTATATTTTGTTTGCTTTTACCCTAATGTTGATGCTTTTTCAATAATTTTCAGCTTGCTTATGTGTGCATGCTCTGTAGTAAACATAGAGATATTTATAAAAATAAAATGAAACAAGTCTGAATAGAGATTCTTATTGCAGAATTATCTGTACAATGCAGAGTCTTACTTGCTCTTACAGTGCATTTTCACTTTGATTTATGAACAGTGTATGCACAGCAGTTGCTGGTGAAGTAGTATGAAGGAAAATTAAGTTTGTAAGGATATCCACTGTGGTAAAACGTTAGCAAATCACAGGTAATTCAAAGAGAATATCATGTCCTGTTTCCTTTTTATTACCTTCTGCAACATCATCTTTAGGATGATTCTTTTATCTGTGTTAATACCTATTTGGTTTGCCTCGTTCTACAGGAATAGTTTTGAGACACTCAGTTTAAACTGGCACTGAAATTTTATTTGCTTTGCTGTGCTTTGGGAATTTAAAATTTAAAAATTCAGGGATTGAAAAATAGCAATGTCATGCATATCATTCCTTATTCTACCAATGAGGTAGTGATGAGAAATAATAATTTAACTCATTACTCTTTCTGAACATTAACAGTTCTAAATCTAGAAGATTCAGAGAAAGGAGAGGAATGTGTTGTTTAACAGTCTTCAGTCTGGTAAGTTTTTCAAAGGACAATATTTTTCAAAAGATTTTTCTTTAGGGATAAATATCACTGGCAATGAGCAAGGAACTGGAAAGAGTCATATTCCTGAGCAATATTTCAGAGTGTTTTGGAAATGATACGAACTGTTAATAGCTTTTGCCAAGAAAAGAAGGACAGGAAACTATGACCAAAATGGTTGCTGGAAAATAACAGAAAATTCATAAATCCTCATGTTAACTTATGCCCAGGCAAACAGAAAAGAATTTGCCTCTTCTGGGTTATTTTTGTGCTTGACTTTAGGATCAATACTTGGATTCAAAAAGGACCAAAAGGACCTGTTAAACTTGCACTCATGTTTCTGTAAAAGGCAAATTTTTTTCCACCTCCCACAAATGTCTTTTAGTAATAAGGTCTCAGGTATATAGGAACTTAATGTACTTTAACTGCTTAGAATAGAAATAATGGGACTCTTCTTTCCTAATTTGAGGCAAAGAGGTTTATGGGATTTTATTTGTTTGCCTTTGTTTCTGATCAACTAAAGGAAAGTCAAGGGTGATGCTTGCATTTAAATCTGAAAATGGCAGTAATCATAACAGTGATTTCCTGTAGAAGAAAATCCTGTAGCTTAAATATCACTCCTGTGACAGGTATGTCACCTACAATTACCTGTCTTCCTCTTCTGGAATAATGACAATCAGAACATTCCTTAAGAGACTTACCAGTAAGGGGCTTGTAGATATTCAGTAGAAATTCAACGCAAATAGAAGCTCCAATAATTCAGACTTCTTTTAAAGAAAATATTTTTAAGTCAAATATGTAAGTGGATATTTTATTTCTGTAGCATGAAAACCAAAGTCTTTGCATAAAAAGATGGCTAATTTATAATTCTGAAGTGAAATTTCTCATTAACAAGCTGGATGAAAATGGTGCCTGAATGGATAGAATTTTCATCTAATATTACACTGGTACAATTGTGTTAACACTGGCAAGTGTTTTCCATATTCAACTCTGCTGTGAAAATGTTCTCTAAACTATAAAACATTGATATCAGGGCTCACCTGGTACTCAAGAAATACCTTGTTTGATACAATGTGATTACTTAGGTGAATAATATTAAATCATAAAATCTTGGAACAGTCTGGCTTGGAAAGGGACCTTAATGCTCATCTAGTTCAACCCCCTGCTAGGGGCAGGGACACATTCCACTAGACCAGGCTGCTCAGCCCCATATCCAACCTGGCCTTAAACACCTCCAGAGATGTGTCATCCACAGCTCTGGGCAACCTCCTGTAGGAAAGGCTGCGCTCACCTGGACAAAGTGGGGAAATGGCAGAGAGCAAGATCTCAGACATCTCAGTTCTATGGAGCAGCAGAATAACACCAAAGTTTTCTCAGCATTCATAGAAAATCATAAATGTGAAAAATCAAATTCCACTGGGACAACAGCAACTTCATTTATTTCAGAGGCAGATCTTTGCCACAGGACTTTTCTGATACATTTTAGCATAACACCTAAAAAGAATCCATTTTCTGGGTGTTGATTATATTGGACTTTTTTTGGAAGTGTTTATATATCTCTCCAATAAACCACAGTGGTTGTGAATGAAAATGTCCTATGTAGAAATAGTCTTTCTTTTTTGTATTACTCATAGAAGTATTTTTCTTCTATGTAGTGATATTTTCTTCTAACAGTACTTTATGTTATGCTGCATTTTCTTTAACAGGGTGGATTTCCTGCCACAGTCTCCTTTTTAACCTCTAAAACCTATGTCAGCAAATATGAAAGGAAGAGAAAAAACCAGAGATGGCCCGATGAGAAATAGACGAAGAGGGATTATTGAAATACTGTTGAGAAAAGGTATTTCTGCCTTTATCTTTCCCCTAGCTGTCAGGTTGTGAGCCCTGAAGGGCTCACTGGCAGTGGCATGTCAGAGAAAATGCAATTGCCCTTTCAGGAGTGAATCAGAGGCAAAAGTAGCACTAGAAATGTAATTTTAGTAGGAGGTCTCTAAGCATATATTAACTGCTGTTGCTCAGAAATCTCCTTGTGATGCTTGCAAACTCTCAGTCCAACCAATTGCAAGTAAATTAGGCTTCTTCCAGAGCACCCTTTATATTACTCTACTTTTTCTGTCCTTCCTCACATGGACTTGCTCTCCCTCCCTGCCTCACTGACTGCAATCTCACCTGTGGTTTCAAAACAAAGAATTTCTTCCCCCACCTTTCAGAGGAGGTGAGCTGCAGGGTAACACTGTGTGTAAGAGAAGGGGAATGTGGAAGCTCAGGCATCTAAGCCATTTGCTGCATTTTCTCACTAACTAATAATAGAGTTTTCAGGCTTTGCCTTGCCAAATGTCACAAGACAAGGAATATGGAGAAAAAAGAATTGGGAAGAAGGGGCTTAAAAATATCACTTAAAGAAATATGTGCTGGTTTCCTTTTATTTCTCTTGCTGCCTGACCCTCCTGCACCTTGCAAATATAGGGATCAGATTTAAAAGTGTTTTGGACAGAAAGGCTCAGAAAAAGGGATTAATTTTCCTTCCAATAAAACACAAATTAGAATTTCTAGAGATTTTTCTGAGATTATTTTTTTTAAAATGTAGAATGCTTTTCTAACAGCAGTGAGAACAATGATATTGCGGCCTAATTCCATTAATTTAAGATTATTTCTAGTGGGTTTTTTTCCTTTAAAATATCATAATTAGAAAATATCTTTAGAAGTCATCATTTTATTCTGGTCAGCGGTACAGAATAATATGCTTCTGTGGTAGATGTAGTGGATGACTTCACATTCACCTTTTCAACTGGTTCTAGTTTTTTCTACTTTTGTGTTTTCGTTCTTAAGACCTCTTGTGTACAAATTGGTTTCCAACAGCCCAACACCTTCCCCCTGATCAGGGTCAGGGAAGAAAGTGAGGAAGGGCACCCTTTTGGGATCCTCTCTAGTGGATTGCTGAAAAAAGGTGCATATTCTGCAGTTAAACACAAGGCATAAATCACAAGCCACAGTCCCACAGAATTATATTTGACATTAGTAAAACAGGATGTCACTGAGCATATTCATCCACTCACTGAACTGAATATATAAACTTCTATCATACAGGTTTCTCAATATGGGGTAAAATCGAGTCAGTGTGCTGACTCAAGTGGTGGTACACCACATTGCAGCAGTAGAATAAATGCTGGCTTTGTTTCAGTGCTGGATATTGGCCAGGAATCCAGAAATCCTGTCCGGATACTGCAAAAATTTGCGCTTTTAAGTAAACCTGGTGCTGTGAGCGGGGCTTTTGGAAGTGATGAGGCAGTTTGCTGTCAGTGAGTTTCCTTAGACTTGCAGGTTTAGAATCTTAGTAGTTTTTGTAAGATCACATGGGTTTCAATGTTTACTTGCAACATTTCTATTCCAGCTGAGAGTGAAAACTCTTTATTCCTTTCCTCTGTCTCTCTGTTTTGAGAAACAACATCCACATCTCTTCACAGCTGTAACACATCCTTAATGCTGCTGAGGGGAACTCTGGCCCTGAATAATTGTAATTTTCATGCTGTTGTCACTTTCCTGTCCCTGGCACTGAGAGGCCTTTATGTTCTGACAACTTTCCTGTGTTTTCTCCAGCTTGAAGTTTCCTTGTCTGTCACTTGCATGATGCATTTGAATTCCAAGATGTGTAACTGCTAATGCATTGTTACAGTCAGGACTGAAGCTCTGAGAAAAAAATTTCTTAGGACTGGGAACGAGTTTGGAAAACAGAACTGATTTTCTTACTGTATGTGTTCTGGTTCTTCCATCTTCAAAATATTCAGATTAAAAAAAATAAAATCAAAGTATGAAAAGCTTCCCTACAGTTGTAGGGAACTTTCTAATTTTGAAAAAAGTCACTGTACAAGATAAAGGTCAGTAACACATTAACAATGTAAAGAAGTGGTTGTTTTGTGCCACAGTAAGGAACAAGGAGACTCACTGAAATAATAAATGCAGCACTTAAAAGCCATGAAGCACTTTTTTCCCTCTATATGTAATTTAAATGATGACTCTCAATTTGCAAGGAGGTCAAAATTATAAATTGGTTCAAAAAGGTATTAGGCAAATTCATGAATAATAACGGTATGAAATAGAGTGGCCCAGAGGTAACCTCCAGCTTGAGGAGTCTCTAAACTACTGATTACTGTCATCTGTCAAGAAAAGGGTCATAACTATATGTACTTTATTCTTCTACAAGCACCAGTAACTGTCCACTGTAAGAAAAAATCTGATCTGGGACAAGAATTATGCTGATTTTTTTGCTTAAGATTGAAAATTGATGTCCATGAGTTTTTAAATAACATAGAATTCAACTACAAATGCATTAATATCAAGGAGTATGAAGAATTATACAAAATGTTAAAATGACATGTAAGTAGTAACAATAGATTAAACGGAAAATTCAGCCTAAGTGAAATTCTGAACAAAAAAAAATGTACTGAGGTTGGGAACAGTATCTTCCTAGAGTTACTAGAAACAAAACCCACTTGAAAATGTACTCACTGTGTCAGAGAATTCTAAACTGACATCCAGATGGCATAAGCTAAATGCCATAAAGAATGAGTTTATTTCAGTGGATGCTGGCTTTATCATGACACACAAAATTGGTCTGTAGCTCTATGGATCAAGTATGCTCTGAATTGCATTGAATGTGACTTCATAGAATGGATGACAGATTTCTTTACATCAAATGAATCTGGTTTTGTAATGGTGCAAACTTGAAGTACTTTAGCCTCGGGGATTTTTCCTTGGATTACTGAGAACAGGTCTGGGCCCAACACTTCAAGTTTGAAAGATGTCTCCAGGAAGCGTTCCTTCCTCTTTTAGAACTTTTAGGATGGTGAATAAACAGTATTTACCTTAAAGGCCTCTCAGAAGTCTTAAAAAGTTATGCAACACTTTTAATGACTACCAGCATTTCCATAAAGGGGAATGTTATTTATCAGAAATATTGTGCTTAAACTTTGTCTTGGGCAATGCCACTGTCTCCATTTCTCCCCAGAAAGAAAAATCACTGTGAGGCTGAAAAGCAAATCAGTCAGGCAGAAGATACCATGAGGAGATGGGTCAGAAGGAGAGAGACAGGTATTATTCAGACTTGTAAGGTGCAGTTAAGACTCATCTGTGTTTTGTCACATGTGGCAAATACAGATATTTATACAAGCAAAGATCTTTCTCTAAATTCTATCAATGTAGTCAAGAAGCTAAAAAACAATTTATACACTTTTTATCCATTAATGAGATTCAAATACCTGCAGGTTGACATTAACACTAATTGCATATTTGGGAGTGAAATTTTTTTCTTTCATCACACAGTCTGTTTTCAACAAGGTGGATATTTATGGGAATGTGAATGATTCTACAAGTGGTGATTTAGAGGCTAAATTGGACATATTTGAAAAATTACCACATGAATTTCTGATCAATTTGCTCAAATCCTCTTTCTTGAGATATTTTTAGTGTGTAAAGGAGGTAATGTAAAATTTCTACTGTCTTGTAATAACTGGGTCACCTCTATAGAACACATTTGAAGGTCTTTCCATTAGTATTACATCAAATATAAGAATATATTATTTTTATAAAAAGGTATTCTTTATAGGTACTCTTCTAACAGCAGACTTGAATTTTTAATGCTATTGAAATTCTTAAAGACTGGGCAGACTGAAAGTCTAACTCATTAAATCAAATGGTGCCTGGTAGATCCACAGAAAACATGAATGCTAAAACTAATGAGTATGACATAAATGTGATGGCACAACTACTTCGTCATACTTTCCAGCCAATGGTGTGTATTGTTATTTATAAAATATCCTTGCCTAAACAAAACATTACGAAGATTTAAGATGGAAGTTTAAGAACAATGATCACTTAAACACAAAATATCTCAGAACAGCATGTTACATAATGAATGTAAATTAATATAACTTTGAAGGAGGGATAATCCCAAGAAGAAACGTGTCCAGGAAACAGTTCCTGCTAGCACTTATGGGATTTACAAACATTTTTAAAGGCTCACGATTTTTGCTTCATGCAATTTCATTCTAACTTTGTGAAGTTGCAAATAGCTTTGCCATAAATTTGCCTTTGCATAACTAAGACATGATTAGTATAGCTATTAAATTTACTGGAGAAGAAGCTTCCCAAATGCCAACTAAGAGACTATGCAAGTCTGTATGTGCCTATGTGCCTTTTCTTTTATTCTCTACATACCAGCAGGAGCTATGCCTGTTTTACACTGGCTGCAATTCAGATCATGGGATTGAAACAGCAGGCTAGAAATCCTGTACAGGATGGAGAAATGTCATAACCTTTCCTACTTCCTTCCAACCATGCATCCTGTGCTGTTCAGGTGCTAAGTAGTGGCAGGAGAAGTCATATGGTGAAGTCTGCACTGACAGAAAAAGTATAAACTGTAGTATAGCTTCTTATCAACATCTTCATTAACCTGGAGATTAGCTCAGTTGGTTAAAGCATGGTGCTAATTAACACCAAGATCATGGGTTAGATCCCTGCATGGGCCATTCATTCAATGATCCTGTGAGCCCCTTCCAACTCAGAATATTTTGTGATTCTATGGTAAAAGCTCTAAATTATGGTATTGGAACCACCCTGGTTGAGTTTGCTGATGACTCGAAATGAGTGGTGAGGCAAACACGTCAGAAGGGAGAGACATCTTACAGAGAGCTGACAGACCTGGGCAGGCTGGAAGAGTGTGCTCACACTCTCAGGTGCAGAGGGGAAGGGACAGACAAAGTTTAATAAGGCAAAATTCAAATTCCAGCACCTGCATAACCAAAAAGAACAACACATGTCAGGATTTGTGTGTCTGAAAGGGACATGGGGGTCCTGGTGACAACAAGCTAGACAAGTCAGCAGTGCACCACTGTGACAAGGAAAGCAAACCAAATCCTGGGCTTCATCCACAGGGGCATTACTGTCAGACCTAGAGGAATTGTCACCCTACTGTATTCAGCTTTGCCAGGCTGAGAGGAGACATCATAATTGTGTCCAGCTTTCTTCATGAGGGCAAGTGGAGAGAGAGAGGCACTGATGTCTTTGTGGTGACCAGTGACAGGACCCAAAGGAACGGTATGGAGCTGTGTCAGGGGAGGTTTAGGTTGGATATTAGACAAAGGTTCTTCAGCCAGAGGGTGGTTGGGCTCTGGAACAGGCTCCCCAGGGCAGTGGTCACAGCACCTGCCTGAGTCTAAGCACCTTTCAGACAGTGCTCTCAGGCACAGGGTGTGACTGTTGGGAATGGTGCTGTGCAGGGCCAGGAGTTGGACCTGATGATCCTTGTGGGTCCCTTCCAACTCAGAATATTCTATGATCTTATGATCCCAACTCTGTCCCTACAATTTGATAAAGATGCAGAGAGATGGAAGAGGATCCAAAGGAGGACCAAGGAGATGATCAAAGGCCTGCAAAATGGGTGTTTTAGCAAATCAGGGTATTCTAAAGCAGCTCGACTTATCTTTAGCTATATAATCAAATACTAAAACAGCTGTATTTCTTGGTGGATTGAAGTTGAAAAAAGGTGTTTTGAGGTATGAGTGTTACTTTTTCATTTAGTTTTCTTCCTAATTTCTATCCTATTTCCAACTAATGAGTTTTAAATATGTCACTTGCCAGCAGCAGTAATAAATTATCTTCCAGAATATGGGGCTGATAATCATGATTTTCTTAAACTGATCACATTATGCCGCTGCATCTATCCAGCAGTACACAGTGTTCATCTGAGCAACCCAGCTGACATAATGAAATATAATTATTCTTTTCAATCGTTCATTTAAAATGTAATTGTATTTTTAAATTACTGTGCAATTTAATAAAATCACGGAATATAATTGCCTTCTTTCAGGTTGTATATGTTATAGAATATTATAATTTTCTAAATTTCCATGCATTCTTCTATCTTCAAACTTACGGTCAGCATGATTTAAATTAATGTCTATTTATTGCTCATTCTGAGTCATAATGCTAATTTATCAATAGCCTGTAGTCTTCAAATTTGTTATAGCTTTTGAAGTAGCCCTGGTTGAAGTCCTGTCGACCTTAATATTGCTTAATATTGTCAGCTTTCCAAGTCTTCATAGACTAAACAGAGATGCTTTCTTGCTAAGAGTGTTCCCCAATGCAGACAATGCAGAGCTGTGCCACAAATGGAGAACACAGAAGAAATGGGAGAAGAGTCACAAGCATTCCCTGGCTCAAAATATTCTATGGATGAGAAATAGATTGCTTAGTGTACTGGGCTTGCATGGCAAGGTTTTGGTGGTGGGAGGAATACAGGACTGATACCTCTGAGAAGCTGCCAGATGCTTCCCCATGTCCAGCAGAGCCAATGCCAGGTGACTCTAATATGGACCCACCACTGGCCAAGGCTGAGCTCATCAGCAACAGAAGTAGCACTTCAGGAATAAGACAGTTAAGAAGGTGGAAAAAATTATTGTGCAGAAGTAATTTGGGCCAGAGAAGAGAGGAGTGAGAATATGTGAGAGGAACAGCCCTGCAGGCCCCAAAATCAGTGAAGAGCACAAGGGAGGACATGCTACAGGCACTGGATCAGAGGTATCCCTGCAGCCCATGGTGAAGCCTGCAGTCCATGGAGGTCCATGGTGGAGCACAGAACCACCTGCAGCCCATGGAAGACCTCACACCAGAGCAGGCTGGGGCCTGAAGGAGGCTGTGACCTGTGGGAAGCCCACACTGGAGCAGCCTCCTGACAGGACCTGTGACCCTTGGAGAGAGGAGCCCATGCTGGAGCATGTTTGCTGGCAGGACTTGTGACTTCAGGGGAACCCATGCTGGAGCAGCCTGTTCCTGAAGGGTGGCATCCCTCAGGATGGGACCCCCACTGGAGCAGGCCACGAAGAACTTCAGGGAACTGTTGGAAGGACTCATGGTGGATAAGCTTGTGGACGACTGTCTCTCATGGCAGCTACCACACAGTGGAGCAGGTGAAGGCTGTGAGGAGTTCTCCCCTGAGGAGGAAACAGTGACAGAAATGTGTGATGAACTGACCGCAATCCCTATTCCTCACCTCCCTCTGCCACCAAGGGGGAGGAGGAATAAAGTTAAACCCATGAAGGAGGGAAGGGTTAGGGGAAGGTAGTTTTAAGATCTGTTTTATTTCTAATTATCCTGCTCTGATTTTGACAGGTAATAAATTCAACTAATTTTCTCAAGTCGAGTCAGTTTTGTCCATGACAGTAATCAATGAGTAACCTCTCCCTGCCCTTATCTCAACTCATGAATCTTTTGTTATATTTTCTCTGCCCTGTGCAGCTGAGGAAAGGAACAATAGAGTGGCTTTGCTGAGCACCTAGCATCCAGGCCAGATCAAACCACCACATTTATTTTCTGGACTGGCCTGACTGAACTGGATAGCAATTTTACCTTTGGAATGTTAAATAGACATCAATTCTTGTTGGTGTTTATCTGTGATGCTTGATATGTTGAAGTCTGTTCAGGTGAAGTCTATGGACCTTTACCAAATCACCCATGCACAGAAGAAAGGGCTTCCCCAATGAAGAGGGATCAGCAGGAGATTTTCTTTATTAGATACTGGTTTATTGCCCCCAATATACTTGTCCTAAAGTGGGCAACATCCCTCTAAATCCATAGTGATTCCTGATTCAGAGTCTTTTCAGTAGAGGCATTGATCTTGCTGCTAAAGAATGGAACTGCACATTACACATTCAATAAACAATAAATATTTATGCCTTGAAACTCATCTAGTCAAGAGCTAACATCCAGGAAGAGAAATTTTTGAAAGAACAAGTGTTTTGTTTTGTTTTGTTTTGTTTTGTTTTCAAAATAATCTGAATATAATCTTGGAAACATTTTCTGTGGATTGAAGCAAAGCCAGATTCCTCTCTTCGCAGCCCCATTTAGTCCTGGCACTAGCACTAAATTCTTGAATACTCCAGATTTCCTGGATGGTTCTGTCCTCTTGCAAAATTAGTCTATGTAATCTGTAAGAAGAAAGTGGTCCCCTTTTCTGTGAAATGGGGAAGAATCACAACTTTGATTCTTTTGCATCAACTCAAGAAATGTCCATCTGGCATGACTTTTAAGACCCTCATCTCTGCAGTGCATAGGACCTTCATGAAGATCAATTAATTCCTCCCAATAATACTCCAGGTGTTTTATCATCTCTACTTTACTCAGACCCTAGGAGAGTAATAAAGATCAGAGAAAAATGATTGATTATGTATTGAACCGCATTTTTAGAGGACTGTGCTAATGATTTAACCAAGTTATCTCTCTTATCTCTCTGTGTTCTCTCAATTTCTGATTTATTAAAAGAAAAAAAATGACCTTGTGATCTTTCTAAAAACCTTAAGTATTAAACACTTTATGCAATCCTTTAAGGGAAAGTGAAGGAATGAAAGAACTGCAGGATTTTTTTTTTAATTACATGCTTTTAAATTCCCTCTTTTATACTATCTGACTTTAAGGAGTTATATCAAAACAAACTCCTAAAGAATAAACCAAAGAGGTAGGGAATAGACACAAATCTAGAAAGACAGGAAGTCTCCCTGTGGAGAAGTATTCTCTATCTCCATCAGGCTGGAAGTTTACTTTTCCCAAGTTTTAGGATGAGGCTGAATGGAGTCTCCAGGAAGGGATGAGACAGGTTTTAAGTCATCAGAAATGCAAAGCAGTAGTGATATGCTGTGAGCAAACAGGTGGCATCCTCTCCCAGAAAGAGCTGGTAGTCATTAACTGAATTCAAACTATGAGTCTGTGTCTTTTGTCCTATAAACACACCTTTTCAAATACTAACGAGAAGAGATACCTAAGTAAAGCATTGTTCTGAAAATGATGTTTCTATATCTTTTGAATATGTGAAGTACTAGCTTCTGAACGAAAGGGACATGAACAGTAATCTGTTAATAGTTAATTGTTAATATGATTAAAAACTGGGGTACCATAAAGAAGGACCCTGGTCTGAACATATTTCAACTTACAGTCAAGTATAAAAATCTGTGCACCCATTTTGTTAAGCTGAGTGCAGAGCTGTCAGCCTGATATTTTCTGTCTCTGGCAGAAGGATAATTTTATTAAATAAATACTGGCACAATATATATCACCAAATTCTAGAGTTTAAAGCTGACAAGATTCATCTGACTGAAGGGATGCCAATCTGTAGCCCTTTTACTGCATCCAACCCTTATACAGTTCGGATTTGGCTTCTCTGGGAGGAGAATATCCCACAGCAAAGCTCTGAGGTGCAAACACTCTGAAGCTCCATGTGTGGACTGCCCCACGTCACAGGGAAAAGAGTATACAGGAGCCTGTTCTGCCCTTGATAGAGAAACTCCGAGTGCATTAGCACAGCTGGCCTCATGAAGTCTCACCACTCCTCTTGGGAAGGCTGAAGGGTGGGCTTCTGCTGGTGAATCTTGATCCTCCTTGCCCATACCACTTTTCATTACATTTTCATCTAGGAATTTCAACACTGACTCCAAAGCTGCTGTATGGTTGACCTAAATAATAATAAGTACGGTCACCAGGAGAGTTAGGTGGTGTGTGTCACTGACAAAGAGACAGGAGAGGCCAAAGTGTGAGCTCAAGGCCTCTGCAATGGCAGGGAAATGATTTGGAGAGATGTGCCCAGATGATCATAGCAGGAAATTCATGACCTGTGCTGTGCAAAAAGATAAAAATCCCCCATGTTTCTGTCATCCCCTTGAAGTTGTTTTTTTTTAAGTGTACAAGAACTTCTTGCCAGAACTTTGCTCTGTGAACCCATGTCGAGACAATTACCTATGATGACCTCTAAGTCCCTTTCTGAATTACTTATTTCCAAGACAGAAACTTGTACAACCTGCACTCTGGATTCCTAGCTATCTTGTGTTATATTAGACCTTACAAAATGTACTTGTATTAGTTTGTGATCATCTACCAAGTGATTCAGGTCTCCCTGTAAGAGTAACAGGATTATTAAGTATACTCTTTGATCTTAACCGTTACTATGTTAGTACAAATTGTGTAGCTTTAGCTCAGATAAAAATAGGGGACAAGAATAAATTCCTGTTTGCCTTATGGTTAAAGCTCCATTCCTGACTACTTTCTCAGTACGATTTGCATTTTGACATCCATCAGGGGACCAAGTTTTGATTACTTTTGCTGTCTTTTAGTTCCAAGGTCTTGAGATCAAAAATCAGGAATGGAATTGTCGTAATTTCAAGACAATCCCAAATATATAAAATTATAACTTGATTATACCACTTAGACCTGAAATCCTGACACAAGAAAGGAATAGTTGATTTGAAAAGACCTACTTTCCACAGATTCATGCTGACTGATGGTGAATTGTTCCATAGTGTCTAAATTTAATTGGTGGTCTCAAATTGGTTCCATATTTTTTTCCCAGGAATTGCTGTCTAAGTGCACTTGAATTCCCATAACCCCTGCTTTTATTCAGTTTTTAATCATGGCACTCCTCCAGTCCTTTTAAATTTCTATAAGTTTCAAGTTTCTGTTAATTATGAAAAGTAATAGATATGCTCAGAAAATTTCTCAGCAGCTTCCTCTAAGAGAATTGGATTTTGTTTATTCTCTCCTGCTCTTTGATTGGCAAATCTTTCATTTTTCTGCAGATGTCTTCCATTTTTTTCATTGTAAATGGAGTTGAATGTTTTGTGCCCTTTACCAACCATTTTTATTCCTCTGCATTTCCTGACTGAGGTTTCTTAATTTGTTACTTCTTTAATCATTGTTAACTAGTTTGCTCTTACATGGACTTTAAACACAGTTGATTTTATATTACTGCTGTGTATGTCTTTTAAAAACATTAGGACTAGATTATTTTGCTTTGTTCAGGCATGGTTACCTGCCAAACCATTGCAAGTTGATATACCTGGGAGATATGTTATAGCAGGAGAGGAAATGGTGCATCTTGGTGAACCTGTGACCTGATCCTATTCAGACATAGTCTGAATGTCTTTTTGTCAAGCACAACTTTTTAATTTAATTTAATTTATTAATTAAATTAATTAATTTAATTTAATTAATTTCTGTTGATTATGTAATCACTATAAATTTCTTGTTTAACACATCCCACTTGGTTTACCAGTCAATTAACTTGGCAGTGCTTTAAGACTGCCTTTTTTTTGAAATCTTCTATATACATTTTCTAGTAGTCAATCCTACATTCCTCATGCCTTATGTAAACCTGCTCTCTAGGTCTTACAGCTAATATTTGGGAAATTGCTAATTCTAGGTCTAATTAGAGTGACAGATAAAAAAATAATTCTGTTCAGAATCTATAAGGAAAACTTGGTCCTGAGACTTTCAAACATAAGGAAATGTGTTTGGATCTGTTTATTTATTTATTTATTTATTTGAAATAGCTTGACTCTGCTGTCCTTTGAGATAGTGGATTTTAAATTCACTTAAAGCTTCATTCAATACTGCAAGACCAGTGCATAAATCAAATAGCAGTCTTGGAAAACAGACAATAAAATTTTTAACCATAAACTCTTGGTGCCAGTGGGTCGGAAGCACCCACTGTTAAGTGCTTCTGCATTTGGCCTCGCTGCTGAGGAGTCAACCTCCAGGTGCCACAAAATCTTATTAACTCAAAATGCCCAAGTGCATTGTTTCTCAGCTGTAGTGCTGCAGCCCTTAAGCTTATCACAGTGGATTTATTATGAGATTAATTCTGCTAGTTTAGTTTTTGTCATAGCAGACCACCTTTCTGTTGCTGGTTGACTTTTGCCTTCCTCAAACCTTTACCTTCAACCTTCATATATTCAGTGAAGGTATAAAGAAAATGCAGGACTATCCCTACATGTATGTGATGCTGTGTATTTTCTTTTAATTACAATGGTTTCAAGCCTAAAGCTCACTTTTCCCCTCTCTACTTTTTGTTTGCTCTTTGTCTGTTTTTTGCCAAACAGAGATCACGGTGCCCTGATCTCCCACCCGGGTGGAAGCTTTTCCTCAGCATGGCAAACACAACTTCACAGAACCCTCTGCTCTCTCTAGGACACATACCAGAGGCATCAACAGTGCATCAAACAAAAGCAGTGGGGCGTCCTGATGTCAATCACAGGCTGAGATTCTTGCAATATCTAACTCACTGATGTTGTGGGAGGCTTGACTGGAGCCCCAGGAGGAAGAGCAGCAGATGTGATAGGATGAAGGGCTGACTGGCCCTGCCCAGGGGCTCAAGGCTACATCCCCACCTGGGGATGATGGGCTGATGTGTGAGGCTGTGCCTGCGGCCACACAGACTTTTCCTCCAGGACACGGAGCAGGCCAAGAGTTTAGACTTCCATTTCGTGGGCTGTTGATTCCTTTTCTACCTCTCCATAAAGAAGTGGATTTCACAGCAAAATACAGATGTACCCCATGAGCTGCATGAGGTTGCATTTGTCTCCTTTATATGAAAAATAAAGGACTTGGTAGAAGTTGGGGAACAGAGAAAGAGTTGAGTGAACTGAGTATGCAAAAGTTCTGTATTCAGTCCTTTGGAGATGTTTGGGTCCTTAACTTTACATATAGAGCTTACTTTGCACCCAAGTGACTTCACATATTGAGGTAAAGATCGATATCAGTGGATAATAGCAAAGTAAACTGCAGCCACATGGGTTTCTGTGTGGTGCCACTGGCAACACAAAGTCTCACTGTGCACCCTTGCTGTCCACTGAGCTCCACTGTTTCCCATCAGCCTTGAATTAGCTATCATCAGGATGCATGAGGGCACTGAGGAGGTATTATTCTTGCTCTCAGTAGGGTAATAGGTTGTTTTACAATTAATATTTAATGGGAGTGAGTTTGGAATCTCCAGGAAGTCATTAATAGTTGATCTGCTTAAAGAGGGGTTATTTGGGCTCATCCCATCTACAGTAATTATAATACATGTCAGCTTGTGGGCAGCAACCACACAGGATACAGGGTCTTGAACCCTGACAGGAGCAAAAACCTCTCTGAATGAGGAACAAGTATCTGTAATTCATATAAGATGGGGAAAGTGCTCTCTGAGAATAAATATAGTGTATAAAATCATACCTAAAGCTATTAATCTTTGTGTTTAAACTTTAAAAAAAAATTTGTGAAAAAAAATTCATTTATTGTTGCGTTCTGAAGTACAAATAGGGTACAAAGCTCAAGACAAACTTGACCACAAATCATCAGACTTCAAAGCTATTCCAAGAGCACTGCAACAATATCACAAAAAAGCAAATGAAATAAATATATAAACTTTATATTTAAGCAATCAGTTGAGAACACCAGTAGGCAATTTTTTATAAAAACACAAACACCTCATTTATCTGAACCCACATTTTTTGATTGACTGCAGCTATTTGGGATATTATGCCAAGTTTGTCAAATAGCTCCACCCCATCATAAATACTGTTTTCTAAAAGGAAGTTATAAACTAGGTATTTTGATTTTTTGTTTTGAGTCAACATTCTGAAACTAAATATATCTATCTATACATATATATATATAAAATGTTTATAGATTTTTCTTTAGAAGTTACTGAAGTTGAAATGTTTCAGTTAGGGTGGAATAATCAGTTTGTTTGTTGTTTTTTTCTTTAAGAGAGCTTGTGGAGTTTTAGTTGTAATTTTTTTTCTAAGAATCTGAGAATTCAGGAGTTCCTATAGCAAGCATGGGATAACAAGACATTATGAAGGACCAGCAAGTCTTCATTTCACCCTAGACAGAGAACAGCTTGAGGTCTTGAAGCGTACAGAATACAGAATATTTGAAACTTTAACTGAGTTTCTGCATGGAAAGTCCTTCAGAGTGATTCTGAGTGATTTAGGGGATGTGAACATAAAGCTGAAAATTTATAAAAGACCCCAAACCTTTCCAGTCCTTTGCAGTGCTCTTAGGTAGCTTGGTTGCTGCTGGGAACACATGGTGCCACTGAGTTTATTGTTGCTTATTGATCCAGGCAGACTCTGAGTCCTGACCTCTTTGCATGCTAGCTCTGACCCTCAGCAAGGATGGGGAAGGCACTCCATGCTTCAGTCAGCCTACATTTTTTCTCAGAGTGATGTCCTTAATATTCTCGGCTCTTATAAATTTCCAGCTGGTTCTCTAAAGGAACTTTAAAAAATGAGACTCAAGGGGTGAGCTCCAAGCCTGGACCAACAGCTCTTCGAGCAGGGGACTGATCTCTGCTGGTCCCTTGTGGCTGGTTTCAGCTCTTGTTCCAACAGGATAGTGAAGAAAAGCTGGATTTCAGTAAAGAAATAAAGCCTTTAATCATCAAACAAAGCCAATATTAAAAAACCGAAAAACTAATCTTTTCTTTCTATTAGACTAGATGTAAACTCATCAAAAAACATAGTTCAAACTTATACCCAGGAATTCAAATTATAAATTAATCTGATGGCAGTGAGGCAGATTAAGAATTTTTGGGCTTTCCATGGCTTTAAAAAAAATTCTTTTATTATGTTTAGCCGGGTCTCAAGATCCCAGGATATTGCTTTCTTATCACTATATTATCTCTCAGTATATTGCTTCTGCAGCTTAAATTTCACTGTTACACCTTCACAACTTGGAATTTGTGGAACTGGTCTCATTTCACCACTAAGTTATGACAGTTTTGCTCTGTGTGTTATTAATTAGCTTTGCCAGCCTTTGTTGAGCTGGAGGACCTGGCTTTGTATATTGGAGAGTGAAATAAATGAGAATATACTACTGTTGGTGCTGATAGAAATCGACCTTTGTGCTGTATATTTTCTGAAGTCCTCCAGTTCTCAAGCTGTTTGTGTGCCCAGAGTGCACCATAAACCCCAATTTAACCCAGATGAAATTTTGGCTGAAGTTTCATCTGGATTACAGGAAAATCTACTGACCTGTGTCAGTGTACAACATATGACAAGTGTCAGAAACTGTCAGGAATTACTGTGAACAACACATTTGATGAGAAATCAATGAAACAAAAGAAAACAATACTATAGATAGTGCTAGTAAGTACTGTGGTGTTATGTATAATACACTATTAAACATGCTTTAAAATGATCTGACTGTACCTGGTAAATGTACCAGAAATTAAGTCCCTAATTAAAAACAGCTGCAACGTGATCCTGACTTCCTTTAAACTGTGCATTTTCCTGCATTTAGTTATACCTGTAGGTACTTGAAGTAAGATCCTGATGCAGCGACACACTTCCACATTCCTAACCCCTTTCCATGAGATCTTGCAGACTTTCAGAAAGGGAAGAAGTGAAAACTGAGATGCTATTGATTGATGTTATATGATCTCCAAAGCACCCTTCCTGTAAGTTTGTAAGATTTATTTATCTGGCAGAGCTGCTTCAGCACTGAAGGCAGGAATTTCAGGCTTCTACAGCTACAAAGATACTTTAACCACTATGGTCCTGCTTCTTCACCTCCTGGATCTTGCTTTATGTATATGGAGAAATGTTTTTGAAGAGAAGTGTTTTGCTGCTATTCAGAGATGAGAACTGTGGGTTTGAACAGTTCCTCTGGGCTCCAGACAAAGACAGGCAGCCCTGATTTCTTGTTTACTCTTCTCTAACTTGACACTAAGTCAGAGATAGATTCAGCAACAGCATCCATTTTATAGGTTTTGTGCCAAAAAATAACTGTTTCTGAGAATTCTGAGCCTGGAGATGATTCCTCAGGAGGAATCCACAGAGCATGTCCACAGCACTGCCATCTCTCCAGGCTTCTCTTACACTCTCTCCAGGGACAGGGCAGGAAGAATCAGGCTAAGCAGCTCTTTAGGCAAGGAGTTTTCTTGGCTGCAATACTGTGACCTGGGTGTGTAGTAAACTTTCATCCACGCCAGAAACAGAGGGAGCTTAGGCCAGGAGTTCTGTAGCTGGTGAGCTCAGATTTCCCTTTTTGGTTTCTGTAAGGCTTCAGACACCCAGAAAGCTGATTTCTCAGGTCTCTCTGCTCTATTTGCACTTCAGTGCTGTCCCTCAGCCACCTGTCCTTGCCCTTCTGAGGACAGCCCATCACCACTCCCTGTCTAGTTGAGTGTAAGCAAACCTTTTTAGGTCATCGTTTGGATTTAGAATTCCTAGTGTCCTCCTAAATCCTGTTTTATAGTCTTGTGTCTTTATTCAGCTCTAAATCAAAAGAGGGTATAAATCTCAGTCTTAAAGGTTAAAGAATCTGATTATCTCTCCTGACAGTGAACAGTGTCTTGAGGTGATGTGCAAGTCATATTTGAGTGCCTCTTGTTTAAGAAGGCAATCTTTCATTTGGCTTTGGTTTTCTTGATTATTTAATAATTATTTGTCATTTTTTCCTCAGTTCCACAAGACTAGAAATAACTCTTTCACAACATAAAATGAGCAAGCAATTGAGGATTGTGTGAAGTAGAGACCAAATTCAGAAGGAATACTTTTTTCCAATATATGACTGTCTTAGCCCCAATGGTCACTTCAAATCTGTGTTGAAGCTTTTAAAATTTAATTTGGTCGTAGGTCAGCAATGTGAAAACGTGATTTCCACATTGGTAATGCAAGTTTTGCCTGCTGGGGAAAGACTTGTGACTTAGTTCTCATCTTTTGCAGTTTGTTGTATGGAAAGGGTGGCGTTTGCAACATGATGTAATGTTATGGAAATAAATACTCTTGCATGAAAACAATTATCCAGGGTAACAGACTGAAAAATATTGCTAGCAATTGTAATCACAGAATCATAAAATCATAGAATATACTGAGTTGGAAGGGACCCACAAGGATCATCAAAGTTCAGCTCCTGGCCCTGCACAGCACCATCCCCAGGAGTCACACCATGTGCCTGAGAGTATTGTCCCAACACTTCCTAAATTCTATTGGGCTTGGTGCTGTGACCCTTGCCCTGGGGAGCCTGTTCAGTGCCCAGCCACCCTCTGGGTGAAGAACCTTTTCCTGATATCCAAGCTACACCTCCCCTGACCTAACTTCCAGCCATTCCCTTGGATCCTGTCACTGTCACCAGAGAGATGAGATCAGTGTCTTGCCTCTCCTAATCCCCTCACTAGGAAGTTGCAGACTGTGATGAGGTCTCCCTTCAGTCTCCTTCAGGAGACTCCTCCCCTCAGTCTCCTCCAGGCTGAACAGACCAAGTGCCCTCAGCTGCTCCTCATACAGCTTTCCCTCCAGACCCTTCACCATCCTTGTGGCCCTCCTTTGGATGCTCTATAATAGTTTGATAATTTTTTTATATTGTGGTACCCAAAACTTCCCTCAGGACTGGATGGGAGGCCTCCCCAGCCCAGAGCAGAGCAGGACAATTCCTCCCTTGCCCAGCTGGTGATGCTGTGCCTGATGCCCCCCAGGACAGGGATGTCCCTCCTGGCTGCCAGGGCACTGCTGGCTCATGTTCAGCTTGCCATCAGAAAGCCCAGGTCCCTTTCTGCAGTGTTGCTCTGCAGCCTCTCAACCAGGATTGCCTCATCCCAGGTTCAGAATCTGGCATTTGCCCTTGTAAAACTTCATTCAGTTGGTGATTGCCCATCTCTCTAATCCAAAAGATTTTGTAGATGATCAGTAGAGTATTAACTCCATAACCTGCAGGGGTTTTTTATCCTTTGTTTCCATGCTATTTTTGATGGTACTGGAGGTCTTCACTATGGGTTTTATCCACTGTTATATAATGGCAAGGAAAAGCAAAATGTGTAAGAATTTTACCAGCAGAGAAATCCAGCATTCACTCAGTACATTACTACCATTGCTTTTAATTTTCATGTTTTGGACTTCTTGTTTACATAGTTAAGTAAATTTGACTTTCTGTGTTAATAGCTGAATTTATTTAGTTTGTACTTTAGATTTTTTTTCCTGTAAAAAGGCCTTACAAGATGAAGGAGAGTATTTATTTTTCTCTCAGACATATCTATATCCATTTGTTTCGATCATCTCTCCAAAGAGATGCCAGAAGGCAAATGCAGCACCTTTCCTCATGTCTCAGGATGAGGAGGATGAATTGATGATGGGGTGATCTGTGCTGACTTAAGCAGGCTCCTATGTATGACTTCCTGCTGCTTTCCCAGGCTCTTTGTGCCCACTTGCCCCAGAGGATCTCAATGTGCAAAGGCAAAGATAAGAAAGAGGAAAGTTTACATGAACACTTTCCTTTTTCCTCTGGAATAAAAGTCATGCTGCAGTGCCAGAATCACTGTTTTATTTTTGTTCTCTTGTTTGTCAGTTTTCTGCTATTATTTTTATTTCTTGATTTTAGATGGATGACAAAACTGATTTATCTTAAATCAAGGATCTTCTGCCTCTTTACTCAGTGAGAAGGAGGAGTCAATCCCAAGTTCAAAGGAGTGGAGATTTTTTTTGCTGACATCTGTAATCACTGACATTGTCCATTTCTTTCTCTTTCTTCTGTTTCCATTTCTTTCTTCTGTGTCCATTTCTCTTTCTCTTTCTTCTATTTCTCTTGGGGGTATTTTTTTAGCTTTATTTTCTTGTAATGCCATTTGCCCTCCAAGTCACCAATACCCTCTGAAGGTCAATAAGCCCCCTCAAGGTCAAGAAGTGCTTTGCAAAATATTTGGCTCCATTTTTAAGAAACTGAAAACATAAAAAAAAATTAGAGATACCTCTGCAGAATGCTAGAAAGGCGTGATGGAAATAAATGGGAGCAGATTTGTTCATGGGATTAATAACTAAATCTGCCTCTATGTCATTCACATAATTTATAATGTAAGCATGTAGTGAAAGCATAATCTAACAGTAACTATTTGATGAGTGAAGAAATATTGAGCAGTCTTATATGACAGGATGACAACATTTTGTACAAATGACCTCTGACAGAACTTAGGCAAGGAAATTCATAATACTTTAATGAGACCTGTTTTATTACACCCATATCATGTGCTTCCTTGTGATCATAGAGGGTGTTTCTACTGAAGGAAAATATTGTTTTATTTTTCTAGTGAACAATGTTGGTTTTAATTGAACATTTGAAGAATCAGTAAGATTTCCATCACTGGAACTACAAAGACAAATATGTGTACCAAAGATAGACAATTACAAGAAAAATTAAATAGTAGATTGGAGGGCAAGAGAGAATATAGGGCTGTGAAATGTGGTGCTGGCTTATTTGAATAGCTAATTGAGTTCACCAAGTAAAAAAATAGACAGCAATAATCTACCCAGCAGTGATATCTGCAATTATTAAATGAATAAATGGAAAATTAACAAAATTGTTTGGTTTGGTTTGGTTTGCTGGGGTTTTTTTAACTTTCATTATTTAGTAATATGCTTTAATGCTTCTGATGATATAATCTATTTTTTATTAGCAATTATAGGAACTATCTGCTTTCAAATGCTACTGGTTTGGAAAAATTCACCTGTGAACAGCTGAGTCTGTATGCAGCAGGTTAAAGGTAGTCTAGGAGACAGCAACTTAACATTTTTGCTACTTTGTCTATCACAAGCACTGTTAAAAAAATGGACAGACCGTTGAAAACACTCTGTTTGTTCAGGTAAAGGCAATATTATGCATGCAAGTGGTCTCCTTAGCCTGATAAATAGTTATGATGGGTTTCTTGGTTTCCAAAATATTCAGGAGTAAAACATCAAAGAAATAATATGCTCCTGACATTAACACAGCTTACATTTCAAATCCTGCCCAGAGTGCTTGGTTGTTTTGTTTGTTGTTACTGCATTCAAATTGTAATATTTTCATTGCTGTGAGAAATGTTTCCCCATTCAAATCTCTTTCTCCAAGTATGTTTCTCTAAACATCATACTCAAAGTACTCAACATCTAATAATGAAGATGTGTATGCTTCTTCTGTCTCTTTGGTCTTCTCCTTTGATGTGTTATGAGGATAGGTTTTACTTTTATTGTGTTTTGTAATTCTATTGTTAAGATTGAGCTATGTGTTCAGTCACTTAGTGCAGAGACTTTATGAATATATTTATTATTCTCCTCCAGATAATTTGATTTGGGTCCTGTTCTCACTGTATCCCTTCCCTTGAAGAACAGAGAGTTTAAGTTGTTCTTTTCATGTTATTTGTTCTCCTTGTAACACTGGAAAAGAAATGTACTTGTGTGTTCATTCCATAAATAATTAGAGAATTTGGTGAAAAGGAGCTCAGGGGTTTTTTTCCAAAAAATGAAGTCAAGAGAAGAAAAAGAAAATTAAATAAAATGATACCTCAGAATATATAAAGCTTAAAATAAAATAAAATAAATCAAATAAATCCACAGAACAACAGAAGAGCAGAAGCCAATGTCTACAGTGCATGTCTAGAAAGCAGCATGGTATTGAGGCAGGGCACCACAGGGGCAGTGGGGTCTGTAACTAACCCCGTGCTGTTAAAACATCACCTGGGTAAAACACTTACCCAAGTGCACACAGAGTCTTACAGCATCCTCCACTGCCCAGTGCCTCCTTGCTCTTCCCTTGCTTCCCTCCCTCACCATCCCTGTCTATAAAAGCACAATCTCTTCAGAAACCAGGCTGATTGTCACATAGTTACTGCAGCCAAGCACACTTAGCTGTATTTTACATTTCGTGACCTCGGTGTTTCTTTTGGCCAGTGAATAACGTATCTCCCTCCTGGTTCCTAAACCACACTGCTCTTCTCTCATTCTTCTGCCTGGACATTCACACCTGCACTGTGAACCCTCTCCCTGCCTGTGCTGTTGACCTGCTAGAGCAACCACCAAGTTACTTTTGTCTGACTCCAGTTAGGTAACACTGGATGTGAGAGAGGAACAGAGGTCATCTGATCAGGACAGAAGTGCCTCCACAAACACAGTGACAAGCAAAGCCTTAGCTGGTCCTTAACATTTGAATTAAGTAGAACTTTATTTAGAATAGTATATGGCACTGGAATATATGTCATTCAGTTCAATGCAAATATCTATCACTTACTACACTTAGTGCATAAATGTGTGCTAATACTCATCTCCTCCCCTGAATAAAGTGCTTTCCTGAGTTGGATCCTCACCTGATTTTCTGCAGACTCAGCTTCCCACTCGCTCCTGTGGATTCTGTGACATTTTTTACTCTGTCATTTCACTTCATGCTCTTCTCCACCACAATCAATGCCAGCTCCAGAAACACATTCAGGTCTACCAGGTTTCCCCTTTCTAAGCTTTGTGATTTCACTGATACCTAGTTCAACCATGGTTTCAACAGGTTGTTTTTTTTTAACATTTCCAGACTTAATCCTTTAGAACTCCTTTATGAAACTGCTCCTATGGTTTTTTGGTTGCTTTTTTTTTTTTTTCCTTAGAACTAGCACCTCTCTATTCTCATTTATGTCAAAATAGTATGGCCTCCCTCGTTTTTTTTTGTGTTATTATAGTATGGGATTTTCAGCAGTAGTGCTTTTCTTTTTCTACAAGTGTGATGCTGCATGAGAGTTTAAGAAGCTTTGACTGAGGTTCGGTAAATGGATATATTTTTAGAGAAAAAAAGACACACAGAGGCATTCTTCAGGATTATACTTAACTAAGGATTTTCCAAGTTCTTATGCAGACTTGAAGAAGGGCTCATGAACTATTGCCATTTTTTTCTCAATTAGTTGAATAAATGGTATTATACCTCCCCACAAAACTTTAATTTAAAGATATTCTATACAGACATAATGTTATTTTTGTGATAATTAAGAAACTTGCAGGCTTAATGAACTATTCCAATCTCACTTTTGCTGTGCCAACAGGTGTTTCGTTTCACTTGGGGAAAACATTGCCTGCAAATGCTTTGTGGCACACAATGTACTTCTCTGAGAATGTCAGATCAACACATAGTTGTGTCATCAGAAACCCTATGAAGATGGCCAAACATTGTGCACTCAATTGTTATTCCTTAAAAAACAAGATTTTACAAAATCCCAAAACATCTTAAAATTGTCAACACTTCCAATTTTCATAAATTTATAATTTTGCCCTGATATTTTCTACCTTCTCAGAATTCTTACTGACATTTTTCATAAAAAGTTCTTAGTGACAAGAGTGCATACTTTCCTACTTGTTTTTACAAAAAATATAAAATTAAGTACATGAGAATTCAAACAAAAATGGTAAAGGGAGCAGATATAATATCATCAAAAAAAATGACAACAAAAATTTTACACACTTGAAAAAAAATCTGTATTGCAACACAAAAGAATAAAATTTTTATTTTAGCAGAAGAGGTATTCACACCAATAACTAAATGAGAAAGAAAAATGTCATGTAGTTTAAAGATAAAATTTAATTGAACATGATTTTCAATATTATTTTCAACTGCCATTTTCTCTAACATTTTGCTATTGAAAAGCTATTGTTAATGTTCTGAGATAAGGGTGAAAAGAGCTGGTGATTATATTTGTTGGTTGTTCCAAAGACTTAGAAAAAGAAAAAAAATATTTTATGAGTTTCTGAATGAATATACCAAGCAGGATGAGATGTTTCCTGAGGAAGAAAGGATTTGTAGCCCACATCTGCAGGAACTGGTTCTGTGGCCTTGTATACCCTAGAAGTGAAATTTCTACTTTTCAGGCCATGTTCTGTTCCCCCAGAAAAAGTTCAGTTCCTTCAGCACTCAGTTTTGTAAGTTCCCTGCCTTTGATTGCATGAAGCACCCCTTAATGGAACAGGGCATATTGTTTTAGGATTCTTATGTGCCCAATCTGCCTGCCAAACTCATTTTGAAGTCAAAATACCTGCTGAGTCAGCTTCAGAGCATTATTCTGCTTCTGAAAATTTTATGCAACATTGTGGTTTTCCTTTCTTCCTTTTTTTCCTGTATTCTGTCTGCCCTGGTCCCACATGGTTTCTTAAATCTGAGTTAATATCAGAGGATTAAAATATTACAGCTAATTGAAATTATTCCTATTAGAGACTAAAGCAGTACATTATTGAATTAAAACCAGTAGTTTACTCCTTGGTTCAATGGTGCAATGCACTCACAAATACAATGCAATCCTGTCATGGTTTGACTCTGGCCTAAATGCCAGGTACCACGAGAGTCACTCGCTCACCCTCCCCTGTCACAGCTGGGCACAGGAGGGTAAAGGGAAAAAAAAAATTTATAGATGTTTCATGAGTGAGATAAGGAACAGGAGAAATGCTTCAAGGGCAAAGCAGGCTCAACTTGAGCTGCAAAGAGAATTTATTACTAGCACAATCAGAGGAGCATAGTGAGAAGTAAACTAAGCCCTTAGAACACCTTCTTCCCCCCAGCCCCTCCCTCCTTCCCACCGACAGTGCAGGCAGACGGGGCAGGGGGGTTTGGTCAGTTCATCACTGAGATCTTCTCCCACTGCTCTGGGAGAGGAGTCCANGCTGTGGGTGGATCTCTGCACTCCCTGTGGATCCCCAGGGGCTGTGGGTGGATCTCTGCACTCCCTGTGGATCCCCAGGGGCTGTGGGTGGATCTCTGCACTCCCTGTGGATCCCCAGGGGCTGTGGGTGGATCTCTGCACTCCCTGTGGATCCCCACGGGCTGCAGGGTCACAGCTGCTTCACCATGGGCTTCACTATGGCTGCAGAGGAATCTCGGCTCTGACACCTGGAGCACCTCCTGCCCCTCCTTCTCCACTGACCTTGGTGTCTCCATGTTGTTTTCCCTCACATGTTCTCATCTCCTCCTCTTATCTAATCAGCAGCAAAACCCTTGTGACTTTGTTTTGATTTCCTTCTTAAATCTGCCATCACAGAGGTGTTACCAACCTCTCTCCCTGACCCAGTCCTGGCCATCTCCATGTCCATCTCCAGAGCCATCAGCCACTGGCTCTGCTGGACATGGTGGAAGCTTCCAGCAGTTTCTCACAGGAGCCACCTCTGTGGGCCCCCTGCTACCAGAAACCAGGCCAGGGCAAACCAACACAACTCCTCAAAGTTTGCTCTGTGGCAGTTTTCCCTGGGGAGAAGATGGTAGAGCTGAGGGAGTGGTTACCCTGCACTGCCTCAGGTCCCACAGGCATGGGGAGGCACAGCAGGACCAACCCAGCCCAGGGCTGGGAAAATGCAAAGGGAGCTCCATCCCTGGCTATGGGACATGCCAAGCTGCTGAACTGGGAACCATGGGCCAAGGCTTTTATGGTTTCTCTTTCTGCCCAACACATCTGTTACAACTCTGGATTAAAAAAACCCTGCAAGTACACACGTAAATAAATAAATAAAATGCGAAGGTGCTGTCATGCTAAGCAGACCAAACTGATTGTGAAATGCATGCTCACACAGAGAAGAACATTGAACCATGGTTCAAAATTTGAGCAGAAATAGATACCATAAGTTGGGGTTCACTGTATAAAAATATGATCTCAGATCTCTTAAGGTACTTAGGTCTTTTACTCAAATCTTATTTCATAGGGATTTGATACCTAAATACCATGGAAGACATGAGCCATTATTAATATTTCCTTAATCACTCACAAAATCTTTAGCCTGTTTAGAGAAATAATATCACAGAAAGTCCCTGTTCAGGTTCCTATGCCAGATCTAATGCCTCCATAAAACTTCAGAGGTTTTTAAAGTGTCTAAAAGCTTCAGATGTTGAAGTCAAAATTACATTTTATGTGACTCACAGACCAATACATCACTTTCTTTTTCAGTGCTGTTATTTCCTGAATAACCCTTCTAGAGCAAAATTACACTGAGAAGAATGAGATACAAGGCCAGTGGAGAGGTTATATATTGTAAATAAGAAGGATATGCTTTTTGTTTTAAGAGCACTCTGTTACATTTTTAATAGTCCTAAGTTCAACATAATCCATTTATTGTCTTCACATGTGTTACTGAGAACTCCTTTTCTTGCTCAATTTATGCTGAAGTCTGGGGAAAGAAGTTGTCTTTGAAGCACCTGGAAGTTTACTGTTTTGTGACTTCTAAGCTCCAAACCACTCAGAAGTGAAGGAGCAACTCATTACAAGCACTTGTCACTCTTCTGTCTTATCTGAAGTTTCTGTTCTCTTGAGTGACTTTAACAGCATTAAATCAACACCATCTACTCAAGAGTTGCCAGTCTAGTACTTTTTTGTCAGATGATCTCTCTTTTAATCTGATTCTGTGGAAAACAGCAGGGTATGCCAGCTCTACAATTTATCCTCAATAAAAGCAATCTAAGATGTTATTTTCTTATTCTGTAACACAGCTCTGCTTTATCTCATGTTGTGGAATTTTCCTTCCCTGACTGGCAGCAGCAGCTCAGGCCAAAAGCTGTGAAAATGGCAGAGAATGATCACTTCTGGTGACACTCTCTGAATGTGCTGAGTATACCATCAGACAAACAAAATACTTCTCTATGATAACAAATTTGGCCATCTAGCACCTGACATTCGGTAGACTCCTGAACATTTTGGTGGTGGATGAGATCTGTTTCTTTTACTTAAAAGTCAGCTAAAGGAAAGTCCTCCAAACCATAGATTCACAGTAGCAAGGTGAATTTTTGGTTGTGATGGCAGCAGACACTGTGCACAAACCAGGGTTTGCAGACATCAAGAATAAAGGTAAGTACAGCTGTAGTAAATTAAAATGCTTCTTTCTGTCCTCCTTCTCTGTTATAGTTACTGCCCTCAAGAGCAGAGGGCAGTAGGACAGAGGTTAGATTTGCACCTTATTGCTCCAGTTCATATCTCAGTGTGTTAGATAAAGCCACTGCTGAGGAGCTATAGAAACCCCCTGAAACCACACTAACACAGTGCAGTAGAGCTGTGATTCTGTCCTGCTGATGCAGGAATAACAGAATTATGGAGAAAAGGGAGAGCAGACAACTCCACACTGAGGTCTTAGTCAGCTATGACTAGATTTGACATATTCCAGAAACTGCCTGTTCTGGGCATCACAAGTGGAAAGAGTTAGACTGTTGGCTGTGATTTACGATTATGAGCTGGCCTTGTGAAATTTCATCTGAATTGAGGATGTCTCAGCCAGCCAAAGGAGGAAAGGCTGGAGGCAGAGAGAAATTCGTACTTCTGTTCCAGCTTCCAGCAGTTCAGAAAACTTCTAAAGCCGGTGTTTGTCAAAGACTGGCATTTACAGCCTGAAGGGCTTCAGTGCCTTAGCTGCCACTCTGTGTTTGGATGCTGTTTTCTAGTTCTCTTTGAAAATTCAGCTGAAAAGGAAGGTGTCAGTTTCTGTCTACCTTTTTTTTAACAGAGGACTTCCAGAGGAAGTTCAAATTATCTTGCATATCCCAGAAGCTGTGCCTTCATTTCCTGGTTTAAGAGAAGAATTACAGAAGTTCATTCACTGCTCTTCTGCTGAAGTTGTACCACTATGCAGAAAGAAAAACAAGACTGAGAGGGCCAGAAAGGAGAAGAAAGTAAACAGCTGGGAATGTAACTCACAGCCCCATAACACACAGCCTGGCCCAGGAAGAGGCCAGCTCAGATACCGCTTCTGTATTTTATTTGTGGATTCTTCAATGCCCAAATGTGTAAACAATCCTTGGGGCAGGGAGCAGAGCCTGGGGGAGGGACCACACCAGATCACTGAGGAACCTCTTTGTGTTCCCTTTGTTTACAGCTTCTGTGCTTCTGAGCCTTGTGCTCTTTCTACAGCTGTTATGTCTACATGGTACTCTGTGTGCTGAGACCAATAATGGCCTGAGTACAACATGAGCCACACAAAGACATGAGACAAGATAGTGTGCTCATGGGCTAATTTACTTCTTCCCATCACTGTGTACTAGGCCATACTCTGGCTTCTGCATTACTTGTATCTCCGAAGCTTTTCAGAACCCAAGGACTAGCTATCATATCAAAATCCTGTTGAGCAAAATGCTTCTAGTGTTAAATGAAAGCTGTAAGGAGTTAAAAGTAGCATAAAGTTGTCTTAATAATCCAACTTCCTCTTGGGTAAATTTCTATTCAGAGATTGGCACAATCCTTGAGGACTTCCTTATTGTGTATATGAACTATGTGACCACTGTGTCTTCTGGACCAGCAATTTGCAACACCAGAGGGAAATATCTTGCCTTCCAGTGTTAGATATTCACCACAGAGACCACTGAGACAGTGACAAAAATGACAGTCTGATAAATCAGAAACAGGCTGTCTATACCTCACAATAACAAAGTAGTAACACAAACAGCCCTGCAGTCTTCTCTTGCTAAGCAGCCCTAAAATCTGCCTACAGATTCCACTATTGGTCACCACATCACTGCTTGCTCTGCAAAGTGAGATCAGAATAATCCTTGCAGTAAATAACAAGGACACTACTCTCAGTGCACAAACCACCTCAGATGCTTTCTCTTCAACTATGTCATTGCTGAGCTTAGTGAAGCTGCAGCAAATATTTGATGTGGCCATCAAACATCTTAAATTCTTGAACTCTCCGATTTTTCCACCCAAATTGTTTAAGAGTACAATGATTTTATTTCAGTTGACGCAGTGATGTCTCTCTGTGTGACTAACATCTGAACATTGTTTAATTAGGTGCCTAGCAGATTTAGTAGGGTTTTTAGTTATCACTCACTGTGGCAGAGGTGCTTCAATTCTACATTGTCCCCACATCTTCAGCACCTGAATGAGTTTCTTCTCCTTAAGAGGCGATGGAAGAAGATTGACACCTCTTAATGGTGAAATAACCACAAAAAGCTTGGAATGGCTGAGGTCTTTCTGCTAACTCTAGAGATTACTTCTTACATTTATTTTCTAACCTGAATATCTCATTTAAGTAACTAAAGTTACAATGGATGAATCCAGGCCCAAGTGAATTTTTAATTAATTAGATTAGCAGTTAATCACTACTACCTGCTATCCACCAAGCAGTTGTTAACAATGTCTCAGTTACTGGCACGGTGACATGTAGTTGAGTTGCCTAATTCATCTGCACACAAAGATTAAAGTATTTTAAACAGGATGACAGTTCTCTTTGAGGCTTTTATGGACATCTGTGGATTTTCTCCATCATATATTGTCAGCTGTTTAGGTAACATGATTGCCAGTATTGTTGGTTTGAAAGATTGCATCTGTAGCCTCACACAGACGTTATGTAAGTAAATACTCAATGAGCTTTAGAAATTAAGGGATAAGGCATAATTTTACATAAGGTCCTTTGAATGCAGCAAAATTGTGATTTACTGTGATCTCATAGAAAAAACAATAGGACCATATCTCTTGTATTTTGTCTATTTGTGGAGATTGCTCATGGCAAACTAAAGAATAACATGACCTTCCTATACAAAATTATAATTAAAGCATGCCTGACTTGTATTATTCTTCAATAATTGTCATTATTTTGGTGGCTTATGTATAGTAAAGCATGCTACTGGCTTGCTGTCATTGAGAATGCAGCTCACCACAGCCTCAGCAAAATGCTCTGAGTGCTCCTTCTGGGCTGGCACAATGTTATCCACGAGGCAGGGAACTTGGGGTTCTCCTGTTATGGTACATCCCTTGTTTTTCAGAGAAAAGCAGCCTTCAAAATGGTTTATGCCACCATAGAAGAAGGTGTCTCTTCAAACAGAATGAACACAGGTGACTCACAGGTGCATTTCCATGGTGACCTACAGCTAAACACCCCTGAGCACTGAAATGGGTTGTAATTTTAATCAGCTCCAAAAAATAAGAGGTTAAAGTTCATTAAAAATCTATCCAAATCATGAAACTGTGGCCCATGCTACAAGTAATAATTAACTCAAATATTAATCTCTGTCAATGGCAGGACTAAGTTCTAATTTTGACTCTTAAAACTTTCACAACCTCTGCTCCCCCAATAATTGTGTCAAAGACCTATAATGATGTGACCACTAAAAAAAAAAAATTTGAAAAAATTTCTGTGGGAAGAAACATAAGGGCAATTAAGATGGCGAATGAAGACCCCTGTGTTCTCACCATTTTAATCTGGGTATAATGAAGCATTTATTAGCGTACTGTATCTTATAGGTACCATTTTGAGTGTGTTGCACTCCTAACAGATCAAGCATAAAGTACAGTGAACCTGCAAATCAGTGAGAGGATGCTTTCCAGTTTATGTGTCAGATATAGAGAAGAATAGTTTCCTAAGTATTTGATATGACCTATCCTATTTCAGGAAAATAGTTCAAGGCTAATATTATAATAATATAAAAATCTATGCATATAGAGAATTCTTCTATTTTACTTATGTCCCTTTTCTTCTGTTTACAGCTCTAACTCCCAATACTTATTCAAGATTAGAAGGATTAAGCAGTCAAATTTTTTACAGGAGAATTTATCATTATTTTGAATTTTGGTGTTATTTTAATGTCTACTTCAGTTAGTTTAAGAGAAAGTAAAATTTCAACTTTGTAATAATTAAGAATTTTGCCTTATCCATATTAAAAATAATCCTCATGAAGTCACCATAATGCAGATACTGTGTGGCATGGATAGCTGCTTCCAAGCTGAATTTCATTCTTCTGCATGTAGTGTTTGTGGCTCTTCTGTTGTGAGAAGCTCTGATGAGCTCTGTAGAGCCCAGGAAGGGAGTGGCATCTGTTATTGCCTGTTCACTGCAGAGAGCTTTTACAGCACCCCACCATTTCAAGAGTTTCATGGAAAGAGGAAAATATGCTTCCTTCAGGCTTGGCTGGATTCAAAATTAGCTGCTGTTATTCCTTCATCATTTCATCTGTCTCTTGTTAGCAGTTTCACATCACGATAGGGGCCTGGTATTCCACATTCAGGGTTGTAATTTTTGTCCACTTGGTGATTATACTGCCTTTGAGGTAAAAAGTTCTCGATATCTGAGTTTTAAAGTGTCCTTTGCTTGACCTACCTTAAGGCATATTTCTTTGGGTTCAGAAAGCAACAAGAATTTCTGTTCTGATTTAAATCTCACTTATTATGGAGCCTCTCTGTTTTCAAAATAGCCTCTCTAAACATAACTTTTTTTAAAAGTGTCTTTAAATTTAAACAGCCATCCCAAAAGGCATGGCAATGTATTTATAGCTCTTGGAGAGACAACTTTTGTCTTTCTGAATTTGGCACAGACATGGAGTAAGTATTGTCAGATAACAACTTCCCCAATTAACATAAATAGCATATGCTCAAATGGCTTTTGTTCCTAGTGAGGAACCCACTGAAGATGTTTGATTTTTTGGATACATGAAACATTTTACTAGTCATCCAATATGGTTATCTGGAAGTTGTTATTTCCAGATTAATAATATAAAGAGTATTGGCAAGCACAGTTCTGAAAAGGGATTTATCATCTTAAGCATTTCAAGAGAAAGACATGATTAATGTGTCGAATTGAAACAGGAGTTAGATGAAAGCAAGCACCAAGTTATATATGGAAAATATTTTCCCACTGTTCCTGATTTCCTCCAAGTCTCTAGAGAATTATTAGTCTATAAGGTTGTTTAATATACAGGCTTTTTTGTAAGATTAACCTAAGAGTGTGTGGAGATTTTACCTTGAAAAGAAGGATGTGGACAAGGTGATATTTACTGCTTTATTTTCGTGTTCTGATAATAAACCCCTTTGCTCTTCAGACATAATGCCCTGACATTATTTTTAATACAGTACCCCATCTTTGTAAGACAAACATTGTTTTCAAACCTTTTTTTTCTGAGGTAGCAATCATGTCTTAAAAGCAAATGTTTGGTGCTAGGGGAAGGATTGCTGTTGGCAAAGGAAGCTGTTTTAAGTGTTGGTGAAATGTGTACAAGTCTTCTATAATAGTCTACTTTTTATCTAGAGATTTCTACTATATACACTGCATATGTTAAAAAGGCAACTCTTAGCAGCTAATGAATATATTTATAAGGACACTGTAAGAAATGAAGACAAGATAGAAATTGCCTTTACTCATTTTACATATGTGTATAGCCTTTGTATTAACCCACAGAAAGGCTATCTCCTGGGCACTGGTCTCAGTCAGGCACTTGACAGAAAACAAAAACCTGATGGAATTTCTTTAATTAGTTTGAATTCATTCCTCAGATAAAAAAAAAAAGAAAAAGCAGAGAAAATGAAGAGACCATCTTGATACAAAAATATTATTTTGAAATAAGTAGGCATGGAGATACATTTATAGCAATCTGACTTTGTGAGAATAAATCATAAAAGTACTGTTATTATTCTTTTCTGTGTCAATCTTTATTCTCCTTCTCTTTCTAGAACTGTGTTAAGTCTGTACTGACAATTTAAGAAATTCCTAGGAGCATGACTCTGACAAGCTAAGCTTTTCCTTCTCCTAACTCTGCTACCCTGCTGCCTGCCTGCTCTTAATTTCTTCTTAGTTGACTTAAGAAGGAATACAGTTTCTCTATTGAATAGGATTCTGAGAGTATTTGAACCAAACTGCTAAACTTTACATGAGCACTGAAAGTTAGAAGAAGGAATTGAGAATTGACATCAAGTGCACTTGTGTCTCCTGACTGAAGCAAATAGTGCTTTCATAAAATAAAATGCAGCAAGAGAATGTCTGCTTTGTAGTTTCCCTGTCCACTCTTGGCTCCTGTGGTAGTTTTCATTCCAAAACTTTTTTGCCTGAGATAATATTTTACTAAGCTTTTTTACACACAGAGGTGGTACCTCCACCTGATGTGGGAGAGTTATAGCTAAACTCACATCTCTGTTGCCCATATTTGTACAGGGAACTTGGCTCCCAGAGCATTCAATGGTATGTAGGATCTCCTCCCCACGTGCAGTCCTGGGAAATGACACATCAAATAACACCTACTGCAGGTATTTATTTTGCAATCAGCATCCATTAGTTCTCATCACACATTTTCATACCCTCATTTGTGGTAATTCTGGTCATCTTATCTGAGTGAAGAGCAATAATTTCACATTCTTTGTAAATTCATTACCAATGTGCATTAGTTGCATTTTATGACTGAAAAATATTTCTGCTGAATTTTTCTCAAGCTGCCCAGCAGAATTTACAATTTCATAGCACTGCCTGTGGTATAAATAGATATTTTATTTCCTATTTTAACAGAATAGAAGTATGTAATTAAGAGTGGGGAGAACAATTTCTGCAGTTTGTCCTTGGACAGGTTTCTACTAATTTAATTTGGTTTTGAGTTTTTGGAATAGAGTATTTAAACACACCTCAATCTGTGGCTTGCTAAAGAATTTTGGCCAGTGTTTGGAGGCTGCTGAAACTCTCTATAACTGTCTGATGCTCCTAGAAACATTGGTGGGTTCTCGCAGCAGGAACAGGAAATGATCTTTTATGCACAAATTACCCCTCCTCAGAGATAAATTATTTATTTCTATGATAAAAGTTCTTTTATTAATACGTGTATTACTTCAAACCCATTTTTACATCATATATTTAGAATAACCAAAATCTTCTTGCAATTCCTCACCTGATAACTGTACAATCTGAAAATATCTGTATTACAAAGTATCATGAAGACACCTGCACATAAAGAGAAGATTATTATGAATTCACATGGGTTGTCACATATATATCTGCTTTAGAAGTACCAATACTACACTCCTTTCTCTCCATTCACCCCCACTCCCTGCATTTTCCCCATGCCTTCTTATTTAGAAGAGAATGTGTTAATCTGCATTAAAAAAAAAAAAAAAAGAGTAGTCTTTATTTCCTGTGATTTTCTGTAATTTTCCTTTAGATTCAAACCTCTAAATTATATAGGGAAATATGGTGCCACATTCACATGCAAACTATTTTTAGAGAACATGAATAATTACACCAGATGGTTGTTTAATTCTCTTGGCATTATCTCTACTGTACATTTATGGCTTAAAGTAATATTTCCTTACACTTTTCAATAGCTGTGGAAGGTCATGGGTAAGTCCTGTCTCGTTATTTACATCTGATCCCTTTTTTAGATGTATTTCAATGATACAGCTGTTGGTGGACTACAGAGATGCTGATCTGCAGCCTTCTAATAAACTATTCAGCTCTTGGGGACAAAGAAGTATGTTCACAAGAAAACTTTACATCTTTGACAGCAGATTGTTGTTAGTGTTTTATATATAAAGGAGCACTACTCATTCGATGATTGCCTTCATTTAATCTTCCAGGATTTACTAAAATTACCCCTTTCAATTGCATCTTCATTTTATGCAGCAGTGAGAACAGGAGAGGTGTTCACATTCTGCATACCTTGACTGTGCTCTGAGGATGTGCAGAGCAAATTTCTGCACTTCAGTCTCTTTGGTTGCTTAGTGAAATTGCCTAGGCAATTACTTCCTCCTAAACTCCTAAACATTTGGACCAGTGTAAAAGATTTATTCTTTAGGTGTTATTCCTGAAAGCCACAGATTGTTATGTGTCAAAGTTAATTCAAT
The DNA here is from genome assembly GCA_013398075.1 of Notiomystis cincta. NCBI lineage: Eukaryota > Metazoa > Chordata > Aves > Passeriformes > Notiomystidae > Notiomystis > Notiomystis cincta. The sequence goes on along the minus strand of VZRX01013382.1, from coordinate 16,155 downwards.
TGATGCAGAGAGCTTAAAAGCACATATTCTCAGGATGTATCTGGCACTAGACTGCGGAGGATGAAAATTTTGTATCAAAAGAACTTTAGAATTGTATTTTTGTTCTGTTCTGGAACAAAAATAAAACCTTTCAGACACTTACATATGAAAGGAAATATATCAAAGTATCTGGCTTTGGCTCCAAAATGCAAGTAATTCTGTTTAATAAGTGTATTTATAACCCATGTTGCTTAGAGAGCTGGCCTTAGTCATAGAAGCCATCTGTTGTGTTTAATTCCTTAAATTTTGATCCGGCATTTCTCTGGAGAAGGCAGAATAAGCCTTTGCTCTTGTTGCCTTGCTCAGACTATTGTCCTAACTGCAGTTATAAGTTATTTTTTTGGCTCTAATGAACATGTTAGTGTATTTTCATTTTATTAAGATGGTCCTGATAGTTCAGCTAAGTCAGGGCCATGGGGGAATGTACAAAAATAGAGAAATCCTGGTGATTTTTGATGCCTCTGAAGCTGGAAGCACCAAGCAACCCAGTAACAGGCTCACACTCAGACAAATTTGGCTGAATTCAGCAAAATATATATATATATTTGGCCGATTTCTCCTTCTATATATTTCTGTGCACCTGCAAGTTATGTGCAACAAGCAAAAAATTCTGCACTCCATGCAGCAATTGACCTTTTATTATCCTCACCCAGAGCAAGGAATATGGGCTATGAGAAGAAACCTAATTTAGGAGGCAAGGCAAGGCAAGGCAGGGCAAGGCAAGGCACTACTTTGCTAATTTGGTATCAATATTACATTTCATATATTCCAATAATTCATATATTCCAATAATTTATGCATTGGAGATCATAATCATTAAAATTTCATAATTTCCTAAATGCTTGTGTTCAAGGACTGCTCTGTCAAAAAGGAATCAGATTAAATACATATTTGTAGAATACATTAAATACATATTTGTTGTGTCAAGAAATGAAAACATATGGTATTGTTCCTGGCTTACAGCATACTTTTCTTCTTGTGAATGGCATGTAACTGAGGGGTGTGTGTAACATTTGACAGTTAAATCCTAGTTCAAGAGCCTTTGGACACTGATCTCAGGCACATGGTGTTATCCTTGGGGCTGCCCTGTGCAGGGCCAGGAGCTGGATTCAATGATCCTTGTGGGTCTCTTTCAGCTCAGGGTATTCTGTGATTCTATTCTTTGCCTATTAGATGGATGAAAGCATAGTTCATTTCCAGGGCTTATAGCAAATGAATATTCAAGTTATGCCAGTTTATCTGTATGATTTATTCTTCTTGTGGCTCTATCTCTCCTTGTCTGTGTTAGTGCCTCTTTCTGGACAGATACTGAGTCCAGTGGGAAGATAAGTCAAACATCTTGAGCAAATCCAGTGAAGATGCAATCTTCAGGTGAGCAGAGCATTCTCCAGGCCGTAAGGCAACAATGGGTCCTTCCTTGGTGGAGAGGATAGATTTGGGGAAAGTAAGGAAAAGTTCTGCAGAGTAGTGTCAGCTTTGTAACTCTACTACCTGGCCTACCTTGAACTTTCTGTACACATAAGACATGACTGCAATTCCTCTACATTTGTTCTTTTTTTTATCTTGTTTGGGAGGCATTTTTTCCACTCTGACCTAGAGTAACTTCCTAACTCCCATCAAACTTGTCTACTTTATGCATTCAAGAAATACTAGAAGCAGAAAAGACAAAATGTGGCAACATACATCAAGCTCATTAATTCTCAACCAATTTTAAATATACTGAGCAAGTGTGACATGTTGATGCAAAAGGACCTTATACTTGGCATATGGTGAAGAGAAATGCAGGACAGCTGCAAACGTTGATGTGCAACACAGAAAACAAACTGTGGCTAGAAAATTATATCTGTCTCTTAAATGATATATTCTCACCATCACTCAAAGCTAAAAGAAATTCCACATCGTTGTCATTACAGTTCCCACATATATGACTTTTTTTATCATCTTATCTAAGGGAATCTGTCATTTTAAATAGAAACATGAAACATCCAGATAGATTATTTAATTAAGTTTGTAACTGCAATATAAACGACAACATAGAAGGAAGAAATATGAGCTAAACCCCAGGGTTAATTGGTGTTTAGAGCTCTAAGGTAACAGAGTTGGACTGCTCACTTCACAGGGTTTTTTTATCTTGCTGAGAGCTTGCAAAAGCCTCCATGCAGTACACTGTGTTCTGCACTGTCAGGTCAGATGTGAATATCCTGTTCATAAAATTCACCAGTGGAACCGTAATAATTTTTTTCCTCAAAATTATGAACTTTCAACAAACAGAAAACACAGTGTTTAAATCTCTTTTAGTACTGCTTAACAGAATTTCCAGGAATTAGATAAGCATCAGAGCTGATATATAAAGATAGAAGATTAATGAAGACTAAATTGCAAGCTTTCTTTGTTTTTATGTGGACATAGAAGGTCTTCCTTTTTTTTTCTTTCACTAAAAAAATTAAAAGTTTACAAAAAAATGTAGAAGGTGCTGCAAACCTAATTACCAAAGCTATACCATCTCAGTTACACTGGTAATTGGACTCCTCATTGTGTTCCAATAGAGCTTCTCTCTTCACTTTAATCTAACCAGGAACATATGTGATGAAAACATATTAGGCAACAACACATCAAAAAATGTATTATAGTCTCTTCTTATAGTGGGGAACTCTAGGTAAGTAGTGTACTAAAAGCTTGTGTATTTCTTTTACAGTGCTACTGTTAAAATAGGAATACTTCAGCCAATGCTGTCCATCACCTCAAGACCCATCCTTGGGGCAGAATCCTTTGATATCAGATCTCTTTTCACCTGTGGAAGAGTTGTTCCTTTTGTTCATAGCTTGGACTGTTACATCAGCTCCAAGAAACATTCCTGGTATTTGAGGTTTGTCATGATATTTGAGAAGCTCAAGCCCAAAGCTTTCCCACCTACAAAGCACTACATTCTGCACATTGATTCTGTTTTCTGCTTAACAACAGAGAACTGTCTGAAAATAAACTGGTAAGTGGCTAAATGGTAGCTTAATGCTGAAGGTTGAAAATTCTGTAAGTGTGTCATAGCACAGTAATATCATTGCCTAGCAGTAAACAACAGAACTTAAAAGATGCTATAACTTTGCTTCTCATAATGCATGTTTAATCACAGTTTTATTGAACCTTCAGCATTTATTAAGGTAATAATGCAATAATTAATAATTTAAACATGACTTTATTGTAATAACTGTAATATTGGGTGTACTGCTACCAGAGTAATCTAGTTAAAATGGAGCCTGTATCACTTACAGTAGGAGGATCGATATGCACTATCCCCAGATTGTCATATTTAAGTAGCAAGTGATTTTCTATAGATAGGGTCAAATTCAGCTCTCCATATTGCTCCAGACAACCTAGGTAGAACTTGAAACAGCTATATCAGATTTGGAGTTGGACCACATGGTACTGTGGGCAGGTGTCACTATCTTTTTTTAAAGGGATTTATTCGTCTTCCCTAAAATTCATTTGAACAGAATCTGTTAATCTGCCATGTAGGTAGTGTCTGAAAATTTGATGGATGGATCACATTTTCTGATATTAGTAGAAAAGGAGACACTTCTCTCCATGGAAAAAGGTTATAAGATTTGTGTGCAAAGCACCTGCTTCCTTTGTCAAGGCAATTGAAAGATTACTATAATAACACATAAAGCCAGACTAGAGGCAAAGGATTACAAAGTGCATCCTTGACCCTCCTAGGCTATCCCTGAAGGTAATGCAGCATTCTGCATGGAAGGAGCTGATGTTTCCAGTTCAGTACTGATTAGACAGGGATCTCCACTGCAAACCAAACAGAAACCATCACAGGAGCATAGTGCTGGCTGTGCCCACAAAATAGGGCAGAAGTGACCTGGCAGAAGCAGTTCAGAAACATTTATTCTTCCCCACTTCTTCCTTGTTTCAGCTGCAGAGGGCAAATTTGCATCATTCTCACCCATGTTGGAGCATAACAATGTTGTTTTAGGGGATCATTACTGACCCACACTGACTCCAGTACTGACCAGTGCAATTGGACTCCTCTGCAAAACAGTTCTGGAATAAAGCAGCAAAATCCTTTTGCTGGAAAACACTACTATGTTCCCTCTGGGACATCTTTCTCCATAATTGAAATACATGACCTTGCATAAACACTTGTAATTTAATTCCTTTTAAAAAATTATTTTAGCCTTGACGCAGAGACCTGCTTTTTAAAGGAATGCACAATATCCTAAAATTGTAATTCTAATTTATGATCTTATCAAGGATTAAAAGCAGTAAGCTATCTAACCAGGCTTCATCTGTGTGCCTGATTTCTTCTGCAAGTCTCTTGTGCCTGCAGTACATTCCTAAAGTCAGTAAGGATCCACCAATGAACAGCCCAAAAACTGTACAGAGGGTTCCAGTAGCAGAACCTGGTTTTACATTGCAGCATAACTCAGACTGTTGCCAGCATTTCTCCAAATCTCAGCAGGCTGTCTCCAAGGGTCAGCTAAATCAAACACCCCAAATGATTTTTTTTCTATAATATCATATCTACTTTCTGGCAAGGCCTGATAAAGAGACATATTCTTTGTCCTCATTTATGGATTTGCATGATAAACACACAGCTTTCTGAAAAACTTAGGTGCTTAAATGTGTGATGAGAAGATGCAATCTGGAAAGACTCATTTATCTGCCAGGATATGCTGTGCTGCATCTGTAACTAGGCAGATTTACAATCAAAAACACATTCAAACTCATGAAGTTTCATTGGTAGAATGAAGAATTTCAAAGGCATCTTTAAATGGAATGAAAAAAAGGCTATTTCTGTGAAACAAAACTAAATTTCTGTAGGTAAGAAATGAGCAGTTGGCTTAATTAAATCAGTCATCAGGACTGGAGATCATAGAAAACTTTGGGAGAGAGCATGCACTTACTGGAGTAATTCTAAGAAACAAAATGTAAAATCAATACAGTCATTTCAGTCTGTATTTACTTCAGAGAGGGGAAGCCAAGGACAGGATATGTCAATGACTGGGGTCCACTTAGAGAAAGCACAACAGAAGATAATTTAATATGACTATAATTTAACATGAAGATCCTAGGATGGTGATTTTACATCATGACACATTTTTGTTTGGTTTATCTGTACCTGTTTTCAAGTGTTGTCAGGTACCTGTTAAAGAATTCTGAGTTTGTTTTTTCATTTTCAGTTTGTTAATGTTTAAGGAGGGGTAAAATGTTTAATGCCTTCAAATGTTTGGTCTTTTTCCTTCCAAGGCTTTGTGCCCTTTTGGCACGGGCAAGGAAATGGGACATAAATACATTCCCTTATACTGAGCTTAGACACCACTATATCAAGCAAAAGAAAATTGTATTTTAACATGGTACATTGTAAACTGAAACTGTTCAGATATTGCTATATATCCTGCCTGAAGAGGATAAACTCCTGTTCCTGTGTTAAGAATATATCAGTGTTACTGTAATACTTCCAGTCATCAAAGGGATGTCTGAACACAAATGCCCTGTAACATGTCATTATTGTCAAAATACCATTTAAGCCACTTTGAACTTCCAAAAAGATCACTGCCCAGAAATCATCTGCTTTTTTCTGAAGAAAGTACCAGTGTGTGTTAGATTTTATTATTAAAGGCTCATCCCCATGAACACTAAGATGCTGAGAGTCACACTGGCAAGTGAGGGAATCCCCATAAACACATCAGTGAAATGAGCCCCTGCCCTGGCTCCTCCCAGGGCTGTCAGAGGACAGCCAGCAGTGCTCTGGGGAAGCACCCATCACCATGAGTCAGTCAGAGAGCTTTCTGGGTCCCTTCACAGGCTGTAGTGAGGAGGTGAGGGGAGGAGGTTGCTGCCCACCAGGTGTGGGGGTCATTGTGGAATGCTGTGGAAGAGCATCTTGGGATTATACAAGAGCTCATTGTGAGATGTTTAGGGGAGGAAACAAAGACATAGAAATGGAGAAATCAACATGCCTTTTAGGGGAACAAGCATGGAAACAGAGGGATGGGGACATGTTAGCTGGCACTTGTCAGACCATGTCCTGTGCCTAATCACTGAACTCTGTGTTATCATCAAACTCCATTTCTAACTATTTTCTGGGTGAGGAACTCTACATTCTGGTGCTGTTGGCATTTCATGAGTGCAGACTTTCCTCCCTGTGCGGTCCTGGGTGGCTGTTTGTGTGCACTTGTACATGTATTCCATGCAGGTGTGCCCATGTGTATACATCTACGTGCTCAGCCTCGCTGTTGCTGGACGTGGGGACACACTGGTACAGAGCTTTGCCACTGTAGGGCTACTGGGTTTGGCAAGTTCCAATGTTTTAATTCAACAAACAACTAAAAAGGGCTCTACTGCTAAGGGCTTCTGGGATCATCACAGATTACTTCATGTGGGTAGTGCCCAAGTTTAACTAAGTTCTGGAAAAAAAGAAAAACAAGAGAGTAACGTATCATACTGTACCACTGAGACAGAATATATGAATTATCCTGTTAAATTGGCACATTTGCAATGTATTTTCCACCAAGGAACAAATCCTTCTTTATGAACAAATAGAAAAATATTTTTCTGTGAGGTTATACAGTGTTTTGCCTGTTCATGGCACAGGCCCCCATGGTACAGTGGTGAAACCTTGTAGCACAGCGAGTCTTGGTAAAAAAAAAACCCCTAGAAACAGAAGTTGAGGGTTACTCTTTTGAAAATACATTATTGGGAGTTCTGTGCAAATTATGTGCATTATCATCAATGTCTTGCAATTTCAATAGGTAATCATTTGTTCTTGTTACTGTCTGGGTCAAAATAATAAATTCAAGAAAAGTGGAAAATTGCACCAAATGAATGTATTCTTGTGACAAAATATGAGAACTGAAAGTCGTTTACAAGACAAGCAAAAATCTGTTTTGTTCTGCTGCCTTAGAAGGAGTAATCACAGCAAGGGATGAAATAGTTTAAAGTGAAATATCAGAGAGAAAGGAGGTGCCTCTCTTCATAAAGCAAACACTTCATTGATCCCTTGAAATTGTATATCACAAAAGAAAAAGCTTGCAGCCTTGAAGAAAACAAGTCTCATTTAAATGGCTGCATGAGTGAGACCAAGTCTTTCAAAGGCTTTGTCTCCTTTATAAAGTTCTGTTGGCACAACTTTGTTTGTTCATAATGAGCCAGCTATCCCAGTGCAGCAATGCCTGCAAAGTCTCAGACAGAGGCAGTCATGGTGAGCAGACCTCCTTTGGCAGTGGGGTTTAGTGGTGCCAGGCTGATTTGTCTCCCCTGCATTAAGCCTTCAGCTGAAAATGCTGATAATTTCATGTAACTCAGGTTTTTGTAGCACAGTATAAACATATCTGCTGTATGCCAGTGCAGTGTTCTTCCAAGATAGCTATGGTGGAAATGTAGATGTATCACAGAGGAAATAAGTCACCTTCAAAGTCAGTGTAAATGCAGAATTAACTCCTTTCTTGTTCCAGTCACAGACCCCACATGTTCCCCCAGAATAACACTCAGATCATTAGGAGTACACATGCCCATCTCTCACTTCTAATTTACATTAAAAGAGACACTTCAACAAGAAGGCATAGAAAATGTTATATATTTTGGACTTTTATTTGGGGATCAAGCTGTTAAATTTTTCACAGGTGGTTGAATTGCATGTTTTCCTCAATTTTCTGGGCACACTCTAGAGTCTGATTTGCACAGGTGCAGAGTACACACAGCTGTAAGTGAAGTCAATGAAAGCTGTTCTGTGGACACATGAAATGCTCCATAATTCTAAGATGAATAGCATTTTTAACACTGTAAAGCCATATATTGAACTACTTCACTGACTTTTTCAGGGATAAGGAAATGATGAGCCATAGGCACACACCTGGAGTAAAATCTCTCAGGAGAAATTGTTGAAATTTGGCAAAATTATATGAAAGTGAAAACTCAGTTTTTTATAACTGGGGGAGGTTAAGCATGCTTAAGAAAATGTGACATAGTCCCAGTCTGATTTATGGTAACTGTTCTCAGAATCCCTATTGTTCATTATAAAAAACTTTCTACTATGGGAAAAAGAGTTTAGAATCAACTAAATTAAACCTATTTTCAATTCAATATTAGTGGCTGAGATGTTTTTCTTCCAAATATTAAAAGCACTTATAACATCAGAGAGGCTAATTGACTGTCAAATTTACATCAGTTAATGGCATTTTGCAGGTTCTTAAGTTTAAAGAGATCCACATTCGTTTTGCTCTGTCCAACTCTGTGGGAGCCTTATGTTCTCTGCTAATAAAAATTGCATTAATTGGAGAGAGAAGAATAAAACCTTTTGTAAGGTAAGAAGAAATCATCAGTTTGTTTAAGTTATGTAATGGATTTTTAATTCTCAGCCTTAATTGCAATTTATACTTATGAGCCTCCTTCAACAGATCAGCCATCTTCTTTGATAGTATGTCATCTGATCTGTGTAACCTCCCCTTGATCAGCAACCTGATCTGTGCATGCTGTCAGATGTGAAAATATGGAATATATTCTCACATAATGACATCATTTCACTGTGGCTCACCATCAATAAAGAGAATGGTTAGGCCATCATTTTGGGGAAAGAGGGAGTTAACAAAAGGAACTCTTGTAGAGCAAACTACAAAAGAACATTTTCTTTGGTTTATGTAGTTACTTTATAGTCTGTGGAGAATTAATTAGTATGGAAGCAGTATGGAAATATGGAACAAAGAAGTATGGAATCCAATAATCTGAATTTTACAACCCAAAATTCCAGTCTAAGGTCCCTTGGGGTTGTAACAGAAATTGAAGCTCTATTTTTGTATTAAATAGAAGATTACTTATATTTCATGGAATAAACTCATGGCAGGCCTGGTGATCATAATGATCTTAATGCCTGGTCTTACAGCTATTTTGCTCTATGGTAAGTTGCATGGTAGGCATTCTTCAAGCAATATTCAAGACAATGGACAGAAAAGAAAATAAGAAAGGGGAATGAGAAAAGGCAGAGCAAAAATAGGCGAACTAATTCAAATACAAATCAGTACCAGTGGAATATACTGAAAGAGCTTGCAGTTGCAGTAGGTATACACAGTGTTATTATAGTGGCACAAATAGCAAAAAAAGTCTCTTATGTATCTGTGTCTAAAGGGAATTAAACCTAAAAGAAGATGCCTGTTTGGACCCTTTTTGCATCCAAATATTCAAGGCTAGACTGGACAAACAAGTTCCTTCAAGGCACACCCGTTTGTTACTTGTATGTAAACATGAAACCTTTGTGCTGTGTGTAACTACAAAGGCTTTGGAGCACACCTTTTACACAGGAATAGTTCTCTGCTGCTGATTGGAGGGCATAAACTGTGTTCAGATTTCATCATAAATACTGTCAGAGAATCATCTATTTAAAATTTATTTTGGAGATAGCAAGGTGAATTTGCCAACAAATTAAAAGCTGTTTGCTACTCTTCCTCATGCAAGTCCTCTTTCTTTTTAAATTTGACCAAATTTCATGTCAGTGAAGGTCATATAATCATATAATCAGTGTAGCAAATTCAGGAGAGGGGAGGAAATACAGTGGGAAGGAAGAAGATATTTTCATTTGTTCATATATTCACTTCACTGACACGGAATAGTGGGTAACAGTTTCTTCATTTTGGAAAATTGCTAAATTGGTCTCGAAAATATCTTCCAAAGATATATTTTCACCAAAAGTGCTTTGATGTAGCCTGGACATTTTTTAAAAGGAAATAAGGTATCATAACTCTCTTTAATAATGTTTAAACAAATATTGGAGCACACTGAAGGATCAGTGGAAAATACACACAAAAAATTTAAAACTTTTTTTATTTGTTTCTTCTATAATTTTTTTTTTTTAAGAAAACCTTAGTTAAAGTCAGGAAAATTCAGCAGAGTTGGAGGTAGCCAAGACAAGAAGAAAGGCAATTTACAGTGCAGATATTGGGAACAGTAAATTATAGGATGTTCTTGCCTCTATCGATTTTCAGTTGATTTAGTGGTAGAAAAGTTATCTTTCAAATGGAATCTAAAGGTACTGAGTTCCTGATTTCACTTTATTTTCTACTCACTTATGATCTCTGACAAGTTATAGTTGAGGTAACTACACTGGCTTTAGAAAAAATTCCCACTGAGTTTATTTTACCAGGTGTGGGTTTGGCGCTAAACCATAACGTAATCCCTCTAGGATTCAGGAGCTCTAAGGCTTATTATACTTTAAAAAGTAGAGGTGGAAAATAGTCCTGATGTCTTTGTGCATCTTTTGCTTCTACCTTTCCATATCAAATCTGAAGTAGTTGGGTTTTGGCACCCATTTCCAGTGCTACCAAATCCTGATTAATAGCATGGATAGCACAGAGATGCAACCTCTTCCTCAGGTAGTTACTTGATCCCCATGCACAGCCCAGGCTTCTAATTATTTTTGCAAAGAGGTAATATTTGCAGCTCTTGAGCCTTCCACCATTGCCTAGGGAGAGGGTAGAGGAACAATGAGCTCTGCAATCCCGTAGTCATAGCTAATGGGAAGGAAAAACAACTGAAGAAGAATGAAGAGTAGTTTGCTGAACTTCTCCTTCCTCAAACACCATGGTGTGGAGCCACAAAGAAGATCTTCATAGCAGTCACATTCTTCCTAGTCACAATGAGTAAATTAGGGATGTCTGAGCTGCCTGAAAGCTTCTCACCAGTGATGCAACGTGTCATACTGGCTCTGCTGCTCTCTTCTAGATCTGCATCAGCTTTTTCTTCCCACAAGCACTGTTTTGGCCTATGCCTTAGGAATTCCTATGAGCTAATTCCATGTCTGAGATTAAGAACAGAGATCAATCCTTCATCTTTTCTTATCTCTTCTGCCACCAAAAGCATCTTGAGAGTCACTTGGGCAGAAGCAGCATACACAATGTAAGATGGGGTACAAAGAAGGTGAAAAATTTCCCCTACTTAATTTTTTTTCACCTGGCCCTGACCAGTTTGGGAAGTTCTACTTTGAGGCAGTATCAGTGATGAGCTTCTTGAAAAGCTCAAGTCCCTTACTCCAGGTCTTGTTTGCTCAGGCTCAGCCCAGGTGCCCCACACCTCCCGGCCACCAAAAAGAGACAATGACATCGACTGTCCAGGTTTTATCAGATGTGAGGTCAGGTGTGATACATCAGAGTATGACATCAGTGTATGGGAAGGAGCTCCAGACTTTACATATTACCCAGTTAGTGATCCTATTTAAGGGTACACCCTGCCAGTGAAATGCTGTGAATGCTCCTCTTTCTGTATGTTTTCTTAAGACAGTTGTACTCTGCATTCCTCAGCGTGATGTCTGAAAGGTATGGCCTCACTTTTACCTACTGCCACCACCTGCAGCCAGAAGCCTTGGGAACTACAATGATCCTTACAAAGTTTGAGTAGTAGAACCTCAGTAGATCATTGTCTCAAATCTAAAACACAAGAAGTAATTTGAAGTGAAAATCTCGGGAATAATGTCTTTTATTTTTCCAAAGTGGTTGAACAGTGGATTCTGTTACCAAGGAAATTATTGAAACCAAAAATGAGACAAGATAACAAAAAAGTCACAAAAGTGCAAAAACAATTCAACAAGTTCTACTACTTTTCAAAGTTTGGAAGAAAGGACCCAGTGGATAAAGAGACTGATGGAAAGGAGAGGTGGAGCTTATAATTTTTTTTTTTTTTATCACCCTATAGTCCTGAATTCATTCAGCTTTTATGCATAGTAACATCTGCTCTTCTCTCTTTAGAAAATGTTGATACTCTGACACATATTTGAGTCATAAACTGAATATTTCTTCAAGTATAAACATTATGTTAAGTTGCTTGAAAAGAACTACTCTTCGAATGGTTTTGACTCTTTAATATTTGAAGATGCTACAGAATAAAAACAACCAACAAACCAACCAAAAAGCCAAACAAAACCCCAACACCATCACTGTAAGCATTTCGCTGGGCAGTTTTTCAAATTAATGCAGTTTAACTATTACATTAACTTAATGGCTATTTTCCCCTACTTTAACCATGTTAAATGTGCCGGTAATAATGAGCTTCTAATGCTGTCTCTTTCAAGTCTCAGAGGCATCTTTAGAGCTCTGCTTATCTCCTGGATCATAAAGCTGCATAATTTAGTATTCAAACAATTAATTTAAAACTGAAACACTTTGAATTACCATAAAATTAATCAGAAAAAAGAAATCTTAGCATGCCCATTCTGTTTATCTCTATTTAGTAAATTTGAAAGTGTAAGATGAATAAAACTTTACAATATTCTCTTTTCTACTTATGAATCAGCTGCTACAAGCATAAATATATCTAAAACTATAAGGGATATTTTCAAAACCTTTTGCAAATAAAGTTTGTAGTTTCTCATGTCTATTAAACAAAGATGATTCTTTTGATGGAACAGATTTTTTAGATTTTTCCATACCATTAACTTAAATAGAAACATCTTTAAAATAAATTGTCATTTCTATCCTATTCCCAGATTTGCAATAGACAGAGGTAGCTGATGCATGTAATCAGAACTTCTGCCTTATTAAGTGGCTAACTTCTAATAATTGTGAAACTCACAGCACTGTATCACTTAACATTTTAAAACATCTCTGCACTTAAACTATGTTTTATTTCCTTTGTTGTGCTTCAAGTGCTACAAGTGTCCCTTGTAGGCTGGGCTATTGCTACCCAAGGAAGAAAATTACAAAAAGAAATTGGATTTAGCTCTTGCTTGTATCATCAGTCAGACCTATATCTAATAAAAGGCTGAGGTGCCTAATGTAGTAGAGTATCTTATCTAAGTACCCAAATGCCAATTGTAAGTCCCAGACTTAGGCCCCTACTGCCATCACAGTTTCCTGGGGATACCTGGTTACCAAAGTAGCCTCTCTCATCTTATTTGAGATACCTTTATCTGATCTCATGTCCATCTATAGTCAAGATTGCTGTGGGATGCAGCTGATCTAATCTCTTTTGGGAAGATTATAGGTGGTCAAGTGAATCTCTGTCCAGCAACCTCTTCTCTCCGTTGGGAGAGTGGCTTAGTTACCAGGACACATAGGGACACAAATTAAATCCAGTGCTTGCCCCTCAGATAAGCCATGTTACTCATGACAACAGCAACTCTGTCCACTCTGAATCTGGGTCGGGATTTTCATTTCCAACTATTTTTTTCAAAGAATTGAATAGGAATTTTTTTTTCCCATTTTTACTTATTTCATGTTAAATTTTTTCAGTAGTCATTTCATATAAGGAATCCTGAGTCTCACTTTTACAGCTGAAAGTCTTTGTAGTACTAAGCTGCAAAATACTACCTTTTCCTTGTATTTTGCACATGTGGTTTATTCTCTCTGCTGCATTCTTTCCTGTGACTTTCATAGACTTGATGTAGCATGCTTTTTTCCTAGGCTGAACTATCCTTCTGGGAAGATATGGGCACTGGAAACCCTTCTGAGTTAGCTGGACATACAGATTGGGTCTCTCATTTCACAGGTGATTGCCCTAATCATTTGGTAGCTGTACACTTAGTACTATTAGTATCACTCCCCTTTCTTTATGTTTTAAAAAATAATCATGGCATACAATCGTAGAATATCCAGAACTGGAAGGGAGCCACAAGGATCATTGAGGTCCAGCTCCAGGTCCTGCACAGGACAGCCCCAAGAATGACACTGTGTGCCTGAGAGCTGTGTCTAAACACTTCTTGAACTCTGCCAGGTTTGGAGCTATGACCACCTCCCTCCTGGAGAGCCTGTCCCAATGCTCCCAATATCCAACCTAACCCCCCCTGGACACAGTTTCCTGCCATTCCTTCAGATTCTGTCACTGGTCACACAGAGAATGGATCAGTGTCTGCTCCTCTGCTTCCCCTCATGAAGAAGCTGCAGACTGCAGTGACATCTCCCTCAGCCTCTTCTCCTCCATTTGGAACAGACCAAGAGACCTGAACCACTCCTCATATGACTTCCACTCTAGACTTCCACCATCTTCACAACCTTCATTTGCTTTCTAACAGTTCTACATGGCTCATGACTATAGCTTGACAAAATAAATACAAGCATGGCAAACTTTCTGGTTAAAACCAGCACCTCTTTAAGTACTGCAGGTCTATTTAATAGCTGAGCAAACCTCTGGATTTCAGTTTCGTGGATTTTATCACAAATAGCATTAATCATAGTACACTTTGGCCACTTAAAATTTTAGTATCTGACCTAAAATAAACATCTGTTGTCCCTCTACCATTCTGTTTATTTTAGTGTTACTGAGATCCAAGAGTTTTTTCAAAAATATTAATAGCTAATTCAAAGGCATGCATTTTAGAACTTATGCCTATCAGGTCTCCCAAAACTTCTGAAAGTGTTTGTTTTTAAGGTCTTTAATTTCCCATAAAGAAATCAAGCAAAATTATCTCATGATAAATGCCATCTGAAACATTACAATTCGCTGAAGTTCAGTGGTTTCCACGTGATCAGACAGCTCCTGTGTTTCCAGCTGTGCTTTCCACATTAGGATGTGTCACCCATGATTCACCATGGGCCTCCCCTACTCAAAATGCTGTTGTGCATAACTCTTAGGCTTGTGGTGCATTGCTAAAAGTGAGATCATGAGGACACATACTCCAGATAACAACTTGAAGGCAGCTGCAGCTGACACAGGCTGTGTTTAAACTGGCATTTTGGTGGAGAGCAGAACTGAAGTTTTGAAGTTAATCTCCCTTTGTGTGGTAACCACCCACTGGTTCAGGTCAGAGAAAGGTTTCAGTGCACAAAGGCAGGCTCCTGCCAGAGGTCAGAGCTCTGTTCCAGGTGTGCACAGATGTGCACTGCCACTCTTCTGTTCTTTAGACAGCTTAACACAAAGTGTGGTGGAGACATCTGGGATGTGTGGGACCTGGTGAAATTCAGTCCAACTCTCCAGCCACATGCTGGAGTGTGGGTGTGAGGTCCTGAGTACCAACTGCTTTGATCTATTGGTCTCTTCTTTCTGCATCAAGCTATTTGCTTTTACAGACATAGCCATAGGGAAATCTAAATAACAAATGAAAACCAAACATGGTGTTTCACTTTGCTGCAAGAATAAAAACCAACAGCTTCTTTCCTTTATAGGTTCTTGCAGTGCCCCCACTGTTACCATGTGAGAGCAGATTCCAGAAATGCATTAAACACTCTAAATAATTTTAGTCATGTCTTTTCATTCTTTCAGTCATTCTCTCCTTAGGCAAAGAACTGTACATGCAGTGCTTTGTTTTGATTTTTTTTTAAGTCAGTAAATTTATTTTATTTTATTGCCTGTTCCACATTATATTTGTTTTGGAGTAAGCACACTGAAAAAAAAATATTTTAGCATTTGGAAAAGAAGGTTCAAAGTTTTGGTGGACTTCAGCTCCTGTGGGAACTTTTGACACTTTTTTTCCTAATCAGAGCAATTTTAACAATTAAAAGTATGTATTCAAAAAATTTCCATTCTGTGAAAATCTGAATATATTTGCCATTTATTCCTGTCTGAGACAAACCCAAGAAATACTGGAATGTGTGATGGGCTTGAAATCATTTGCATTCATCTTTAGTAACCGAAAAATATTGTTTATGTAATTCACTTGTTCTTTTCTACTCAGCACTGATATTCCTCAAGTCCTTTGGCTTAAGCTTATTTGTATGGATAGAAAGTCAGAGATAATGAGGAAAAAACTCAAAAAAAAAAAGGTGAAAAATGGATCATTTTCTTAATATTGAGATTTAGAACATGAGTGAGGAGAGCAACAAGCAGCAGTTCACCCACAACAGACACTTTTTTTTCTTTATGAATATACAGCTTTGCCATAAAAAATCAGGAGCCTCATTTCTTCCTTTGTCTTACAGATGCACAGTTAAAAAGACACTTTACATTTAAAAAAACAGAGGAAGAAACATGGCTAGAAACTGCAACTGAAAAAAAAAAAAAAACCAGAAAGAAAATGAAGTTTTTCTTTCTTTTTTTTTTTTTTTGCATGTAAACAATGTCACTATGGAAAGTGTCCTGGGTCTTAAATATCTGATTATATAAAACTGTGTGGTTCATCTAAAATTGATGTTCCTGTCTGAAGGATGTGGTTCCTCTTGATGTCCTTCGCTTTTCTTCTGATTAAAAAAAGGAAAAAAA
>VZRX01013380.1:28729-46593 GCA_013398075.1 Notiomystis cincta | reverse complement strand
AAGAGAAGGCTCTGGGGAGACC
This sequence comes from Notiomystis cincta, assembly GCA_013398075.1. NCBI lineage: Eukaryota > Metazoa > Chordata > Aves > Passeriformes > Notiomystidae > Notiomystis > Notiomystis cincta. Next base: position 46,571 of record VZRX01013380.1, on the reverse strand, counting down.
ACATAGAACCTTCCAGGACCTAATAGGGGCTTGCAAAAGAGATGGGGAGGGACTCTTTATCAGATGTTGTAGTGACACGATTAGGGGTAGCCAATTGAAGATCACAGGAGGGTAGACTTAGATTAGATGTGGAGTAGAAATTCTTTGCTTTGGCCAAGGCACTGGAACATGTTGCTTTGAGAAACTGTAGGTGCCCTGTCCCTGGAAGTGTTCAAGGCCAGGATGGATGGGGCTTTGAGCAATCTGGCCCATTGGAAGGTGCCCCTGTCAGTGACTGGGGGGTTGGAATGAGATGATCTCTAAGGTCCCTGTGATTATGTGTAATAAATAAACGCAAGAGAAAGAAATGAATCATAATTATATTATTGGCCGAAACACTAAACATTTACTAGCTTGGACTTGTTAATTTGCAGAAATTTAAAGAAATTGAAGAACTCAACCCTGAAGCCAGCTATCTTGGGCAAAAACAGCAACTAAATTGTAACTCAGAGCAGGCAAATTATCCAATTTTATATTTAAATCATCATAATTGTTAACAGTTAATATTAAGGGTTAGTAAACTTCAAGAGGCAAAATTCCAAGGCTGTATTTAATGAAAGCAACATTATTGGACACCATCTGTACCATGAATCCTACAGGTGAAGATCAAGAGAAAGGTTTTGCTGCCTTTTTGGTCTATGTGTCTGCTTTCTCCCTTCCTCCACAGAGTTACGATGATGTATAAGGACATTTTTCTTCTCTTTCTAAGGAAAAAGAAGCAGTGAGACAGATGATGTACTGTAGTGCTGAAAATGACTTAATTGTTTTCAGAATTATGACATCTTTCTATCTGCCTATATTTGCTATCCCATGTGCTAGAAGGCAGGTACAAATAGAGGATGTCCAAAACAGGGCAGCAACCAGTGTCAGGAATCCCATGTTTCAGGCAATCAGAGTTTTTTATAAGACCGAAAAACAGATGGTCAGGAGTTATTTGCCTAAACATAGATGTCTGTTTGACTGTCTTACCTGCCCTCCAGCTGACACTCAGAAGGAGGATGGTTCCCTGTACTCATTATATCATATCTGCCAGCCATACATGAATGCTCACATATTGTTTCGCACTGGAAACAGCATTAGGTGCCTAGCCTAGGAAACTGAACTCCGCACAGTATATATCTGCTGCTTGCTAAAAAAACCTGAAGAAACAAAGTCTACACTCACAGAGAACAAATAATATTTAATAGCACAAGCTGTACCACGCAGGTACATCAGCCTGGAAAATACCTTGCTTATGTAGAGGTAGGAGGGACAAAATGTTCAGCCAGGACCGTGTAACAATCTGTTATTCAGGTCAGGGTACTGAGATGCAACCAATGTGTTATGTAATTCCCTTACTGTTGGTTAACTGAATTTAAAACACTTGCAAATATTTTTAATCTATTTGGTGATATCTTTCCTTGGTTTATTCACTCATTATCAAGTCATGGTTGTTCTAAAAGCATTAAAAAAAAAGATGTATTTGAGACTACTGCCCAGGGCTAATAAATGTCATAAAACCAGCAACTAAATTCAATCAACCTTGATGTCTATAAGCATCTGCTGCTTTTCTTGAAAGATTTAACTCTTTAGATCTCACTGCTATTTTCCCTAATCCAGAAGATATCTGTTGTCTGTTTTATCTCTACTTTTAACTTCTTATTTGCAGTAAGAAAATACATACTTAGATAAAGAAAAGAAAAAATGTACTTTTATTTTCCGTATGAAGAAGGAGGAACATTTAAAGGAATAAAATTTCTGTCATTCAACCAATTGAGACAGAGTGGAATGGAGGATATACAAGACCGCCCATGGAAAGATAATGACAAGAATGCTAGATTTAAAATGCCACCCCTTAGGCAAACACACTAGGGACATATATACAGAGTCAAAAACTTTCTCCTTAGCTATTGTGTCTACAATGTCTTCCTGTATATATCTTTGTTCTCACTCTTCTCCTGTGAAGCAGCTGATAATGCTCAGATCACACAGGAGAAAATGGTACAAGGGCTTTGTCAAGAAATGGGATTGACACAGTCCTCTGTTAAGGGAGATTAGATTCACATCTTGTAGAGTTTTCCTTGACTGGCTGTCTATGGTCCACTCATACTGAAGAAGACTAGTACATGCAGCTGATAGATGTTTGTTTATAGGAAATTTTTTGCACAAATGTATTTTTGATGATCTCAAAAAATTGAGCATGAATCCTTAAAACCAGAGACGGGAAGATACATTCATAGAAATATTCATTGCCAGGTAGTCACATGCTAATAAATGGCTCAGGACACATGTGGGTGTTGACATGAAACAGAAAATTCTGAGCATGAGAGTTTTCTGTGATAGATTATTGAAGTTCCTCATTCTGCCAAGAGTCAACACAACAGTTATGGTTTCAGAAAACTGAAATGCTACAGAGCATAAAGTTTTCCTCTGTGCCTAACCAGACAAAGAAAAAGTTCATTTGTTCTTCATAGCATGTACAGTAATTAAGTAATCACATACAGATAGTGAGAAAAAGCCCAGGAAATGTTAAAGTTTTGATATATTAGAAATATAAACCACAAAATGTGTTACTTTTCTAGGGAGTCAGATGATGAAGAGTAAATGAAAATGTAAGAAACCTTAATTTGACAGTTCCTATCACTTGTAACCAATTCCTCACTTATAATTTTAATTCTTCACTGAATCTATTTTACAGTATGCTGAAACTAAGAATAGTAGCTCCTCTACTTCACAGAGAAAGTGCTCATAAAATAAATTACTTTTCTTACTACGTGTAAAAAATTGCCATATTAGTCCTACCCCATATATTTCGAATATTTTGTCTTCTCCCCATTCTTTTTTAAAGCTAGTGCAAATGAAGACCATTTGCTTAATTACTTCTGTAATATTTTCATGGAACAAAAGTGTTACTATTCTTTTAATCCCTAAACCAACAAAAAGTCCACAAAACATTAAAATTAAAATATATGAACTGATTGCAAAAAAAATTAGGCTTTTGAGAGTTTACAATAAGAACTTGTGTAAAATAGGTGGGAATTTTAGGCTTTCTGCATCTGTCCTGGGTACAGAGAAAAAGTGGGGTGGAGTTGCTAGCACAGCACAGATGATCTAAGCTCTGAGGGGTTTGGTTTCTGTCCTGGTTCTTGATTGTTTTGGGGATTTTTTGTATTCCAGTGGGAAGGGACAAGATTTAATGCATGTCTTTTTTTTTTTTTTAATAATAATACTGCTGTGAGTATTGTGATTTCCAGTACTTTGTGATTCCAACTTAGAATCTTTCCCAGTGTTCTTCCATAACCAAATGGGTGGAGAAAAGCAACAGCTTGAGTGGGGTTTAGTTTACCAGCTGTGTTTCAAAACACTGCAACATCAGGGTTTGCACTCTGACATTATTTTCTGATGATGCTAGTCAGTTTTTGTTTACTTAGCACTCTAGTTTGTTTAAATACATGATGTATTATGTGCATCAGCGGTTTCAGGTTTGTTGGTTTTCTAGGCATACCTGTATTTGATAACTGACAATAAATACAGTAAAGACAGAAAACAGTTTAAAGACACAGAATTATGAGAGAACTGATAGTACTAAATGGATAATAATTTTAGAAACTTCCATGGTTTTAGAAAAATTCAGCAATAGCTTGGGTAAGAATTGTACAGACTATCTTAACCTTCATATAGATCCTCTTTAAAATATCTTAGGGCAAAAAGATGTTCACAATTACTAATTTGTTTTTGAAAGCCCTTGCAATAGCTATTTTGGAAATTCAGATTCAGTAAGTCAATACAGAGTCTGTTACAATAATAGATTAACAAATAATTAAAGAAAACATTTATAAACTACTAAATATTTATGATGCATAATTTAAGACCAAAATAATAATTAAAGAACTGTGAATTTTTTCAGTTCATAAGACCAGAGAAATGAAGTAATGCTTGCTTAATTTATATGATTCCTTGCGCTGTTCATTTCAGTGCTATTACTATTCTAACTAGAGAGTGGTTAGCACTGTGCACTCCAAATATTGTTGGGTTTTGGGTTGGGGTTTTTTTTGTTTCCTCTATTAATCTTAAGCATTTGAAACTCTTATTAGCAAACATAAGACTTTATCTGCTCCTTGGTTTTGTACTAATAATGCTGATAGGATTGAAATATCCTTTTACTCCAGCCGTTCAGCCTGCTCCACCATTTACCTGCTTCCTTCCCTGTAGTTCTGCACCTGTCAGACAGGCTCAGGGAATCTGGTGGAAATTATTACCTAACCATTTGAAAGGTACAGATAGATGTGTGTTTCTTTAACAGGGAAATCAGGGGTTCAGTAGAAGTCTCCTATATGTACCAGGGCTAAATGTGCATTCATGTCAGTGGGTCTGTTTGTGTGATGCTTGCAAGAAGGAGAGTTAGAAGGCTGGAAACCTGACTGTGCTTCTGTCTGCATCAGCCTTGTGTTACTGACACTGACAAAGGAATGGTCCCCTCTTGCTTCTCTTGCTATTCTGTCAGCATTTACCATCACGAAGATGGCTCTTCCATCTTAGCTCAACTGAAATATTTCTGTTTCCAGGACTCAAGACAATTCATGGCTGTCCAAGTTTCAGTTTTAGTTTTCAAAATAGGCATGTCAAGATTATTATTTTCCTTCTTTTTTTTGTAACCAATAGAAGATTTCTTATACTTTTTGTTTCCTACAAAAATAGTCATGCAACCTTTTTTTCTACCTATTGTCACGAGGATTTGTGACACGATATGTACAATTTACATGTTTGTAATGATTTTTTATAAACTTACAAGAACAAATATTTTTCTTCTGTGGCTCACTTATTTTTCTCACAGACTTGTTTCGCAGATAAACTAGTACAAGCAGTGTTTTGACAAGAACAAACTTGGGCAACTATGCATTAGCAACTTTAAAGTATCAGCTCAAAGAGGTAAGCAATATAGTAACACAGCAAAGTAGGAATATTTCATGTAATCAGTTCTCATGAAAGCAAATTATCTGAGATCTAGTACTGCCTTCAGGAACAAAATCTTTTATGATGCAGCTTCTTGTGCTTTTTGTGTGGAGAATGGCATTTTAAGTAGCAGGCCAAGGCTTTACTATGCTTTATCAATTTGCGATCAAAGAAGATACCTTTTCTAACATGTCTTATTATCCTAAAAAAAGGGGCAAATTATAAGCCACTCTTTCCTATTCCTCCAAGATGAGCCACATTAAAAAAGAACAGTGCTAACCCAACATACATCAAAGGCTAAAGCAGAGAAGTGAAAGATATGAGACTATGAAAATTGCAAGCTGATACATCTGAAGCAAGAAGAGGGAAAAGTATTTTTTTATAATCTTTGAAAGCCTAACTGTGGAGCAATAGCTTACAAGACTCTTGAATTTGCCAGTCATAGATGCAGAATATTAGTGCTCCTAGGACTCCAAGCTAATGCGTAGAAGGTCTCTAATTTTGTAGCAGTCTTCTTGAAGATGCTGTATGCAATTGTATATCTTTTAGTCAGCCTTGCTTTTACTCCACATAAATCTCTAATGAATACTAAGTTTTTCCTTGAAGACATAATTCGTTATTTCTATACTTTACCTCAATGACTACACAATCCCAGGCTCATGGACTTTGATAAAAATGACCAGGGAAAGTTGGGTAAAGGAGAAAGTGGAGCCTCAGATACAGACTGCTATAAATCATGTATGAAATCAGGTCTGTATTGCTCATTACAAATGCTTCTTGAAACCAGTAATAAAATAATCTTCTTTAAGGAAATGAGAACAAAAAAGAAGGGCAGATGTCATTTTCAGGAAAATAATTGATTGGTGAGATGAGAGAAGAGAAACAGGAAAAAACAACATCTACAGGAAATCAACTGTTAATAAATATCAAAAACTGCAGTCAAGTGACAAGATAAGCTGCAGCATATGTTCCTTCAGCTACAAAATGGAAATCATTTTCTATAGAAGAGATGCTGATAAGCCTGCCTCCTCCCCAAAAGGCAATCATTTTACATTTTATATTATTTGAAAAGAGCCTGATTATTTTCCTTTGAATGAAAAGAGATGATTCACATTTACCTGTCAACAGAATTTTCAATTCATCTGTTTCGCCTGCATATTTAAAGGCATATGACCCAACCGTAGCATTCTAGGAGGGAACTTCAGTGAGATGTAAATAAATAATAATTCACAGGCACAAATATTGCTTTACCTTCATCCTATTCAAATAACTGAAAATTAAACCCCCAAGAATCTATTAAATGTGTTTTGTTTTTTTTCCCCCAGTAATAGATAACACTTATGTGTTCTCAACAATGTTAGAAAAGGTACCCCCCCAAAAAAGCAGAACCAAAAACCAAAACCCAGACACCAAAGTCCAAAACCCAAAACCAAAAAACAAACAAACAAACAAACAAAAAAAAAACCAAAAACCCCAGCCAATAAACCAACCAACCAAAAAACTCCACCCAAAAATCCAAAAAAAAAAAAACCAAACAAAAAAGAAACACAAAAAAACCCCCAACAATCAAACAAAAACCAGCTATAGAGGCCAACTTTTGAAAATTATTGAGATGCCATTCAAAGTCCAGATTTAAAAGGAAAGTTTATGTCCCAGATATGTTTTGCAGTTCTCTAAATAAGGTTGATGCAGTAGTGCATAGAGCCTGACAGGAGGCAGGGAGAACAAGTAGAGACAGTAAAGAATTAAATGGGCATCCGGTTTTCATTATCAACGGATTAGTGTTCAAACCTATCTTTTATTAAGCAGGAACGCTGGAAAATGGAGTTGAAAGGTTTGTGAAATGTTAATATCTTGACAATACTTCAATAATGCTTCTCATGATGTCCTGATGCTACTGCTTCTTGTCATATTTTAAGTCTACTAAGAACAGACAGAGATAACAAATGCAAATTGAGGGCTGGAATATTTTTTGTTCTGAAAGTGTCTGTAAGTCAGTAACTGAAAGACAAAGCGATTCACTTTTTCCCAACACATGGGTCAAAAATAACAACACACTCTCTGTAGAAGGCTGAAAATCCCCCCCAAAACAGCCTAAAAGGACAAAACAAAGCCAGTGATTAGGCTTCACACAGGATTTTTAAAAGAATTCCTCTGCCTTTATCAGTGGGGTACCAGTAAGTGTCCTGTATCAGCAGTGCAAGGAGGTCTTGGTAGAGCACTTCCTTAGTGGATGACTCGCTCCTTGTGGATGCCCTACCTGCCTGACATTCACACCCTTTCACCTTTCTCTTCCACCAGTGCTGCCCCAGGCAGCTGGAGGGCTCCTCTGCAGACTCATACCATCCAAACTGCCTAACTCACACTGCATCTAGGCTTTTCCTAGGGAACACAGAGGCACTCGAATTAGGGAATTGTCATGAGGAAGTACAATTTACCCTGGACGGAATTCGAGTGGAACAAAATACCTTCTGTTTTCTTTCTGTTTGAGCCAAGAGAAGATCACAGCTTATGTAAGGATTAGAATAAAATAGTAACTCATGAACCCAAGTTTGAAGAAACTTGTCCTTTTTCTGAATGTGATTAATTCCTATAAAATACTGAAACACAGAGCCTAAATTATTTTGCTTACTGAAGCTAGGCAACTGGACTGACTAGACTTGCAAAGAAGTGACTTTCTGGATAACACCAACATTAGTCCTGATATAAACAGTAATTTAGAGTGCTCAGTAATAACAAGCCCATAGCAAGTAAATAGCATACTTACTAAGTAATTATACAACATCTACTTCTCCTTGTAGAGCCTTAGAAAGAAAGTTACCTAAAATACAAAATAGCAACCTTTTCATAGTCAGATATATGTCAGGTTTTACTGGTGACATTTTTTATTCATGGACACTGAGTCTAGAGTGATTAAGGACACTCCTCAGAAAAATAAAAAGTCCTTTACTAAATCTAAAAAGCTTTTCAGATATTGACAAATATGAGAACTATTTAAAATATCAGTGAATTTTAAAGTACTTAACAATAATACCACGTGGCATTATTAAAAAAAAAAATTCTAGGTAAGTATGACTAATGTTAAATATTTTTCAAAGTTAATGTATAAATATTCCAGACAGGACTGTGCCAATGAAAAGTGTAAAGCAAAAGCAGATGCTCAATTTCAAACATTTGTAGCCAGCATCTCATTGTGATCACAAATAATTGTGCAGATTTGTGTAAAAACGTCAGCAGAGAAACTGTAGAATCAGCTACTTGATTTTTTAAATTTCAAAAAACCTCTGAAACATCACCGTTCCCCATCTTATATCCATTGTTATTCTCCTGCAAGTTTCAGCTCTTGAAACAAAATTTATAATTATGCTAATGGAGACTTTCTTTCCTGGCACAGCGAGTTAGAAGTTCTTTTAGCAGAGATTTCCTGATTGAATCTACAACTTGTGCCTCTGTGACTCCATGTTTTCGCTCTGCTCTGTGTGTGACAATTTTCCCCCCATTGAGATGACCCACAATCACTAATACAATGCTTTAAAAGAGGTTAATTGAAGAGGGAAGTCATCATTGTAATTATTCCAGATGATACCAGCACTAAAGGGCTTTTCAAATGAATTTAATTTCAGAAATATAAAGACGCTGTTTTATCACTCGATTCATAAAACATTAAGGTTTCCTACCCCTTGGCCAGAAGTGCTTTAAGTCTGCCTTTGGGCACATTTTTCAAACATACATGTGGAATATAACCAGCCATAATATAGCAAGGGAAGCTCAGCTGTACATTCTCACTGGAAAACAGCCTCTCTACTGAGTGTACTAAGTTATATTTCAGGATGAAGAAAAGAATGGACCCACATGTTATGTCTGTGCTCTGTTCAATTGCATCAATTTTCCAACAAGGAAGGAGAAGTAAAATGAGGGAAAAGAAGATACTCTCTGTGGATGGAAAGCTTTTCTAACCTTAGTCAAAACCACATTACAGTGATGAGTTCTGGCCTTGTTCTATCTAAATGCAAAGAGAACAAAAAGAAATTCTTTCCAACTTGGATTCTCTTAGTGCTCTAACTAGCCTTATAGTTGCTCTGGGAACTTTGCAGTTCTCTGTGCAAGTTTTCTCTATTCCAATTCTATAGAACTTGTCTCAAATAAAAGCCCATTCATCTAAATCTCTTTAAATTCATGTGTGACCCAAGACAAAACACTTTTCTTCCCTATACCTGCATGCCTACTCTCAGGAACACAGTAGACAGGAAAAAAAATCACAGCTTCTTCATTCTGTGAGTTCTGCTTCAAAAGTTGCCCTGCTTGAACAGGAAGAGATGACATCTCACATTTCTGCCTATTTTTGCTTCTGCTGCTTAAAAAGGAAGAAAATCAAATGTTTCTGTTCCACATGACTGTACAGCAATGTGCAGCTGACTCAACTAAGCGACGCACAATGGAATTGCATCTAATTTTTCATTTTCACGTACTAGTAACAGATACTCTGAATGTTCTGATTTTCTTCTCAGCTGCCATGTACTTTAAGCCTCAGAACCTAGGAAAAATGTTGCATTAATGGTAGTTCAACCTTACTTAAAAGTAACATCCAAAGAGCTTGGCACACAGAGGGGAGAGTTTTTGCTCCAGTCCCTGGTTTGGGTTCTCCTTCTGGGATAGTCTAGAAATTTCTCTAGGAAACTTGGGCTGCTTGGAGAGGGTCATTGTAACAGTTTAGCTCTGGACAAGCTCAAGCACTCCAGCTCTGACAAGTGCTCCTCCTAATAAAAGTGCATTTCAGATTTAGTTTGCAGCCAGCTCTCGCCAAGGGAGGAACCAGACGTCTTTTGGCTGCTGCCCGGTAGGGACCCATGCATTGGCGTGGTCTGGTGCCACAAGCAGAGTTACAGAGTCATAGAATATCCTGAATTGGAAGGCACCCACAAGGATCATCAAATTCCTACCCCTGGCTCTGCTCAAGACAATTCCAAGAAAATACCATGTGCCTGAGAGCACTATAAAAGCACTCCTTGAACTGTTCCAGGATGGTGCTGTGGCCCCTTCCCTTTTGTGAGCTGATAATCCTCATCCTATAATGGGCTGATGTAACTTCTGCAATGCCTTTTGCCATTAATGTATTTAAACCCCCTCTTTCTTCAACCAGTTGGCCATCTTCAACCCCAGCTTAGGTTTGGTCACATAAATTTTCTCCCTACAGTGATGAGCAACAACTCTGTATTCTTCTCACATTTCCTGGCTTTGCTTCTACTGGCCATACACCTCCTTTTTTGCTTTCTCTTCAAAAGGAGATCCCTGCTCAGCCAAGCCAACCTTGTCTATTTGACTTCCAATGTTTTGGAATTGCTCGATCCTGTGACTTTTGGAGGTGGAGCTTAAATAGTGACCAGCACTGATGGAAACTAGCACATCCAAAAACATTTTCCCGGGGGACCTTACCCACTGATTCCCTGAGTAGCCTGAATTCTGCTCTCCTCATATCCAGAACTGAGGGTTTCCTGTCACATTTACTCCTGTTAAGAGAAATTTTACACCTGATTGCCTCACAGTCACTGTGGCTAGAATGGCCACCAACCACTACATTGCTCATGAAAGCTTTTCTGTTATCAAGCAATAAATCAAGAAAGGCATCTTTCCTAGTCAGCTGCCTTAATGCCTGTACCATGAAGCTGCCCTCCCACTGGATTGCGTGAAGAAGGGTCTGTTGACTTATGGATACAACAGGTCCATAGTAAGCAACAACACGGATGTGCCCCAGAGCATGACTTTGGGACCCTTTCTGAGGATCAAAGACTTAAGGAAAGACAGAATCCACCTACTAAAATGGAACAAGAGCACTCTTACCTAAAGACTGGACATTGTGGTGAGGAAAGGTTTAGAGTGGTGAGACAAGGGAGGGAGTATATGACTCAAAATCAAATGCAAGCAAGAGGAGAACGGTTGGATGGCAAAGAGTGCAGGATGGTGGGAACAAAGGAGGCCTCAGGACTGATGAAACAGGGCAAAAGGACACTTAGCTCAAGAACATCTACATAAATGCTTTCAGCCTGGGAAACAAAGTATGAGGTTCTAGAAATTTATGTGCAACCAGAAAACGCTGGCAAAATTGTGATAGCAGATTTGATGGCCTAGCTTGCATAGCCAGAGTGAGCAATGGGTAGATATGAGCTCTTCAGGAAAGAGAGGAGGTGAAAGATGGGAGCTGCCTTTTATCTGAAGTGATGGCTGAGATGTGTGCAGCTCATCTGTGGGATAGACAGCAGGCTGACTGAGAGTTTAGGATCCAGGGCTCAGTAATAGGTCTGCCATACTCTGCTACCGACCATTCATCAGTGCGGCAATGTGGACAATGCCTTCCTGAAATAACTGTGTCACAAACACTCATTGTCACACTGGTTTTATGCTCCCTGACATCTGGTTAAAGGGCAAATTACAGGACACAAGCAGTTAAGATTTCTGAAGGGTACGGGGCATTGTGAAAAAACAGTGAATAAATCCACCAGCAGTTGGATCTGCTCTCCTCTCACAGGGAGGAAAGGGCTGGACATGTGACAATCAATGATATCTTAACTATAATGGTTGTATTTCTAGAGAGTGCAAGATCTGGAACCAAATTAAGAAAGAGTTACACGGCTTCAAATAAGCAGACTTGTTTATTTTTGTCTCATTACCAAGTCCATCATGGTACCTAGAGAGACAAGCAGACATACTGGAAGGTAGATTGACTACTCATGACAAAGCTCCAAGGCAAAAAGACAGCAAAGAAGAGCTGGAAGAAGAGAAAGGCTAGAAAGGAGGAGTTTAGAAACACTATGCAGATATGAAGTTTGGTGCTTGGAAGACTAATGTCCAACTAGGTTGAGAAATGTCACAGTAACATCAAAGCCAACAAGAAATTCTACAGTTGCTGAACAGAACTGAACAAGAATGTGCTAAATGTGAAAGGTGATTTACTGACAGGAGACAGAGCTGAGGCTGAGGTGTTCTGTGCCTGCTTTCCTTCTTTTAGTCAGACTTCACCAGCGGGGTGTCCCAAGCCTCTGTGCTTAATTAGAAGTGTTCCAAATGGGGAATGGCTAGCAGTAGATGGGGCTGATTTGGGGATTACTTGAGAGAATTTCACAGATATGTTTGATCTCTATCTGATAACCTGTAACCCAAAATGTTATTGTATTCCATGTCCATCTGTGCCTAAAAATTGTTACTGTCTCTTTTATACCCTGTACCCAGAAATTAATCACAGGGGGTGATCTTTTTAAAGTCAGATTGCACAAGCAGAGCTCTCCCTTTTGGCTCTACTGCTAAGCTGCATCTCTCAATTAAAATTTGTTTCAGAGTGAAGTTTGCAACACCTATCGATGGTGCAGAGTCAGAGCAAGTCTGGGGTCATGCCACCATATATCAGTGCTCAAGAGTCCATTTTTTCCCCCACATTGGAGCAGGGAGCCCAGCAGCAACAGCAGCACCAGTGGAGTCCAGCGGGTGGCAGGAGGCAGCAGAGAGCAGCAGCTCTAACCCCACACAGGCTGGCAGTTCCCACATGACACTAGAAATTCTTTTTAAGATCCCTCTGTCCTGTTTTTTTTGTTCCAGGGGGCAGGTTGAGCTGTGAGGCATTTGTCTACTACTTCCCTTTTTGTCTCCTTATACGTGGTTGTCTGTGGAAGGTGCCATCTTTGGGAGATGTTACTCTGCCCTTTTGAGTTTCTCTCTGTGCTCCTGAGGAGTCACTGAGATTTAAGCAACGTTGCAAGTAGTGACCATTACTGTTATTTTTTTGCCTGTTGCTATTTTTTTTGTTTGTTTGTTTTTTAATTTACCTGTAATTTAAAAAATTATATCTACTTGTAATCACTTCTCCTTGTTGGTAGAAAGGGATTGGTTAAACTGGGAATTAAAGCAGTTAAATTGGTTGAAAGGGGGGGTGGTGGTGTAACTCATTTTAGAGTGTACACCTGTTAAAACGGTCTCACACCAAGACAATCTGTTAAGACGCTACCAAGGTGGTATCTTTGGCAAGGCCATTCTCTGTCACCTCTTGCAAGTCAAGGAGACTGGAGTAGGATCTCCAATGACTTTACAAACTCAAATATTATATCCATTTAGTATGACGTATGTGTGAAAGGGAACAAATGGAACAATCGTAGAAAGGGGTTGAATTCGGTTGAATTCGCTTTTGGGACCACATTTTGGGACTTAAAAAGGACAAGATGACTTCAATATGGATTTTTAACCTCCCTGCCTCTGGTGATACAATGACTGGATCTGAGGACATAGACATCATTTGCCTTGACTGCAGCAAGCTAGATACAAGTTAGGAGATCAGAATCTGGATGTGATGACAACCAGTAAAGAACCAGTTGGGTGGTAGGGCTCACAGGGACACAGTAACTGGGCTGTACTCTGCCTGGAGGCTGTCAATAAGGGGTGTAGGGCAGGGTCCTGGGACTTGATCTGTTAAGCATCTCTCTAGGTAACCTGGAGGAGAGAATGCAGAGCACACTCATTAGGTTTGCTCATGACAGCAAGGGAGAAACATTTGATACATTTGAGGGCCAGGCTATCTTCTGTTGAACAGGACAGATGGAAGGAAGTTGCTGCAAATGAAATTCAGCTCAGAGGCCAAGCTCTAAAACCAAAGTCCTGCAGCAGCAGCCCTGTAGGGATGAGGAACAGTTTTGTGGAGACAGCCCAACAACTTGCTAGACAGCAAGCTGAGTAGGAGCCAGCTGTTCCACAGCCAGCAGCCATAGCAGCACCTGAGGTAGTGTGAGCTGGGGTACAGCACAGAGGAATCATCCTTTATTCAGTACTTGTTGTATCACACGTAGATATAGTCTTCATTTTTGTGCTTCCAATGCAAGAAAACTATAGATAAACCAGAATTAAATAAATCAGCAGAAGCCACCAAGGTAGGGCAGAAGGCCCAGTTATGCAAGGAGAGGCTACAGCGCTGGGCTTCTCTGTTGGGAAAAGGAACAATTTTGAGGGTGCCCAGTGGCATCCTGGGTATCACTGGAAGGAGGTGGAGGAGATGCAGATGAGCTCTCCACAGTGGCCCATGTAAAGAGAGTGAAAGGCTGTGACACAAACTGGAGTCCAGCTCAGGCTGCAGATAAGGAGCAGATTTTTTCCAGAAGCTTAAGGAGGTTGGGAGTTTCATGCCTCAGTTGGCTGAAGTCTTGAGTTTCTTGTCTGAGCCCAGAGCTGGCTTCTCTCTGGACAAAAGGTTGGACTAGGGACCTGGGTCTCTTCTAGCCTGATTTATGCTAAGATTTGAAGCTATGAAGCATCAAAAATTAGTCATATTTATTTAACTGAAGTTGAAACTTCAATTGTTAAAATAGGAGAATACTTTTACAGCCTCAAAGATGTGATTTTTTCCAGGGAACATGTGCAATAATAATCTAACTGAAAACAGCAATATTTGCTTATGAGATTTCTAGTTGAGATTGTATTATCAATAGAAAAAAATCTGGAAATTAAATGCTGCAGGGATTTATTTTTTCTTTAGCCTAATGCTTGAGCACGGATATCCAGTGGATTTGTCCTGTTTCTATTTATCTCCTCATCAATAGGAAGTGACAGAATGCATACTTTCCTCAGACAGGCTGTATTGCAGAGTCCAGATGTGTGTAAAACCTGATTAAACATGTACAATGCCAGTATTCAGTCTTTTAAGGTATAACATGGTTGACTGTATTTTCAAAATGTGAGGACATTTTCAAGGCTGTGGGGTTCCAGCTGCTGAGTGACAAAGATAATGACAAAAGCTTTTCCCAAATGAAAGCCAGGAGCAGCGAGCAGTTACTGTACATGCATTTAATAACCTGACTCAAGGCATTTAACATTCCCATAGGACTTCCTAGGATTTGTAGTAATCTATCCTCTCTTTTACATGATTTGGGAGTAGTAATAGCAGACAGTCAAAGCCTAATAGTTGTGCAGTTCATGAGGTCGTATTTTGAAAAGGTATTTAGGTACCTAAACAAGCAGATAAATAAATATCTAATGCAATTTTCAGCATGCTGATATGTTAGGCACAGTCAAAGCACAGAAGTCAAGCACCTTAGCAGATAAAATAGCTTCAAACAGCTTAGGAAAAAGGAGGAAACGTAAATAATCTAACACTGTCCTTTCTGTGAGTAAATTTCAGATACCCAAACACAAGAATGAAATCCTATGTCTGTGTGTAGTTAGAGTCCTGTCATGGTTTAGGAATGGCACTACCCAATTTAGTGCCCCCTTCCCACAGGGCTTTCCCAAACCAGACAGCACTCACTTGCTCCCCCTGCCTTCCCCTCCCACTTCCTGCTCTGTGGATAGCGTTGGGAATTGGAGGCACAAAACATAAAAATCACATGTTAAGAACAATTTAGTGGAAACAGTGATGGGATAAGAAAATGAACAGTAACAGCAACAATATTAATAATAAAAGTATATAAAAAGAGAGGATGATTCACATACAAAAATGCTCATTGCAGAGCCTGACCCAACCTGACTGCTGCCTCTTTTTTCCCATCAGAGAAGACATGCATCCTGCGCCAAAAGTGAGCAAGAGAGTCCCTTTTCCTCTCCCTTGGCAATGACACAAGATGGTCTCAAATAATATTAGGGTCCTGGCCATGCCCACACTGCCCCAAGCTCTGCCCCATCATGGCTACTGCAGAAAATGGAANTTTGATTGTGACTGGCAGTGCTAAAACCAATTTAAAAATTGCTAATTTGTATTTCAAATTTGGATCTATAGGTTACATATGGGTGTCCTTTCCTCATTATTGTTGTGTCAAAAAAGATACTGAAAGCAGCATTTCCTGAAACTACACTTGAATATCTCCTTTAATTCATGGACTGCTTCTTGTTGTAATTTCATATAGTACTGTGTGAAAAGTGGAATGGTTACATTGAAAATAAAGGAGGGGTCTCTTCATAGAAACTTTCCCACTCTGTCTTCCACTGGGATGCAAATTCTTCCCGGCAGCAACAGGCATGTACTATACAAGTGGAGAATCGAGATTCGTGTATCTGCTCATTTTTCATTTTTAGTGCTTGTATGTCTGCAAGAGACAAATTGTAATGGTTTTGCAGGCTGGAAAGAAGTTCAACCCTCAATTTATCTCATTCATACATGGTAGCTAAGCAGATTATACAGCGATTAAAAAGTGCTATAGTTCAATAGCACCCTATTTTTCAATATGGAGTGCCATGTATTCTAGTTCTTATACCATATGCAAACTGATTTATTTGGAAAGTTAAAATTTTAGAAA
The DNA here is from genome assembly GCA_013398075.1 of Notiomystis cincta. Taxonomy (NCBI): domain Eukaryota; kingdom Metazoa; phylum Chordata; class Aves; order Passeriformes; family Notiomystidae; genus Notiomystis; species Notiomystis cincta. The sequence continues at coordinate 30,339 of VZRX01013380.1, read as the reverse complement.
TAGTAGCAGTTTGTTAGAGAAAAGAAAGGAAAACAGGGTGATATTATAATTGAAATATTTTATCCTGGAGATACCACTGATAGCATTGAAGCGTCATTAGCGTGACGCATCTCTCTGCCATGCATATAGCAATAAAATGAAAGACAGAGTCTTGTTTATTGCAGAAAACAGGCAAATAGCAAAGACCAAATGTGGCCAGGAGAGATAGGAAATAGGAATGATTTTATAGACAACATGGTGGTTATGTCTAAAATTGTTTTTCTTTTGAAATGCATTTGACTGGACCCAGAAGTAAAATCTGTTTCTTAACTAGTGAGTCCAGAGGAGAGTCATAAAGATCAGAGAACAGGAGCATGTCTGATGAAGCCAGTCTGAAAGCTTTTGAGTTGTTCATCTGGAGAAAACTCTGAGGGGGCCTTATAGCAGGCTTCCAGTACAAAAGGGGACCTACAGAAAGGCCATAGAAGGACATTTTAAAAGGACATGTAGCAATGGGGAATAGCTTTAAGTTGAAAGAGGGTGCATTAAGATTAGCTATCAGGGAGATATTCTCTACTGTGAGGGTGGTGAGGTGCTGGAACAGATTTTCCAGAGATACTCTGNCAAGCACCTTAGCAGATAAAATAGCTTCAAACAGCTTAGGAAAAAGGAGGAAACGTAAATAATCTAACACTGTCCTTTCTGTGAGTAAATTTCAGATACCCAAACACAAGAATGAAATCCTATGTCTGTGTGTAGTTAGAGTCCTGTCATGGTTTAGGAATGGCACTACCCAATTTAGTGCCCCCTTCCCACAGGGCTTTCCCAAACCAGACAGCACTCACTTGCTCCCCCTGCCTTCCCCTCCCACTTCCTGCTCTGTGGATAGCGTTGGGAATTGGAGGCACAAAACATAAAAATCACATGTTAAGAACAATTTAGTGGAAACAGTGATGGGATAAGAAAATGAACAGTAACAGCAACAATATTAATAATAAAAGTATATAAAAAGAGAGGATGATTCACATACAAAAATGCTCATTGCAGAGCCTGACCCAACCTGACTGCTGCCTCTTTTTTCCCATCAGAGAAGACATGCATCCTGCGCCAAAAGTGAGCAAGAGAGTCCCTTTTCCTCTCCCTTGGCAATGACACAAGATGGTCTCAAATAATATTAGGGTCCTGGCCATGCCCACACTGCCCCAAGCTCTGCCCCATCATGGCTACTGCAGAAAATGGAACTGTCCTTGGCTGAAACCAGGACAAGCACTCTCCCAGAAGCGTAGTTGAGCCAGGTGTCTCGCTGACTTTCCAGGCAGCCAGTGCTCCGGCTGATTTAATTCTCAACTCCAATTCCTTCGCTATGATATCTATCAACCTTTACTTCTAATGTCTTTGCAAATCACAACCTAATTCTTCTTGTCTGGTACGGTATTTTGTGGTAGCCTGCTTATAATTTGTTGCATACAGAGTAGCTAAAGAGAAAATCAGGCTCATCAACAGTTTCACAAAGGCTGCTGCAATGTGAAAGATACATACTCAAGGCAAAATTGAACATGGATTTTTAAAACATAAAATTATACCTAAATGTTTAAATCCTATCTATTTCACACTTTATATAAATTTAAATT
>VZRX01013380.1:0-28224 GCA_013398075.1 Notiomystis cincta | reverse complement strand
GAGTTGTTCATCTGGAGAAAACTCTGAGGGGGCCTTATAGCAGGCTTCCAGTACAAAAGGGGACCTACAGAAAGGCCATAGAAGGACATTTTAAAAGGACATGTAGCAATGGGGAATAGCTTTAAGTTGAAAGAGGGTGCATTAAGATTAGCTATCAGGGAGATATTCTCTACTGTGAGGGTGGTGAGGTGCTGGAACAGATTTTCCAGAGAAACTCTGTAGATAGCCCATCCCTGGAAGTAGTCAAGGTCAGTCTAGATGGAGCTGTGAGCAATCTATTGACTGGAAGGTGTCCCTGACCATGGCACAGGGCTTGGAACTAGATGATATTTAAGCAGTATTCTATGTCCATTAAAAGCTGTGTCAGAAGAGGCAAAAGTATGAGTTCTGAGTGTAGAAAGAAGAGCACTGATGAGATGGTGGCAGTTTCACTTGTTTACAAAACCAAAAGGAAAGTTAAGAGAAAAATTGTGCTGGAGATATATGTCCGGTACTACCAAAGCTGGAAAAAGATGATGATTTAGCAAAACATACAAGTTAGTGCTTCTTAAGTCAACAAGTACATCCCAAATAATACATCAATTATGATATTTACATGCGTTTAGAACCATGAAAATGGAGCAAACTATATGCTGAGGATTAGTAGATTGAAAAGTAGAGTGCAGAGACTAAGGACATCAGGCAACTGGCAGATTTTCAGTGCCTTTTTTTCTTTCACTTGTTTTGGCTTATGATTTATCTTCAGCAAAGCTCTTCTTAAGAAGGCCTTCAAATTTAATTAGTGTTCTGCAAAATGATGGTGATAATCTAAGGAAAACTAATACCATTTAGAGATTAATAATGCTGTATTACTTAGGTTCTTCAAGTAAAACAATGCAATTAGACAGTTAGACAATTTGGCACTTCATTCTATAGGATTATTCAAAGTGCAGAGTGCTATATTTTATTGCAAGTCTTGCTCTCACCCACCAAGACATTTTAAGAACATTTCAGCACTTGTTGAGGAATGAAATATAACTAACCAAATATATGGCCTTTAAGAAAAAAAAAAATAAGGGCTTCATTGTTTACGGAGTATTGCTAGCTTTGACAAAGAAGCAAATTTTTGACTTATGTATTTTGCTTTAGATGTTACAAAGGTACATAAATGTTTTAAAAAATACAAAGTAGTAGAAAAAGTATATCACACATTGCATGTAAAGATTATGAAGTGTGTGGCTTAAATGGAAAAATAGGTTTCAATAGATGCCACCATCCACTCACACCAATAGCTCTTTTAGAAATGCATTTTTCTATAAATAAAGACTATTCAGTAGATAGTGACCTGTTTAAATAGAGTGCTCCTGGTAAACTGCATGTAATTTTCAGCACACATATAGATATACATATATATATACGTGTGCTCTAATGATCCCTCTGAGTATTAATCTCTAGTATGTGTTATCTCCCTATATTTTTTAACTGCTGGAGAACAGCTACCATGGAACTATTGTTCTGTAAGTCACAACCCAGATTTCAGACCACTCACTTCAAAGAAGGAAACAGTCTATCATCATCCCAGACGTTCTTGTTTCCATGAAGATCTTCAAGGCATCATAACCCACAAAAAAGAAGTCAAGTCCATTCAAGTTGAAGAAAAATGGCAGTATTTACTACAATAAGATTTTCAACTCATTCATTGATATTTAGAATGGGCAGCAAGAAATAAAAACTGTGTCATTTCTTCACAGTGTTAAGGATTTGAAAAATAGGCTTTTAAAAATGTCTGGAAACTGTGCTTCCTTTCTAGGCAATATGCAATGGAAAAATAGTGGAGACATCGTTAGAAAAAAACATTTCTGGAAGGTGCTAGACTATCATCTGGCCCAGTAATGTCTAAATAGATACAAGTGCAACATAAAGAATATTTCACACTAGACTTTACCTGCATCTTATTCTGCATGTAAAAGACTCTTAAAAGAGCATTTTATTTTCTTATGTAATTTTGCAACAAAAATGTGCTGAAGAGGATAGGGCATATAATCTGAACTAACAGTCTTGGTTTTATTTTAAAGACCAAGTAGGCTGCTGCAGCACAAACCTTAAAATTAATAGTGTTTTTACAAATAAATGAAATACAGTTATTGAAAGACACAAATTAATTTGGAGTAGTTTTCTATATCTCTGAGGATGGTAATTTAGTCTAATGGGAATTTAATAACTCATATTTAACACATTACTAATCTGCTGTTTTGCTTACAGTAAACAAGAATTACTGAGATTATAAATCACTTATTTAAAAGGAAAATTTAAATTCCATGGAAAACCTGTTTTAGCTGAAAAAGATCAGGTAGAAGCAGTTAGTCTTGTTGTTTTCAAATGGTTTCAATTTTTGTTTTCATGTCTTATACATAAGTAAACATGGTTAATTAAGGCATCCTCCCTCCCTGTCTGTCATGCTGCAGCTGTAAAAGCTAGATTACTGCATTTAGTCATAGCTCTGAACTAGGTCCAGCACAGTGCAGTGCTGCATCAAGAGGCAAATTAGAGCATTTTTGGGAGGCATCTGTACAAGACAGTGTGCTGTATCTCTTGAAAGCTAGGAAAAAACCACTATAGGAACTGTAAAGTCCTATGTTTTTCTGATTCCTGTATCCCTCCAGTGTTTTTTAGGTTAAAAGTCACAGTGCATGAGTCTCAAATCAAATTGCTGTCAGTAGGTGGCAGCCCACTGATAGACCAGGGAACTTATCCTGTCCACCTTGGTAAGATGTTAGAGAAGACCACAGTCTGTCCTTATATAGGCAAAAGACATTATTAACATGCATGGAAATATTCACGACACCTGCATAAATGAGAGCTGTCTGTATGGTAAAGAACTCATGTTGGATTTCATCTGCAGGCATCATAATTTTTACTTTGCGTAACGAATGCATAACTATAAAAATGAGAAGTTCAGACAGGTTAGTATAGTTACCTATACGTTAATGTACTACTTTGTGTAGCAAGTCAGCAGTCTGAATGACTTCCCATAAACATTCTCAATATCATGCTAATACAGAAACATGACAGAGTAAGGTATTTGCAGAATCGAGAATCACTACATTTGATTAATTCTTTTTCTTGTTTTTTTGCATTCTTTAGATTTTTCAATACAGGTTGTTTATTTGTCACTGCTTTAATACCTTGATTGCAAATGCAAATTCAGTAACCGAAGGAAGAGTAATTCATTAATACATTGCTATTTTATTTTCTCTGGGCAAAATTTTAGTCACAGCCTTTAGGCATTTTCCTGGGTAGAAGTATGCATAGGAGTATGTTGTTACTGAGGAATTGGATATAACTATAATTTAAGATTTGTTTTCTTTTGTGTGGGACATATTTGAAGAGCTATGTACAGGGAGTCTACATCATGGAAAGAACCTGTGAAGGGTACACTGGAAGGCTGGGAGTCTGAACACAACTTGTGAGATATATCTTTGTTATTAATATTTGTATAGAGACACACAGTCCAGCCTAAAACTTATTGTACCAAATATAATACCTGCTTATTCAAAAACAACATCTGTTCTGAAAGAATAAGACAGTGCCCAGCATGCTTGTAGCTTCTTGACTATAAGGCAATGATTTAAAGCTGTTTTGAAGTTCACAGTTTGGACTAATTTTGTTGAAGCTACATCTGTAAGGGTATAATCCACCTTGGGTAATAATAACGCCTTAAGTAATGGGTTACAGACTTTTTAAAACTGAAATATGTAAAAGCAAGAAACAGAAGTAAAGCTAAATGAGCTATCAGCTTCTTTTATTCAAGCAATCATGTGCGCTTTAATAGAACAACAGGTTAACTAGCCAACAAGCCACTCTCACATAAGGAAAAAATGCTATGAAAGGCCACTAAAGTGAATTCTAATTACAGTTCAAAAGGACAAACAGGAAGCGTGAAAATGATCAGAATTGAGACCATCAAACATGCACTACTCTTTTTTTTTTAAGTTCATGTCATCTCCCTATCTAGTGAACAGTCCAAAATAAGATTCTATGATATCAGTTACTTTGTCAGATAAGCAGTGCTGGATTAATGAGTTCTTGACTCTTGAACATAAAAATCAGATATACTTTGAATTTTGTAAATTGAGAACAATAAATACACAGTTTTTCAAGCTCAAATATCAGTATCAAGATTAAAAAAAAAAAAAAAAAGCAGAGATAATTCAGGTGCAGGTCATACACCTTACCAGCAGCTCCTTTTAGGTTTAAAAATATGATCTGAAAATGTATTTCTTATGTAAGATTTCTGTGTATGCTTGCAGTGTGAACTTCTAAGTGCATCTGCATAGGACAATTCTTAGAACTTGAGCTCTGAAACAGCTAATCCTCTTATAATTCTTATCTAAAGCTACTTTATAGATGATGAATAACAGAATGACAAAAAAATACACAGATGTATAAGGAAATGTTTATCATCTACTAAAAAAATAATGGTTGGAATTGACGGTGGCTGAGAACTCCAATTTGCAGCGTAACTGGATTTGCGGGCACCCTGCTAAGGAGAACAGTTTTAGATACTCCCGTTAGTTGCTGATGGACGTCATGCTTGCTCCAGCTGTCAGGAGCACAGCTGTTCTGTTTCCCTTTGAGTGATCAGTGCTGCTGATGCCCTCCAGCCAGAATGTTCTTTGATAAGGTCCAACGGAGAGCTGTGAATGGGCTGAACGCTGGGCTTCTAACAGCGAAATGCAAAAACAAATTTCACAACAAATTGCATTTTCGCTGCTGCCTGATGTCACCCAATTAGAATGGGTTGAATTTGTTCTAGTACAGTGGCTTGGAAGAATCACAGAGGAACAGTTTTTTTCTTATGATTGTTAAAGCAATTTCAGGGAAAGGTTGCTTTCTGTTAAAGAAGATATTGTCATAATATTCTCTGTAACTTATTAAAGCCATCTAAAATAAAGGTATTAGATCTGAAGGGTTACATTTTGTAACTTCTTGAACTTCATAACTTGAAAGATATGTCATCTTGATCTGATTGCATTGCTAGGAAGAAAAATACTGATAACAAATCATTAAAACATTCCCTATATTTCCCTTCTTATTTATGTGAAAACTTGTTTCTTTTCCTACTCCTTCAGAAATGCATGCAGATGAAATGCATGTACTCATGTAGATACAGATAAGTATATAATGCTCAGAACAATTTCTGAATGGGTTTTCTAAGTGGGTGGAAGTAATGAAGAAATCTTGATGTCAAAAAAAGTAGTTATTTAAGTGTGTACAGGATATTTAAGAACCATGAAAACCATTAAAGCAGTATCAGAAACATAGAAGGAGCTATATATATCATACCTGAAAAGCATATATGATGTTTACTGTGAAGACAGAAAAAAACTGGGGAAAAAACAAGTGTTCTTCAATCTAAATATATTCTATTAAGTTCCATGCCTTTTCTTCAATGCTTAAGTTTTGTAGCATTGTGATTTTTGTGGTTCAAAATGTCATATTGTGTAAATCAGTGCCAGTGCATTCCTTCAGAAGCAGTGCATCTGTGTGACTATTTCTTTCTGAATATGGGATGCACCTAACTCTCCAGAATTAGTTCTAATTAATTTTTTTTTTTTGTCAGGGAATTCAGAATCTTATCTCTCTGAAAAGCAAAAAACCATTTAGAATATTCATCATATGTTTTTTACAAAGTGATAAGCTGTCATCATACAGAAAGTAATTATTTTCTATTTTTAAATACTTCAAGTTTTCTGTGGTAAGATTCTGTACCTTAAAACAAACTCTTTAAACAACATATTACACTTTATTTCAAAGACCATCCTTCCATCTCTTTTTACTCTCTATTTTCTATTAGTCTAAAAATACTCACTGTTGGTTTACAAATCTGATTACTCCTACACTGAATGGACTAAATAAATTTTGCTTCTAAAAGATTCTCCTTTGACCAGTTAAATAAACATGTGGAAAATTTTTTTCTCTAGGTCAGTCTTTTTATCAATCTAATAGAGAAATGTCTTTTGCAGTTTCAAATACCCTTTCCAGGTTAGAGTAACACACATTTGATAAAAGGTGTTTGAGGTTTTTGGAAATTTGGGTATTTAGAGAAGACAAAAGTGGGTAGTTGCCAAAAGGCCGTGGAGCATAATAGATATTTTGTTTGTGGAGGAGTCTGTGTTAGAAATGAACCTGGGATCCCAGAAATGAGATAAAATACCACACTGCATATACAAATGCATATACAAATGCATATACAAAATATCACTTGCATATACAAATGCAAACGTACGAAAATGGTGCAGGAAAAAGAGCAGTGTAGAAGACAGTGCATGTGCAAAGGGAAGAAAAAATTTAGAAACTCAAATCACTAAGATAAATAGTGTTGTATGGCTGTTGGAAGGGTAAGATTTTTGATATTTTCTGTAGATAGGCTCTAAGATGTCTATGTCCCAGTGTACCACGGTACATTATTGCTGGAATCATCTGCCCAGGGAGGTGGTGGAGTCACTGTCCCTGGAGGTGTTTAAAAAAAGATTGGGCATGGCACGAGTACCATGATTTAGTTGATGAGGAGGTGTTAGGTTAGGTCATAGATTGGACTAGATGATGTTAGAGGTCCTTTTCAACCTAGTTCATTCTGTGATTATTTCTGACCTCTAATGCAGTTTTGTCTAACTAAGTGCAATTGCACATGCTAGAATTGCAGGTGAGTGAGCACCATAGTCCCTGATATATCCTTCTCCCTGTTAATGCCTCCTTTCTTAATTCTCTTTCTCCTGCAGACACAGTCTTACAACATGCATGGTGCAGGACAGTAATGAACACTGGGTGGTGAGGGAAGCTTCTCCAAACCACCCACGACTCATCCAATATTTCCAGAGACTGCCTCTCTGGGAAGTCAGTCTTGCAGGGATCATATGTGTCTCCACAATGTTTAGCACTGTGACCCTTAGCAGCTCTGAATCTATACAGTAAGACAACACATGACAGTAGGACAAAACATAGAGTGCTAGGTTAGTACAGTGTGAAATATGATCAATAAAGTCTCTAGCAATAAAGTAAATTATTGAGCCAAAGTGACTTGGTGTGGGAGTCTGGGAACACAGCAGTGATAAATGTGGAAAGCACTTCATTGATTTACCTTGCGCAGTACTATTGCTTGCAATTCCATCTTATTCTTCTAACTCTTCAACAATTTATCATTCTATTTTTCAGCAATTTATAAGACATTTAGCAAGGGAGCACTAGGGCTACCTAGGGTTTTTTTCCATGTTCTCAAATCACATTGTACTCATTATTAAGTTTAGTATAAGAAATTATGTCTGTTATTAAAGAAGCTCAATTCTATAGGTTTAATATTTTCAACTAGGCAAACATTTTTTTAAATCTCATAAATCATATTTCAGAAGTTTTACATTGTATTCTACACAAGAGAGAGGCAAATATCTTTCTAGTTCTTAATATTCCAATATCCTATGGAAATCCCAGAATTACAGAATAATACAATGAATGATGTTGGAAGGGACTTCTGCTGAATAATAGAAGGATGTGCAGGACCCCAGATTGCTCGTTAAGTCAAGTTTTATTTATATACATGGAGATGGAAATATCAAAAAATCTGTGATCAGCCTTTTCCAATATTTGATTAATCTATTTAAGTGTTTGAGCAATGTCTGTTAAAAAAAAATAAAAATCCTATATTCCAGATTATGTCTGCTGCCTCTTCTCTTTGCACATCTCTAAGAAGAGTTTGTCTCCATCTTCTCTAAATCCTCTTATTAGGTAGTTAGCCTGCTCTTCTTAAAGCCAAACAAAGCCCAGAGAACGTGTTCCATGACACTCCTGTGGACTATGATGAGGCTGACCTACAATTTCCTGTATCTTCCCTCTAGTGTTTTTTAAAGATGTGCATTTTTCTGTTTCCAACTTCCATGTGTTAAGGACACCATTTCAATGGGAATTAAAGGAAACTATTCCGGTGACTGTGGCCCAAAAATTCCCTCCCACTGGTAAAACTATGTCAGCATCTGCAGAGCATGCAAAAATCAGGCCTGCTTATAAACTAGTATATAGAGACAGTTATTTTAAATATTGTGCTGGAAACTTGAGAAGATACACAGTGCTATCAATATTGTTAAATAGAAAGCAAGCTAACTTTTCCATAATACACATATTTCACATAGACCTTCTGCTAATACTCAGCACTTTTTAGGCTTTTTCTGTAATCGGTCTTTTTCTTTCTGGTGACATTTATATACATCTGCTCTCTATTTCCTTAGAATTCTATGTAAACATCACATTAAATATTCATGGCATACAGAATTTGAGGCTGTGCTGCCAAAGGCAAGTAGATAAGAGACAAAACTCTCAATTTCTAACATAAACCATAATGAACTGTTAAAGTTAGAGAGAAGTAAAAAGAAAGAAAGAAAGAAAGAAAGAAAGAAAGAAAGAAAGAAAGAAAGAAAGAAAGAAAGAAAGAAAGAAAGAAAGAAAGAAAGAAAGAAAGAAAGAAAGAAAGAAAGAAAAGAAAAGAAAAGAAAAGAAAAGAAAAGAAAAGAAAAGAAAAGAAAAGAAAAGAAAAGAAAAGAAAGAAAAAAGGAAAGAAAGAAGGAAAGAAAATGCCACGTTCTTGAGGTATGCAAATTGAATAAGCAGTTAGATAGTTTTCCACCTACAAAACTAGAAACATTTGTAAGATTTTATTTTAAACCTTCTTACACATTTTATTTAACACAGAAATATTCAATTTTATGTCTATATCCTTCATAGATAATTTACTAGCAAAATTAGGAAGATTGAATAGCATTATGGCCAAGAATGGCCATTGTCAGTGTAAAGAAAATGGTACCAGATTGTAGAGATCATGATATGCGCAGGCTACTCACTATTCAAGTTGCTACATACAAATTCATGTAGAAAACAATATGCAAGTGCTGTATAAATGTCAAACCTGGTTTCTCAGAGACTGCTAACTCATGGAACAGTATCTGTTTGCAAAAGCACAGCTGTTATTATTAGAGGCTAGCTGCAGTCAGGGTACAGAACCAGAATAAAGGTACCTTTTCATATGAGTCACCTGAGCTTGCTAGATCACTGGGGACCAGAAGGGTCAGATGTGCTCTATGCTAGAACACAGGATTGGGTGAGCACTGTGTGCAGCTCCATGAGGCTGTCCAGTCTTCAAAGCTCTGGGCTATCAGGACAAGTTATATGTTGTCTCATACAAGGCACAGATTTCTCTGTAAAAGTTCTGATAGGCACAACTCAGTTTTTCTATGTGTACTGAATTATTTCTACCCATCTATTGATCTACCAGCCTATCTACCCCAGTATGTATGGTGGACCATCTGCCCAGTTTTTGTGTACACTGACAGAAAATATGAAACATCATAAAAGTCGTGAAGATTAGGAAGTTTAATCTATCCTTGGATAAATGTATAGAGAGAACATCCTAAGTAATAATTAACCTATATAGTTGAATGGAAGGATATTGCCATACATTCGTATCCTTAGATAGCTGTGTAATACATGACAAAATGTCTATCTCAAAATGCAAACACTTCATAATAAACATTCCCCACGGAGATGCCTTATTGCTATTGCAGAGTCTTTATTATAGGAAGTTCTTTTGTACAAGAAGAAGATGGATTTGGCATTTTAGCATGTTAAACAGCAGTTTCATCAGAGCTGTATGGTTCACAAAAGATTAATCTATCCCCTTGGAATATTCATGAATCAATAAGAATGTTCCCTAAGTCCAAGCAATATTCCTACTGTCGACTAAATGAGGTGCTTTACATTCTAATGAACCAGAACTTACTCCCCACAAAGTATGTATTTTTGTAGGTGTTTATTTATTTTTTAAGGGACAGGAGAAATGGGGTCTCTCTATTTCATTCATCCTATGCGGTATTAGATACTCTGTCTTGTGTTTGTATTCAAAGAATAAACCACTGCTGAAATAGTCAGGTAAAATATTTGCTTCTACCAGAAGGAAGATCAGAATAAAAATTAAGTTTCCGCTTCCAGAGGAAATCACTGCTAATGTCAATCATATGCACATTGTTAATTATAGTGCCATACTGAAAAAAAGGGGATTATAAACTCTGTCTCTGTGGTGTAGAGTTAGGCTGAGTAGTTTTGTAAATTACTTATTCATTGATTCCCTACTTTTGTTTTCTAGAAGTCCAGTTTCCTAAAAACTGGCTTTATGCCTGCACAACTGAAAGTAATGCATCATATTAACATTAGCATGTTAATAAAATGAAAACTAATTAGAAACTCAGCAAATACAGACTAATCCAGATAGCAGCATCTCATTAACAGAGCAAGATACTTCTGTTGTTTTTTGTCTTGTGTTCATTTCAGTTAACAATTTTTAATAAGTGTTCTTCACTCATCTCTCCCTTTAGAAATTTATTCTAGTCTGGGTGGAAGCAGTGTGATTTATTCCACCTCTCCCTGATCAGATGAGGAATGAAAACAGGAGCAATGCATCAAAGGGTCTCCTCTCCTCATTCTAAGGGTAAGTCATGATTGCTTCACAATGTGATGAAAAATTTTACTGAACTTTATTGTAACTGCAACATTTCTCTAGTTACACTGCAGTACTATTGGTTTGTAAAATACAGGATTTGCAAGGTCAGAAAAGAACATTATATTATGGGAAATGGTCCTTGATTACAGAGCCACTTAATGTAGAGTATCCACTGGGGCTATATTATTCCTTTTACATTGGTGCTACATGAAGGAGCACAAAGGGTCAAAGTTATGCTAAAGTGTCCCAGTAATTGTCCCAGAGGTACTGTATCAGGAGTTTTATTTCACAAGGACTAAGGCCACTCAGCCACATAAACTTCTGAGAATCATGGAAAGAGGCAGGATGCAGTCAAGGAAAGGGGTTTGCCTTCATTCCTACACCTCTGGCATCTGCAGATCAGTGCAGAATATGTGGGAGAAGAGCTAGCAGATGACGGTAGGTGAATTTTCTGGTTAGTCATTTAGTTCCCATCTGAATTTCAAAATGCCTTGCAACAGCAGTGTAAAGTTCCGGGGAAAGGATTCCAGATAAATGAGTGCTAATTGGAGTGGCCTTCTAGTAGATATTCTACACAGTTAACCATGGGATTGCCAAGGGACAATGTGAAAAGCAGCTGTTTTCTGATACCATCTGCAAAAATGCCTATCCTACCCATTCCATGTGCTGCTATTACAGAAGAGTTACAGATTTACAGAGAATAAAACAGTGAAAAACTGAAATGGAAGTCTCTCCTTTCTGAATCCTGCCTGAATTGGTTACCCCCTGCTCATGTAAGTGGAGGGCACAATCTGGGTATGAGTGTCTTGATTTGCTATTACTGAACTGCTAAAAGGGATAGGGAAGCTGAGCAGGAGGTGGAGTTGTTTTGAAGGTTTTAATCTGGTTTCCAGGGAAACCTATTTTTCAGTTATTTGCACGTTCAGCACATCTGGTTCATTTGGACTCTGGCTTTTTGAAAGTGATGAATGTGTCATGGGAAAAATGAATGAAAAAATAATTTAAGGAATTAATGGGATGGAAGGAGCATAGAATTATTTAAAAAATGCAGCTATGTTTTCCCTCTCCTGTTTCTCACCCCCCTCCCTCGCCTTCTTTTTAAATATAAACTTTTGGATAATATTTCTTCCATATTTTGCAAAGGCCTCAAGACTGTCAAGAATGTCCATCCTCTTAATTGAAATAATAGATCTGAAAAAACATGTATGTATATATGTATATTGGTATTACTAACACAAATAATAATTATGACTCAAATGGCTACATTACTACAGGGGAAATACAGATTGAAGAGAAATGGAAATTTGGACAATATAAGAATATACTTGTTGACAGAAAAATTCGTATCAAAGTAGAAATAATTTTCATTTCAGAAAAACATTCCACACAAAAAGATTGCTGGTAATCCAGATGTAAACATCTCAGAAAAACAAGAAATTTATCTGGTTAAATAGTCTCATATAAGGAGTCTGTGACTCTGAGGGAAGCCTGCACTAAAACACGTTTTCTGTCAGGGCCTGTGGTTCCATCAGGGGAAGCTTTTGTTGCTGAAGGACTGCACCTGGTGGAAGGTACATGTGCAGTTCATGGAGAACTGCAGCCTGTGGGAAGGATTCACAGTTCACAGAGGACTATCTCCTGTGGGAGAGACCACACACTGGAGCAGGAGGTGTCCATCCAGGGAATCAATAGGACTACTTGATGAAAACCATGTAAAAGGGGTACTGAACACTGATAATATAATAGAAAAGAAGCTTGGGTCATTGTTTCTACAAGACTTTGCTTCTGAAAACTTTGGAAAGATTTCTTTATTTGCCCCAGTCTTTGAGAGGAAAATTGTAGATGAATTAGACCAAACAGAGGGGTTGGATGCTAGAATAGGATGGCATTAACTTAAGAAACTAGAAAGGACTCACACATGAAATTGTCAGGTTCCTTGCTAAGGAGTGTATATTACTTGTTGCAAAAGCCACTTGTTAGAGGATGCTAGATGAAAACTGAAGTCACTTGCATCTGCCAGAAGGGCTCTAGAGAGCACCTGAGAACTAGAAACAAAGAGCTCTGACTTCAGCCCATCAAAGGGTCTGTAATAAAGGAAAAGGTCACTGAAGGCAGTCTGGTGATAAAGAGTCAGCACAGTTTCTAAAGTGGGAATGGCTGCTACAATGGCTCGATAGAGGTTTGGGAAGGTGTTGACCTACATGTGGATACAGGCTATCTAGTGATCATAGCACATTTTTTAATACCCTTGATTTTTTTTTTTGTTGCCAGATGAATATTTTTTGAGAAACTGAATTTATTGAGAAACTGAAGATTGAAGGAATTCTCCCTTTTACAGACTGAAAGCAAGTAAGGGATAAATCACAAAGTAGAGGATCTAGTGGTCATTGCACAGATTGGAGAACACTGACAGCATGTAATATTCTGGGGAATGCCAGTGGTTTTGTAGTGGGAATAAATTTTGCTTAATGCCTTTCAGTGATCTCTAAGGCTTTGATCTCTTAAGGCCATTAGAACTGAGCTGTCTTGGGTAGCCAGATGCCTTAGTGCTGGCAAAAATCCTCAACACATTAGACTTCGCAACACTGAGTGAAAAAGAAAAATGATGATAGATTTCAGTGTAGATACATGTCTAGAGGAAAAAATAATCAAAACTCTGCTTGCAGGATGCTGATTTTGAAATGACAGTTGTAAGTCAGTAGGGATATCTTGGAATTATCATTGACAGCTTTCTGAAACCTATAATTTCTGCAAAGTGGCATTCACAAAAGTCGAGAAAATGCTCATCACAATCAGAAGGTGTAACAAGAACAGGATAGAGGCTGTCATTTTGGTGTTATATAAAATCTTGATATGTTCTTATTGTGACTACTTTATGCAGCTGTGTTGTCTGCATTTCCACGAAGGCTAGAAGGAGTTCAAAAAAGTGCAGAGCATTAGAACAAGAGAGATAATAGAGCTTAAAGAACTGAGACTAAAATGGTTGCAGGTCTACTGTTGAAGAGGCAAAGACAGAAACTGGCTATGGACTGAGTTAAAAAGGTGAAGCAAAAGATAAATAGAGCACTGTTACTCTAGAGGGCAAGAGGAGGGACATATAAGTTTGAAAGAGGAAGAGGTAATTTTAAAACATATTATTATAAAACCAGTAATAAACTTCAGAAATTTGTTGCTACAGAAGGTTACTGAGGTAAATATTCCACAGATTCACAAAACAATGGAACAAATTTAAGAAAAAATGATAAATGCATTCTAGAGAATAGGAAGGAACATGTCTTCTAACATCCTTAATTCTGTGAATGTGGATGCTGGGAGGTAGGCAAAGAATGCACCCCAAGGTCAGATGCATCCTAGAATCATGAGGGAACTAGAACACAAAATTGCTAAGCTGCTCTCTATTGTATTTGAAAAGTAGTTGCAGTCAGGTGAAATCCTTAGGAATCGGAAAAAGGGACACATCACGACAATTTTTAAAAAGGATGAAGAGGATGACCCTGGGAACTACTGACCAGACCATTCCCAGTAAGTGATTATGAAGACCATCTTGGAAGGCATGTCTGAACATATGGAAGTTAGTGAGATATAGACAGCCAACATGCTTCACAAAGGGCAAATCATGCCTGACTGGTCTGGTGACCATCTACAATGGAATGACAGCATCAATGAACAAAGGAAGAGCAACAGATGTAGTCTACCTGACTTCTGTAAGGCTTTTGAAAATGCTCTATTCAACATTCTCTCTGCAACACTGGAGAGATAGGTTTGACAGAAGGACTGCTAGATGGATAAAAAGCTGGTTGGAAGGGAGCTTTCAAATAATTGCAGTCAATGCCAAGTGGAAACCAGAGATGAGTGCTGTCTCTCAATGATCCATATAGGTGACAGTGCTATTTAAGATCTTCAATGCCCTAGACAGTAGAAAAGAATAAGCAACTTTGAGGCTGAAACTAAGCCACCAAGCTAGTGGTGCAGTTGATTTGCCAGAGGGAAGAAGTTCTCTCCAGAGGGACCTTGATAGGCTTGGTCAGTGGGCCCAATGAGAAGTCCATGAAGTTCAACAGGCCAAGGCAAAATGCTGCCTATAGTTCTGAGCAGGTTAAGAGGAGGGACACAAAAAGGCTCAGAAGGCTGGATTAATTCTGCTGTGAAAATATGTTGTTAGAGTTGTGGTTGTTAAGCCTGGAGGAAATACGACTTCCAGGAGGCCTTAGTGTGGCCTAGTTTGGTATAGAAGTGGCTTACAAAAGTTATGGAGAAAGACTTTTTACTAAGGCCTGTAGTGTAGGCACAAGGGGTAACAGCTTTAAACTGAAAGAACATAAGTTTAGACTGGGCATAAAGAAGTTCTTTACAGTGAGAATGGTCAGGCACTAGAACAGGTTGCCCAGAGAAGCTGTGGATGCCCTTTTCCTGGAAGAGTTCAGGTAAGGCTGGATGGGTCTTTGAGCAACATGGTCTAGTAGGAGGTGTTCCTATCTGTGGCAGGGTGATGGGCTAGATGATCCTCAGAAGTCCCTTCTAACACAAACCATTCTATGATTCTGTGACTGTGAATGCATGGAATTAAATACTACTGACTGTCACTTCCAGAGGAAAAGCATTGTGCTGAACAGAGTATATTTCTGCTTGAGTATGGTATTTCTGATGTTCTTATGTAACCTAAGTAGTGATAACAAACTGAGATACATAGCATGTCCAATCACGAACCTTTCTGTGGTTTAGTAGATAAATGACATCATAATGAAAGAGGAAGAAATGGGGAGAATTGATACAAGAAACAGAGAATAAATCAGATCTAATGCAGAATTTCATTCTTTGCTCTTTTTAGTCAATAAGAAAAAGAAAAAAAAGTCTGAAATATTTCACTGTACAATATAAATTCTTAAGTTTTCTATAAGCATCATTAAAATTTTCTCTAACTGTTTTAGTCTCTCAATTTACATCACCTATAAAAAATATTTTTGCAACTACTAATTTTCGTAATATTTTTGGACTAGAAGTAAACTGGTCCAAAGTAAATGCCCTATTAATTTCATAATTTTTAAACATTTCCTATAGAAAAATCATAGATACTTTTGATATTAAGAACAACTGGATATTTTGGGATGCAGTGACAGAATTAGATATTTTTCTGACTGATTTAGCATACTTTCACAAAAGTTATCCAGGAGTATAAGTTGTTTCAAAAACCAGAAATCAAACTAGTCAGAGTAAAAATAGAATTAGTCTACCAATTTGTATTATGAAAGTTATGAAATAAAGATAAAATAACATCCATAGTAAATTTCAAAAGTGCTTTAGCTTTGCTCATCTTTTAGAATCATTACTTTTATATAGTGCTATACATGTGATATTGAATAAAACATTAGGCTCAAATGAGACATTGACAGAATGCAATGTGATACTGAAATAGCCTAAAAAGGATGTGCAAAATTCCAGAATTTTCAATAAGATGAGGATAAATTAGCAATGCAAACAAAAAACATAGGCCTTGTGATTGGGCTTATGCTTGCAAAGTTTGGGGGTTTTAAAATCCTTTTTTAAAAGGAAGTTACTTTGAATTTCATTTGCCAAATAATAACAAATTTTGCATATTCCTCAACACTTCAGCTAGGCAAAGCATTATGAATGGAAGAGAAGCCATTTTAGGAGCAAGAACTAAAGGTTAATTCCCCAGTTCCATATATATGTATATGTACACATGTTTACATATGTATGTATGGTATCCAAATATAATTTTACTGAAAGAAAAAATAAACAATATTTCTGCATGTGCCACTGAAATATGGAATTGTGAAGTAAACAAATCATTAATCCACAGTGGTATGCCATTATCATCTACTATTCAACTGCATTTTATATGTCATGTGTTTAAGCATATTAAAATATGTCAAAATGTTATATCGGAATCATTTTACAGTTTGGAGATGTTGATTCTAGTGAAAAGCAATGGAAAATCTGATGAATCCAGCTTTGATTCAGCTTTGAGGTAGGGAATAATCTCAGGCTAAATATCATGGGTTTTGTGGACTTTGCATGTCAACCATGCCACTCAGGGAAACAGAAACCAGAAGGGTTTGGAATTTATACATAGTGTAGTATACATGATTCTCATTTCAGAGCAGAAGGTTGCAGCACATGGGTATGGGTTGCTAGTTTATGCTCATGGTTGTTCACTTTTTTATTCCTTTAAAATTTTTGTTCGGAGATTAGATTTCAGATGACAGGATTCAGATGAATGTTGAAAAAAGTACCATACAGTTTTCAGTGAAGTGGGAAAAAAAATATATACTTACCATGTAATTACAGTTTCTGTAAATTTAGTTTTGAAAGGGAAAAAACTAACTGCACCTGAGCATTTCACAGTAACTGATATGCCTTTAAAATAATTTCTTAATTTCCAATATTTTCTTTGTTATATAAAGCAGAAGCATCAGTGATTCACAACTTTTTTAACCAGGAACTAAACATAATATTACCTGCCCTGTAGTAAATTATTTCCTACTACAGAAAAAAAAAACCCAAGCCAAACAAATCAAAAAGGGGCAAAAAGCTTACTGCAGGTATCCTGACACTTCCTTGCTTTACGCTGCCATTTTAGTTTTAGAATACAATACTCATTGAGCATGAAGCTCTAAGAATCTCATCTCTTAAAATTCTGATAAATGGAGTATCAGATGTCTTATTTAGAATAAAACAACCCTCAACACTACCAAAATGCACACATGAAAAACCTTCAATGAGAGGAAAATCTACTACTTCCATTACTGCGCTACATTTCTTTTCCTCCTATTTTACAAGTTTTTTTCTTTCGAATACAAGGGACAGCAGGAAGATTTTGAAGCGGTGTTTGCCATCCATTTGAAGAGTAGAAACAATTCCTCTAACACAACAAATTTCACAGTCCATTGTGTTTCAGGGATTAGTACCATTCTCACTTAATTTCAGCCATAGAACTCAAAAGCAAACTATAGTCTCTTGATATTACTACAGTATAATGGTTAAAGGCATTATAAAAGCTGTAGACAACCATTTTCCATGCAGATATTAATTCTCACCTTTCCTCTCCCTCCTCATGAGAGGACCAGACAAGAAGCATTTCTAATACTCTGAATTCTGAAGCTGGAGTCTCCAGCAGCCCTAGATCACTATCATGGATCTGAGGTACCAAGCTGTGCTACCAAACTTTTGTCCATTGCACTTTTCCAAGGGGTGTCTATCAAGGAGAATCTTACAGATAAAATAATTTCTTAATCCTTATTGCTTCCTTCATCAGTGACTGTAGGTGTACATTTATCTCTTTCAAAAGTAGCTTGTACTCCCTTTTGTAGCTTCTCTGCAGACAATGGAAGAAAACTTCCATTGTTGTTTTTCCACAACTTTTCTCTACCTTGAAGCATGCTACTATAGAAGAAAGAGAAGGAATAGAAATCAAGAGTAAAATGTCATTTAAGACTCTTTTCTCTGTAGGCTCATTAAAATTTACAAATGACAGAAGATGAGAGGAAAGTATTGCTTAGGGTTGTTAAAGTTTTTTTGGAGAGGCCTTAATTAAAGTTGTTAGACCTTTATTTTTTGTACTACCTAAAGCAGCTTCTAAAAGCAAATGGCCTTAAAAAATCCCTTAATACTGGTCCCCAAACACAACACTAATGTTTTTGTTCAAATATGTGACAAAACCCTGCTGAATTATTTCAAGACATGATTTTAAGTTGCTGTATCAATAATTTCAAAGACAAATTCAGACAATTTCAAAGAGATGTTATGGCCATTTTTAGAATATTTTTCTGATAGAATGCACTTTCATTTCTGTTTTAAATTGACTGGTAATCACAGAAATGATTCAGAGCACTGACAGAAGTATGCTTTCTCTCACAGAGATACTGAATGACTACTAAACCACAGCTGTGATATAAAGATGGGAAGTTGTGCCAGTAGATCACAACAATTACAATAAGCAAATAGATACAGCCAGAATCAAAATCTAGTCAATGGTTTTGCTACATGAAAAAAGGCTACTGACAGCAGCAAATATGAGCACATTTTTGTAAATGTGAGCCACTGGAATATTCATATTTACATTTAAGTTTTCAAAACAAAGATTAGATTATTTTTAATTGTGTGTGGCTTATAACTGACACAAGCTTCTGTTGATTTATTTTATGTCTTCTCAAGCATATCTCTGTTGTGAATCATCCCTTTGTTAACAACACTTGCTTTTAAAAGCTAATCTAAAGTTTTCACCGATTTCTCATATATGCATAAGCCTGCCTAAAATCAATTATGTTGTCAGAAGCATGGAATTGGCAAGAATCGTAGATAGGTAAATTATCCACCCACAGACAAGTGCAGAGAGAAAAATATATAGATGTGCAAGGGTAAGAATTTTTAACTCACCAACATTTGAAAGAACAAACAATAAGCCCCTCATAGCATTTTCACTGCTGTATATCACAGTACTTGCAATAGATTGTCAATAAATCATTGATATTAAAGCTCATGTCTAGATACTAACAGTCAATTATTGCATTAGTTTTTAATAGTAGAAAATATGTCGTACTACTTTAAAGACACATCTATTATATTTTATGGGTGTCAACTAGGCTATTTTCCTGTGTAGTTCAGCTGCAAACTGAACTACAGATTACAACCAAAGTTTTGATCTACTTATTGGGAGCAAGTTTTATTTATATTTTTTCTGGTAAAAGTCATGTGGTAATACAGAATGTCTCCTCAAGTTTCATTCTGGCAGTTAATATAAAACGTGGAATATAAACACCCAAGCTGGCTATTACTCTGTAAGGAAAGCATCTTCTTTTTGACTTGAAGGCTCACTAAAATCAAATGTGATAATAGGCAAGAAGTCACTCTCAATCCATATTGCTTTTCTCTTCTTCAAGAACTGAATATTTATTGATATACTTCAAAGAGTCAGCCTATAATTCTGGTATTATTTTTGGAAAAGAGATGAATGCAGAGATAGGGTGGACTAATAGCAAATAAGGGAGGGTAAAATTATTATTTTTAAAAAAATCTATAAAAGCTGTAGACTAACAGCTAAACAAAATCCCCTTCAATATTAGAATTCCTGACAGCTGCAAGAACAAGAATCTGCAATGGCAGTAGCCAGTACTATGCAAAACTGAACCATGTAATTTACATCTTAGTGAAATTAAACATAGTATAATGGCTTAGCTTCCAGGCAACAATACTATTAAATTTTCTGTAGCAGATTATGACATCATCTGAAACCCCAGGATACACTTTCAAGCCAGCTATTATGCTTGTAATATGTACTGCTTTTCTGGTTAGTTTTTCATTTAATTCATTGCAAGGATTATATTTTTTCAATGGCTGCACACACTATCCAGCAGAATGGCTCTAGAATATCGGTGAGCCAAAGTAATGTCACTTAGGGAACAGAAGTGATATTATTATAAGGGGAAAGAGGTCAGTAAATGACTTGGTATCACTCAAACAGTACTTGTTATACCTGTAATATGCCTTCTCTTCACTTTTCTTATCTAAGATGTCTTTTATTTTGCCAAAAAAATGCTTCTGAAATGTCTATGTTTTTAAATTCCTACTGTTGTAAAACTGTGTACTTAGTAGAATAAAGAAATTAACATGCAAGATAAATAAGGGGTTATTGTGTGCCAAGAATCTGGTGAAGACCCTAGATGGCTGTGAAAGCAGTTTTCCTTATTGACAGCAGCACAACAACCTCACCTAGGAAGATTTTCAGTGATCAGGGCTCCACCAGTGGATTGCCTCAGCTGCCTACTGGTCTGGGCTCTGGTTCTCTGATGAGCTGAATGATAACAAGATGTGTGGGGCAAACTGCTATAAACTATATAGTCCTGAGTGGTGGGAACAATAAATTAAGTTCCTGCTAATGTTTAAATACATGTTTAACTGTACTCATCCAAGGAGTTGGTGAACCTACATAGGCAGTAATATTGTGTATGTGCATAGAAATGTGAGACAGATTCTCTTCTTAAGGGCAATATTCACAATGTCTAAAATCATCAGTGTCCAACTCACTGAACTTGGAAGCCCCATCTCCTTTTCTTGACATAAACATCAAAAATTGCATGCCAAAAAATAATTATATGAGGTACCACAATGTTTAAAAGTTATGTACCTCTCTAGCTCTACAAACAACTGTATGCACGTCATATGTTTCTGCATATGGCTTAAGGGCAGGCAACCAGCTTTCCATGTAACTTCTGACTGGATGAGCTGTTCCTTAGTAACAGATTAGTATTGATTTCAGTGCCAGGAGTCTTACAGAGCTAATCTTTATTGCCACTGAGTAGGTTTATCAAAAGTTACATCCTCGTCCTTCCACGTCCTTGGTCAATGCCAGTGCCTCAATTGGTTAATTAGTTAGCTAAATGTGGATATATTTTCCTTTTTCAGTGTTCACTTGCCAGAAAAGTATTTTATTGAAATATGCCCTCTCTTTTTTTCACTGAATCAAAGGTATCAGTCACACTGTTGATAGTTTGCCTTTCATACACATAGATTTGTTAAAATAAAGAAGCATTCAAATTCAGGTATAGATTGATCACAGTTTGTAATCAAACTCACTGATGTACTTGTGCTCTCTTTTCAAAGATTCCTGTGGCATAAGCAAAATATTTTTCTAAGTAACAGTAGTAACTGAGATGCAAACTGATGTTTTCACAAACTTACTTGCCTGCAACTGTTATTATTCCATTGACTTCTAAGTAAAAGTAATGAGAAAAGTTTTCAACTGTGGTTATCTTTCTCATAGTGATGCTTTTGCATGTCATACTCATAAGGTGGAGGAATTGTAGTCTTTGCACTAGAAATAACCAGAAGATATGTTCTAAGAATGCAGCTAATGCAAAGACAATCTGAAGACAATCTAAGGAACTGGACTTCAATGCCAACAAATCTTCAGTTTGACCTGTCTCCTTTTGCTAAACCAGTCCTATTTTTTTCTTGTTTTTTGGCCAAACCAGTCCCCTTGGCTGAAAAAGGCAAGCTAAACTGGCTTTACTAGAGTCAGAAACATAATTTCGTCACTCCACTGTGTTTCCTACTCCAAAATGCTCTTAGAGGTCCAAGCAGTGCAAGAAGATTCTTTGTGTGTGTAGTCTGTCCAAAGGTCAGTGCAGTTCAGGTTCCCTACAACTCACAGAGCAGTAACGCAGGTACTGAATGTTACAGCTCTTTTGGGTGCCCTCATTAGCTAAGTAATGGCAGTTAATGATTCCATACTTTTTCTATGACTTCTTTTACCAGCTAAGTGCATTTTCTGCATAAACAGAAGTTTTTGTAGATAGAAACAGTGTATAACTGAGAAGAAGAAATGAGTTTTGCAATCAGAACAGAAAAATGTTCCAGGAGTATTTTCTCTCTCTTCTTAATAAACAAACAAACAAACAAACAAACAAACAAACAAATTGGGGGATGGATCTCAAATTCATCACTTTTTCATACATGTCATTGGTTCTCCCATGTTCTTGTGATAGCTTCAAAGTCCTAGTTTCTAAAGCATTTAATAATAACATACAAACAAAACCAAATCTTCCTCCCTGAACAAAAAAAGAGAAAAAAACCCCAACCAACCAACCACAATAACAACAACAACAAAACCACAAAAAAATCCACCAAAAAAAAACACCAAAAAGCCCCACAAAATAAAACCACAAAAAAAGAAGAAAGAAAATGAAAAATCTAAACTTGTCTAGGAAGAGAAACTAGTTACATTAGCTCAGCTTAGTGTATAACAGGTAATGCCTTTGTAGCCTGTTGCACAAAGGCAAAACTAGACAGTGACAATTGTATTTACAATTATTACAGAAGAGAAAAAAATATCTGAGAGACTGATGGGCAGCTGTCCCTTTCTGCTATTGTTCACAAGGTTGCTTTTAAGCAGGCTTAAAAGAGAGGCATTGCAGAGACTCAAAAGCAGACAGGTATAAACAGTGAGATCAATGTCCATAAGCAAATCCTTTTAGCCTAGCTACCTCTTTTACCTCCATCACTGCAAGCAATGCAACATGTTGCTGAGCCATTTTGTTAATTCTCTGATATTTTTCCTCTTATTCCATTTATTCTTTGATAGCTGTTGGTATTAAAACTGATGTTTGCAAAACTGAGTGAGTTGATTAATAGGTATTTTATACATCTGGTATTTCCTCATAAAAGACTGGTAAACTTATTTCAATTATCATACCACCAACAAGGATGCAATCTGTTCACAATGGCTGTTTACGAGTGGCTGCTTTGGGTAATGGCTGTTTTCTTAGCATGGGAAATGAAATATAATATTATTAAACAGAGATATGCAGAATGGTGTGTCAACTTATCCATCTTCCTGATGTTTATAGGCTTAATTTTTTGTAATGTTTATTTTATTTTATGAGACCAAACGTTAAAGTATCACTTATTTGAAAGCATCTAATTTCTTTTATTTTTGTTTTAATGTCCTTGAATATTAGCATCCACAAATTCATGTGCAATCAGTGCAGAAAACCTGTGGTAGGTACTCTATTAATCCTATTTAGAGAAACATGTTGTAATGAGAGAGATAATGAACCAAGGAGTTTAATTTTTTCATGTTTTACCCACAAGGCTAAAGTTGTATTCTTTGGTGGTTTTGTTTTAACAAATCACCTGTGAAATGTCTTAAAATGATGCCTGATAATCTCAAAATTGCTATGAAAATGCAGTGCAGATGGAAAGTAGGAAGTGCAAAGGTAAGACTGGGTGGTGAAGAAACAGACATGAACATTGTAAAGATTTTAAACATAACAACAATTAAAATTATATTAGATTAATACCTCAGGTAGTGAAAAAAAGCTCTATGGTACAAATTTAGCTGCTCAGGAATCATTAAAGTACAACTTTTTTTTGAGCAGGGAAAGAGATTTTTTAGATCTGCAAATCTACCCATCCACCAATACCTTCTTAGGTTTCAGTAAATAATATTTGAAATGCTAAATATCTCAGAACTGTTTCATAAACCACTTACATATCTAATCTGTTTCAGATACTCAGATATTTCAGTCTCTTATATAAAGATCTGAATTTTGATTAAAGTTTAATTTGGGGAAATAAGAGAGAAAAGCATATTTCTTCAAAATATAAATGGATAACGAAAACATAAATGATTCTAAAATTTTAAAAAGCTTTAAAAGCTAAAGTCTTCAACAGATGATATCTTAGAATGTAGGCAGGCAGAGGGACACAGACAACAGATATCACGTAGTTGCTCCTGCTGAGTAAAAATTTCTTCCAGCCTGCCATTGTGGAAGTCACTGCTGCTAAGAAAACTGTTAAGGAGGGAATGTTTCCTTTATCTTCCCTCATACACAGTAAACATAGGCTGAATGTTTTGGTGTCTGCCACCATGTATTTTTGCCCTCTTAGCATGTAAACCTTGACTACTGGTAGTGATACCACCTTCGCTCTGCCGTCAGCTTTGACCTGCACTGTGGGTCTGCTACAGCTCCTTAGAGTAAATGTGGATGCATTCTGCAGCTGTTTAGATAATATCTCCTTCTCCCTCACATAATTTTTCTCACAGTACTTGGTTCTTATGGGCTTCAGCTTCTCAGCTGTCTTAATACATAGCAATAGCTGAAGATTTTTCATAAGGAACTGTATTTCTGGTTACCTAAGATTAAACTGAGAGTTTCAAAAGTTTTGTCTCCAAAAGCCGCTGAAAGCCTTAGTTTTATGAAGCCAGACTGACTTCACTAATGCTTACCTGAGCTCCAACAACTTCAGCTACAAGGGCGACCTAAAATGTCTCTCAGTTATTGCATAGGGCTGAGTACTTTTGATTGTGGTTTTTGATATGAAGTTAATGAGATTTTTAGTCTCTACTGCATAGCCAAAGATGCTGGAAGGACAAAGAAGGGAGGTTAAAAGGACCATTTAAAAATAAGGACTGGATCGAATACATTAAATTTATTGGGTGAAACAATTTAATGAAGAAAAATACTAATTAAATTATTAAAATCCAAATTGCAAGTAGTAATTAAAAAGGCCGTTGCTATGCAACCAAAAGGATTTTTGTGACAGAGTGCAGAAATATGTTTGTTAAGTATGCTGGTATTTCACTTTGACCTTTTTCAGTCACACACCTGCCCAAACTGTCTGTAAATGTATTTTTGAGAATGATAACATTAAAGATATCTGCAAGATGAAGAAGCAGAAAGACTATTTGAATCAGTTAATGGCTTTTATTATGGTTAAAAGGTTAAGGAATATGTGAGATAAAAATAGATACACATATATAATTACATATAGAATTCGTATGCTGATATTTCATCATCACTAATGGATTAATTACTATCCCAAACACAGGTCCTGATCCTAAAGACATGAAAACATTAATTTTCATAATGTAGTGTGTGAGCTAAACCTACCCTCTCCTGAAGGTTTTAAATAACAATTAAATCTATTACTTGTATCAGAAATCTAAGCAGTTGTTCATAATAACTAAGGCCAACTTTTGCTTCTCCTGGAATGCTTAGTCTAAGATGTGCATTGATTTCTGCTACAATGTCCATTGTTACACGTGAAAGAGTTCTGTTGTGGTCATGTGATACTGATATATAGGAGAGAGAACACTAGTATATAGATAAGGAGTGACCTGCAAAAGGATATTGTTAGGGCAACACATATTTCTATGAAGAAGCATAAATTGTGTTCTAAATATGTATATAGTGATTCCACATACACCCCATAGTCAGGCAAATTCTGCCTTGGACTGAGCTTTGTGAATGGGAGGGAGATCTGGTCAGCTGGACCTGAAGGACCCAGCTCAGTGGTTAAGTCAGTTATTCCTTCAGGTTGATTACTGCTTGTGTGTCCAACCTGAGCTCCATTTTCTTTAATTCCCTACAGTCCCACATTGAAATCTCAAGGAGGCATTAAAGATTTTGCTTTGTTGATGTAGACTCTTCCCACTGATATCTCAGCCAGAAAACTGGAGAGCATCTGAATTAGGTCTAACCATCTGGCCTCGTGAGAAAGCCTGGATCACTGCCAGCACCCTGCATCCAGAAGCAGAGGGCTTGCTCTCGGGTTAAATCCTGTTCTCTGCACTGTCACTTGCTTCCTCCTTCATTTCTTCAGTAAGAGAGTGAACAACAGTGATTCTTAACCAGAATGGAATTTTTTGCAGATATGCGGTCTACAGACATTTATTTGCCCTTTCCTTTCTTTTTCTTATGGCTTCTTTAATTTCCAAACATGAATTAATTACTGTTTTCTAGGTAGCTTCTTTTCAAACAACCACTCAGAATAGGCCCTAAAGCCTCTTTTCAGATGCTGGGGCAGAAGAACTACTAGATTTAAAGACAGTGTGTATCATTAAGGTGGAGAGATCCCTAAAATGAGCTTTGGGACATTCTCTTGTCATTTGTGCAGACACGTGTAAGCTTCTGTACACTCTTACCCTTATNTATTGCTTTTTTCAAGAAAAGGATTATGCACAAACAAATCCCCTTTATTAGGAAATAATAAAAGTATGAGACATGCGTGCCTCGTATTCCAAGAAGAAAACAGTAGGAGTTTGAGGTAGAGGGTAGAAATAAATTAAAAAAAAAAAGTATATATCTATTAAAAAAAATTAGCAGAATAATGCAAAAATAATCTTTTGTCCACAGAAATGTGAAATGATATCTTATTTAAGTGCCCCTGGCTAACTTCTGTCTAGTGTTTACATCTAAAATGAAGATTTTATCAGTATACTTAAATCTATCCTAAACTGTTTTCATTTTACAGATGGTATATAGGTTGCACTTTCTCCAGAAAAATATAAACACATCCTGAAGACCTCAAGCTTCACAACTGAAGTTTTATTTATGAATATTCTTTGCCTTTAAGTGAGTCACTGGGAAAATAAGATTTAATGTAGACAAATAAAGAACAGTAAATTATTTCCAAAGTACTGAAGTTAAAAATTTACTTCTGAGAGATTATATTAAAAAGCTTTTATTTATTTCTACAATTTCACTGAAAAAACTGAGCTACTTGACACCTAAATATGTTAGTTAATGGGTGCTTCCAATTCTGTGAGACATAATTACAAAAAAATCATATTGATTTTGATAGGTGTGTCCTGATAAACTCAGCTTTATCTTGAATCTATATAGATAAAGCAGGTTCAGACTATCTTTAGTCAGGAGCACCATCTTTCCTCTCTTTGTTTAAAGACAATTTTGAAGCTCTAAAAAGACAAGAGTGTGTTCCACTGCCCAGTGAAGTAACAACTCCCTAAAAACTTTGTTTTCCTGGACTCCAGATAAAAGTCAAGTATAAATTACAGGAAAACTTCATTGTCACTGAAAAGACAGGAGTTAAAATATAGCATTATACTTCAGAACTATTTATAAACACATTAAAAAAATTATCATTTTAGATGAAAATCTTATCCAACACACCAACGACAAGAAGAATCCACAGGCGTTCTCTCTGTTGTGAAAAAGAGATTTTTTGCTGACTGTAAACCCTCTCTGTAAGTTGCTGTAGTGAATAACTGCTAGACACAAATCACAAGAATAACATCATAAAGTTTTAATACCCTTGGCTTTAGTAAATTAGTTAAATTATCCAGTAATAAAATGAGTTTCCTACCTCAACTTTGTGAATTCCAACTCCTGTTACAAAAAAGAGAAAGAAAACGATTTTCAGAGAAGGGCACAGGAAGGATTTTGACATTGTTTATCAAATATTTCACAGAAAACAAGTTCACAAGTTTGATTAGAATAAAAATTATATTAAAAAGTAAGTTCCCCTTTTACAGAGAGAAAATAAATATTTTTTCCTATATGTAATCTCCATCAGTAAGAAAATTTTGCAATTTATTAAAATATTTTTATGACACCTCACTGCATAAAATGAGATATTATCATAGGAGAGGATGACAGCTATGAGAATCTGTCAATTACAAAGAAATCTAAAAAATACGTGAAATTAAGTTCAAACATACTTTTAATAAAACTTCACTTGCCTGAAATTTTAGCCCTGTCTTTCAAGCAACTAAGCAATAAAAGAAATTAAACTTTTTTTTTAAAGTCAATATATTGTTCTCTAAGTTTCTTTCACAGTCATCTTATCAGTCATTTCAGTTCTGACTCATAAATCTGTCCTGGTATTAAGTTGTACTCTACTGTTGCTGTTGCAGTGAATGTACATTAGACACTTTCCCAGCACTGTCAGAAGTCTGAAAAATTAGGGAGTAAAGGTCAGGAAAGAGACATTCTAAAAAATATTTGTTAATAAAATATGCTAGAAGTGAACTTTATCTACTACAAAACACAAACGATTACAAGAGATTTACAAAAGGATTTAAATTTGTTTAGCCCATGTAAAGTTCCTAAACTACAGTATATAAAAGCCACAATCTTGACTTTTTCCATAAGAAATTTATTCTTTTCTCTTCAGTTATTTCCTTGGAGGTAGAGTAAGAAAAACTTTTATGTTATGGGCAAGGTCCAGACAGAATAAAAAAAGGGTCTAGATATAAGGTTTTAATTTTTCTCCTATTTTGATGGTCTCAGGCACTACCAATACCAATATCCATATCACATTACACATTTGAAATTTTCTAAATTAGTTTGTTCACCAAATTACATTCCTCTGAGAACTTTAGGAGGGATTTAAAATATAAAGAGAAAGGAATTGCCAATTAGCTGTTAGTAAATGACCAGGTA
>VZRX01013377.1:37542-73768 GCA_013398075.1 Notiomystis cincta | reverse complement strand
TTGAACATATTGCTTTCCAGTTTCTGGTAATTTATTACACAGTATGGCCTCCTCAGTACAAGTCACCTCCTCTAGCAATCATCCAAATTTTCAGTCCTCTGGAGAGTCCATGATCACTTCCAGGGTTTCTGTGCAGTCAGATTTTCCCATCTGAGCCTGTTGCATTGTCACTGCAATCCACTTACTACATGTAGCATCAAATGCACGATGTGCAGAATGGACCCTCATATTTTTACATCCAGCCCAGCACAGGAAACAAGATAACAAAAGAAGATGTGCTCCTGTAACAACTACTTCTGAAGAAGTTCCAACAGCTTCATATGCTGCTAATATTTCTTTTTCTTTTGGAGTGCAACGGGTTTCACATCCATTATATTCTGGGCTCCAAAATCTTAGATGTTAATCTGTGTCTCTCCAGTTACTTCCTGCCAGAAGATACAGGTGAGGACATTATCCCTGGCTCAGGCATAATGCATATTTTTCACATCTTGTGTCTGGACTGGCACAAGTGCTGCAGACAAAATTATCTCCCATTTAATTTGCTCAAAGTCTTGCTGCTTATCAAAGCCCCACTCAAAGTCATGCTCCTTCCAGGCCACTCAATAGAGAGGGCTCACAAAATAATTAGAAAAATATGAATAAAACCCAGAATATGCATTCTTCAAAACCCACAACACCTAAGCAGCTTGTATTTCCCTTTTGTTAGTTAGTGGTGACAAAACTACTATTTTATTGATCACATGCATTGAGATTTCATAATATCCATCTTGTTATTTTATTCCTAAAAATTTGACTCTCTTGTGCAGGTCCTTTGACCTTACTTTGCTTTATAGTAAAACCAGCTTTCATAAGAATCTAGATTACTTTTCTCCCCTTCTCTCACACTCCTTCTGCTGTGCTGTGTCCCACATTGATGTCATCCACATACTGCAAGTGCTCAGGAGCTTCACCTTTTTCCACTGTAGCCTGTATAAATAAATCCATGACATGTGTTTCCACCTGAGAACCAGTCAGTTTCCAGTGTACTCCAGGATACTTCTCCACATAGAATCAAGCTGTCACCTGCACCCTGCTGCCAAAGGGATAGAGTTGCCTACATCAATAGTTGGATAGGCAGCCTTTGGCTCAGCTTCACACCTGAGCCCCAGCATGTCTGGTCCATCTGGCATGGCAGCACTCTGTGGAGCTGTGACTCAGTGGTTACACTACTTCCCTCTAAGTCTGCACCAGTCAGAGTTTTGCAGTGGCCATATGGGATTGAAAAACAAAGGTGGCTCTTCAGTCACCAGAATAGTTAATGGATGATAGCCAAGGAGCCTTGGCTGATGTGATACTGTCACCTGTGCAGTGTCAGGGTAGCAGTTAGAAACTGTGGTTCTTTGGACTACATCAAGCCCACCACAGAAGGATACTCTGAGAGACCAAGCAACCTAGACAGCTGTTCAATCCATTCTCAAGGCAGCCATACCACCCCAAAGTTACCCTTAGGTAACTGTCTCCTGAGGCAGTCTGTGCCAAGGACATATGGAGCCTCCAGACCAGCCACAATAGGATGCTTTTAGCACTCACTCCCAGATAGGCATAACTCAGTCTCCAACACAGACCATTGTTGGGATCCTCCATCACTCTAGAAACACAGATGGATTTTTCCCTATCCTGTTACAGTACAGTACAGTACTGTGCAGAAGTGTCAGCTAGAGCTTTATTCTCATGTGGGGATGATACATTAGGCCATGTCAGGCCACCGTGGCAGATCCAGGTCTGTGTAAAACAGATGGGCTTTGACAGAGGCCTTTCTGGGTGTCACAAATCCTTGATGTTGATGCTACAGTCAGAGTGAGGTGGCACAGTGCTTCATACAGCTCAGTTCTGTGCTTCACAGAACTCCCAGAGTCACAGTGGACTCCAGGTTTGCAGGTGTAACAGCCCTGCAAGCAGAGCCCTACAAGTCTTGCAGGAGTTTTGCAGTTTTGTTGTCCTGTCTTATGTTAAGAAGGAAGAGTGTACAGTTTCCAACCATTGTGTCAGTTTGGGGGGCGAGTTAACTGTATAATCAGGCTTTTGTACACTGGGGTGCCCTCTTTCACCTGAGTGTTGCAGCCCCTCTCTTAGTGGTGTGTAAGGTCTCAGGCTGTGCAGCTTCAGGCCCAGCTGACACATCTGGGAAGAGACTTTTAACTTAAATGTCTATCACTGAGCTCCCTGGTGAATCCCCTAAATTTTGTAGATCATGTTGTAGTGTCTTTTAAGTCGAAGTGAGGATTTTTTTCTCCACATGAGATATTTTCTGCTGGTCTGTGCAGCACTGTGAAAGCACCTCATTTCTTAACGGTCTTAGCTTTTCTGTCAGTTTCCTGGAGTTTGTTGAGCACTGACCTATGGATAGCAGGTGTCTGGAGTCCACTTCCTGTCCTCTTCCTCGCTTCTTCCAATCTTGCAGATGAAGTTTTAACATCCTTCCACCCCTTCAATTCCTTTCTGATTGCAAACAGATCATGTACAATCAAAGACAGAAGCTGATGAAAATGAGTTGCTTGAGCAAATTAGTTATGATATGATGAGGGGTTGTTGCCTGGGTGACTGGGAGGTGTACTCTCTTTTGGGAGGTGTACTGTTTCATTTCAGATGCCCTGTACCATTTCAGTGCTGATGGTACAATACCAATTTTTATTCTATTCTGAGCAATTTTTTTGAGGAAAAGAGGAGCATGGAATCAGAAAAATTCATATAGAAGTAGTTTTAAAGTATTTTTTCTGTCTTTATTTTTGAGAAGGATTTTAGATGGAATAATCAGTGGCGAAGTTTGCACAGAATTATTTTAAGATTGCTTGTATATTTTTCTTTTCATTGGGTAATATTTTTGTTACATCTTAATTTTTTTCCAAGATATCTTCCCTTTCAACCATCCCCTAAGTAGAAATTATGAACTCAGAGCACACTGAAACTAAAGCAAAAAAATCCCTGGATAAAAGGAAGGAAAGCATACGTATGGAAGAAATTTTTGTAGGTGCCAGAAAGTTGTTGAATGGAATAGATAAGTATAAAAAATTAATAAAAGCAAAATAATACAAAGTTTAAATCTTTTACTTGAAACAAAATTTTGTATACTTTTTGCTTTATTTCTTTTTCCACTGTTATGATTGCTTTAGAAGTAGTGTTCCATTGAAAACAAATTTTTCTCTTTGGAATTACAACACATTCTTTGTGATGAGGAAAATGTGGTTAGAATTTGTCAGTTCTTAAATGCCAACTCACTGTAAGTGAAGCATATGAAATTCTTTTAAGCTCTGTAAGGTGAATACTTATGTGACACTCCAGAGAACACCATTTGACAAGAAGAAATGGACATTGACAGGTTTCTTTAGAATTTTTTTATTAAAAACTTGAAAACAAATTTGAAGTTATATTAAGCACTTATACATCTCATGTTCTTGTTCATCTTAAACTATCACAACAAATCTGTAAGTATTAAATTTGCATTTTTATACCCTTTATGTTGGAGTAATTTGCTGGTACTCCTGCACAATTTGTAACCTATTGATAAGTATTTTAACTAGGAAAGAGTTTCAGCTTTACAGTGATATATGATCAAAGGTGCATCATTTTCTTATTGGTGATGTAATTCACTTGGTACTGAATATCATGATAGTGAAATCA
Source organism: Notiomystis cincta (assembly GCA_013398075.1). Taxonomy (NCBI): domain Eukaryota; kingdom Metazoa; phylum Chordata; class Aves; order Passeriformes; family Notiomystidae; genus Notiomystis; species Notiomystis cincta. The sequence continues at coordinate 70,111 of VZRX01013377.1, read as the reverse complement.
TTTTAATGAGAGTGTGTTCAACATACACTAGGCTGATTTACATACTGAAATTTCAAATGCTTCCTATACAAATTGAAGGCTTGGATTAATTGCTATTTTTTCTTCTGAGGCATTTTTTATTGATGCTATTTACTTAAAACCTCATACTTTTATCCATAGTCTGAATTCTTATTTCAGATGAATTTGTTCTGAATTGGTAATACTTATACTTTAAGAGTGAACAAGGTAGCCCTTATAAATCATAACCCATATTAAAATCCCTTCATAAAGAATAGCAAGAGTCATATAAATAATTTGTTTTTCCATTGCAGACTCTGCATCCTCTGTCCAGGAAAATGTTTAATTATAAGATAAGAGAAGAACAAAATTTTAGGAGTATTTATACTTTGAGATATAAGGGAAACATTTTGATATCTTGTAGATTCTGGTAGTAGATGAACACAATGTTTTAATTATCTCAAAGCAAAATCTGAATCTGAAAATTATTTTCTCCCATTGCAATATTAACCAGAGTTAGGAATGCAATGGCTTCTTGTGAAATAGTCTGACTGAAATATAAAAGCTAACCTACTACTCTTCCATTATTTTACTTATGTGGCTTACAGTAAAGACACAGTTTAACTTTTATTTGGAAAGAATCGTTTTACTGCATAATATCTCACTCAAACCATAAAATCCCTCCTAGGACAGAATATTTTTATATCCTTTTTATCAATTGATCGTGGCAGTTTTATTTAGCGAAAAACAGAATAAACTTTGGAAATAAGCAATCATTTTCCTAGAACTAGTGAGCTGCAAAATGTGGTTCAGTTAGCTGAATATTATATTAAAAAAAAAAGGCCTGAGTATTACAAAACAATGTCATTCTAAACTGCCCAGTAAAAAATCTGAAATAAAATAACATCTTGATTCTTTTTTTTTTTCTGCTAGATCTGTCTTCATTGAAAGCCAGAGAATAAAAGAAAATACTATAGTATGAAATTGAATGTAACTCAGTGTAACACTGAATACAACATATATTTATTTAATTATTGTGGTGTAGATAGGCTTGCTATTGTAAAATAAATTCTAGTTTCGCAGCAATAAGAAATCATACAGATAATAAAAATTCTACAGAGTAAACTTCCATGATACACAAAATTCTAGCTCATTTTAAAACAGTACTTTTTATTTCTATGGCATCTTCTTGGTACAAATCTTTAATAAAATTTCTAGGTCGTAACTGATAAAATATTGTAACATCCCCATGACCAACATAATGTATCTTAGATGACTACAAACCACAAAGTGCTAAAATAATTCTAGATAAATTATTCTGCACAGCTTTCAAGATGTACCACAGTGTCAAGAGCTAACTTTTTGGTTTGCGTCGTTTTAAATTTCATTACACATTTTTTTAAAGAGCAAATATATTTCATTCTAAACTGCTATTCTAGGCCCTTCTCTTATTTGGTATAAATGAAGCTAATTTTCATACCTTATTGTGTTTACTCACATGGAATATGAATGCTTGTGACATTTAGGTTCCTAAGGAGAGTTTTATGTGTCATCCTGCATTTGGCCTATTGCAATTCATGTTCATATTCAGTCTTCTTCATTCCATTTATCTATCCATCTACTCTGTTATACTTAGCCTTTAGATTATAGGTCTGGAACATAAATTCCATGTGTGCATTTAACATATTTTTTTTAAAATTAAGTGTAGTTGTCTCAACCTATAACTTCGTTTCTCACTTTTACTCTTCCAACTATTCCCCTTATCCTGCTGGGGAGGGGAGGAGTGGGTGAGCAGCTCTGTGGTGCTTAATTGTTGGCCAGGTTTGAACTGCACTTATTTCAGTGCCCAGTGTAGGGCATGAAGGGTTTGAGAAAATAACAGATTTGACTAGAGTGAATGAGAAGGGATTTATGTCTGTAAATGGTTGCTTGTAATGATATTGATTCATCTGTTCTTGGTATTAGCTTATCTGTTCTGTCATGCTCTTTTTTTCTTTTTAATATAATAAAGATTGACTTTTGCAGTTTCCTGAGCTCTATGGAGCTTAGTGATGCTTTGCCTGGGAGATTTATTGTTAAAACTCTGGTTTTGAGTTTTTCCTGGTATTTTGGCTCTATACTGAAGGCATTACTGTACTTCAATGATCATCTGACGGATACAATTAACAACTAGATAATTATAATTCTTTCCCTGAGAGGTGAGTTTTGTTTGGATTTTTTGGAAGAAATCCAGAATGGCACCTTCGCCACATTTTATGATGACTTCTCCCTCCTTACAATAAATTCTCAGCATCCTGACAATCCCTGTGTAGACAAAATACTTTTATTGGCATTTCTTAGGAATATTGTTTTGAATTTTTAAAGGTTAATATGCTATTTAAGAATATACCTAGGCCCCTTGGCAGTGATGGTATGGGTGGGAAGACATGTCAGAGAATATGGGCAGATATCTGGAAAGCTCTTCCCTGCAGTTATTTGGATCTTCATTCCTGAGCAAGTGCAGAACCCTGACATGATGTGTTTGAAAAGAGATGCCCTGGCTATTTCAAAGAAGCACATTTTACTGCACTGTGCTGAGGCCTGACCAGCACCTACCAAACATTGATCAACACTGTTCAGCACCTTCAAGAATGAAGGTCTCTGAAAAATATCAACACTATGGCTAAACCAGAGACTCAGCCCTCCACTGTATCTATAATTAAAATGAAACAACACCAGTGAGGTCAGCTCATTTAATAAGGGATGAAGAGGCTTCTTTGAAGAGAGAGCAGGAGATATAACAAGAACAGACAGTCTGTTCTTCAGCAGAGAAGTCACAAGAACAGGTGAAGGAAGTAATAGAAATATTAAGTGAGAAACCACACAATCCCTGTTCTTAAGTGAGTTTTCAAAGATGTGAAAATATTTCAGCTAGGCAAGCTAATTCTGGGCTGACTGCTCCAAAGCTGTGATATTGGAGTCAGTAGTCAAGAATTAAAGGGTAAAAAATCCTGGCAGCTGGAATCCCTTGCTAGGGATAAAGCCATTGACAAAGAGCTTGAGCCCTCAGCTACTTGTCAAGTGTGAAGGACAGGTATTCCTCCAAGGAAGATCCTGCAAATTCCTAAACTAAATGGACGAATATTGAGGAAGATATCCAGTACCTGTGGGAATTATTTGAGGTGGAGGTGCGCTATAATTCTCTTGATGACCACGAGGTACCCAAAAGCCTGAATGAAGTCTGGGCCATGCAGTCCATGTGGAAATTCTATAAGAACTTCAGTGGTGTCAGATGCCAACAGACTGGTAATAATGAACTGGAGAGACACAGAATCTGTGGATAGATTGGCCAAACAACTCCAAGAATATGAGGACAATCTCACTTCCTTACGATGGACTTGTACCTCAGCTGTAGAGAAACTAATATAAATACTGTTTGAGCATCAAGGATAGGTCTTCTTGATATGTTCAAGAATAGGTCTCCTTCATGCACACCACCCAAGGTCTCAACTATTAAGAGTCAGCCTTTCTCTACTCAAGAGAGAGGCTCCTGATGACATATACTGTGTGTAACCCCATGGTTCTTCCTGTGTGACCGGGGGATGACATGAAGAAGTGGGATGGTCAACCTAGCTGGACACAAGAAGCTCAGCTACAGGAACTGCAAGCTAAAAAACAGCTAAGAGACATCCATCCAGGAAAATCACTGCTCCAGTATGTGCTGAGCAGGGTAGAAGGGCTTATCTTAATTTTGACCCTGATGAAGGGACTTCTGGTTTGCAGTTACAAAATTCAAGTAATAAGTGCTCAAACCTGGAACAGAGGGGTCCTGCCTTTTGCCAGGAGGAGGAAAGGGAGAACTGGATTTACTGGAAAATGCAAACATCATGTAAACACTCATCAAAGATATGAAATGCCTCACACAAAACCCATTGTACAGCATGATCTGTCTAGGCTAGACCGTGATGCAAGCTTTTCATCCTCAGAGTCCATATGATAAAACCACACAAGCAGGGACTTGTAGAGCCTCATCAAGAGGCCCAATTATTTGCTGCACATTTCAAATGATGATGTGTCTCCACCAACACAGCAAGCTATCCTCAGTTTCTCTCTGATGACAACACAGATCCCTCACGACAATAAAAGACACAAACAACATAGGAATAAGGCTAAGAACTTGGAATATATGTCAACCATGATGACCACAGAACAAAAAAGGAGGGAAAAAAAAAGGCTGCATTGTATGAAAGACATGCACTAAAGGTCTACCAAGTTTCTTATATTGTCTTTATTGACAGATTGTCTTCCTTCTCCAGTGTATCTCTCTAAATCAGAGAGATACACATTTGATGGATGTACTGTTCAGTGGATGAGGGATTGGTTGGATGGTTGCATCCAGAGGTCATTGGCTCAATGTATAGATGTGGATCAGAGACTAGTAACATCTCTCCCAGGTCTGTCTTGAAACCAGTGTTATTTAATATCTTCATCAGTGACACAGACAAAGGGATTGAGTGCACCCACAGCAAGTTTGCAGTGGACACCAAGCTGAGTGGTGCAGTTGAGAAGCCCCAAGGACAGGATGCCACGCAAAGGGACCTTGACAAGCTGCAGAAGCAGGCCCACGGGATCCTTATGAGGTGCCAAGTCAACTGCAAGGAGCTGACCTGGGTCAGGGCAATCCCCAGTATGAACACAGGCTGCAGGATCAATGGATTAAGAGCAGCCCTGCCCAGAAGGACCTTGGGGGTGCTGGTGGTTGAGAGGCTGGACATGACCCAGCCATGGGCACTTGCAGCCCACCCCTGTGTCCTGGGCTGCATCCAAAGCAGCATGGGCAGCAGGGCAGGGAGGGGATTCTGCCCCTCTGCTCTGCTCTGATGAGACCCCACCTGCAGTGCTGCACCAGCTCTGGGTCCTCAGCACAGGAAGTACCTGTGTTGAAGCCCTCTGAAGATAATCAGAGGGCTGGAGCACCTCTCCTATGAAGACACAGATGAGAGAGAGCTAGAGAGGTAGAGCCTAGAGAAGAGAAGGCTCCTAAGAGATTGTGGATAACCCAAAGAGCAAGAGAGTATCCCTTTCCTAAATTATTATGTGACACCTGGGAATTTTACAACTTTGGGAATTTTCAGTATTGTGTTAAATTCCTGCACCTTGACCATGAAAGCCTTTATTTATTGTATTGTTTTTCATCTATACTGAACCCTTCCTTCTGCATTGTCTCAAATGCATTTTCCAAGATGATCATGTCCTTTGCAAAGGAGATAATTTATTTTCAGGAACACTCCTCCTGGATGATCTGTTGATCTGTTTCTCTGCTAAATGAAAGAACTATTCAATAACTGGTATTTTTGTTTCCTGGGAAGCTGCACTCAGTAATTAGATGCTCTCAGAGTGGAGAAAGGCTGTCTGTTTTTCATTTAGATATGGTAAATTAGTTAAACTCTTCAGGTTTTATCCTGTTAGGTTATTTTTACTATTCCCAAAATAACTTTTATCTCTTGTAGAACTGAATTGGAGTATAGCTCAACACATAAACTTGTTTTCCTAACAGGACTTCAGATGGAAATGAATTTTGTATGTGTAGTACCACATAGAGGCTGGTGAAAGAATTCAAGTAGAAAAACAGTAATTACGAGACAAAATTATCATGTGTGCATTCCAGTGTCAACATTAATTACATCTATATTTTTTCTCTATTTAAATATCATGACACAAAAATATGTATTCTGTTTCTGTATAAGTGTAAATAAAGGGACATGTCAAATACAGTGACAAAATAAAGCAGACCCTGAAATATTTAGACAATATACAATCTGGTTTTAGTTGTCTTTAGTCTGTCTTTACTTGTCTTTACTTGTCAAGTGAAATTGTCATGAGGATGAAAAAGCATTCTGTGGTACACACATAAGATGCTGGTTTGTTTCCAAAATTCTGCACATTTGACAGAAAAAATATGGTAATATATAAAGGGAAAGTAGCTAATTATTTAATAGAAGGCAGAGATAAATGTAAAAAAAATGTTAGAGGTAGAGATAGAAGAGGGATTTCTGTATTTGTGAAAGGGTTAGCAAGCCCCTCTTTTTTTGTGATTTTACAGTCCTTAAGAATAACTCTTCTCTTCATATTGTCTCTCACTTGGATCAGGAAGTTGTCCTCAGTACTCTCCAGAAGCCTCGTGGGTTGCTTTTAGTCTGCTGTGCTGTCCATCCAACAGATATTGAGCTGGTTCACTCCCCAAAGAGGATCAGAGCCTGTGAATGTGAGACTGCTTCCAGCTGTCTGGAGAAAGTCTCACCTGTTTTAGTTCCTGGCCAAGCAGTCTATGGCAGATGTCCACTATGATGGCCCCTGTACTGTTCAGCTCCTTTTTCTTTACACAAAAGCTGTCATTGACGCATCATCCACCCCAGAGAGTGCTCCTTGCACTCCAGCTGCTCTCTCACATAAAGGAAAGGTGCCCATCCTTGTGTTCCTAGCTAGTTCTTTCTAAAAACCCTGTATCCACACATTATAGTACTCCAGAAATGGATGTAATCCCATCACATGTCTGTGACCCCAGCAAAGGAAGCCATAGCCCTGCAACTCCACAGAGATCTCTAATTCCTCATGTTTATTCTCAGTGTTTCAACCATGTACAGGCACTTCAAAAGGGCATCTCAGCATGCTGATTTACAGAGAGGCTCTGTGGGTTTCCCCAGTAATGATGCCATGAGTCACTTGTTTACATGTAAATATTTGAGATGGCTCTGCTTAAGCCCTGCTTTGCTGACTGTGTGTTCCCTCTCTTCACTTGCCCAGGCCTTTTGCTTGTTGGCCTTGTTCATCACTCCCTCACACGGCTGCTGCTCCTTTCCTTCCTCATGTTTTGAATTCCTTCCTATCTAGACAGACAATTTGACTGTGTTCAGGAGCAGACCAGCAGGATTCTGTCAGTGGTGACTCCCCCAGTAGAGGTCACCCTCCTTCTGTACTGCCTGAGACTTGCTGTCACAGCATCCTGTCCCTGCAGCTGGGGCAGACCAAGTGACACACCCTCATCTAAGAGCTGCCAGTAAAGGAGAGCAAAGAGAGAGAAACAATCATCAGATACCAGAGTTTGGAACATATCCAGAATCTTCATGTCATCCTCCCCTTTCCAGAAGGAGCAGGAGAAGAGGGAAATATTTGGTTTGATTTTGTTTTCATGTTTGGTCATCTTATAATGGAAACAAAGAGGCCACATACAGGAGATTGTGTGCTTTAGCTCCGTGGAATTCAAATACCTTTATGTGATGAAAATTAACAACTTTAGAGATATGTAAAGGGAAAAGAAGAAGATGGGAAGATGGGCCAATAATTGATGACCTTTGCTGCATTATTCTATTTCAAGAAGTCTCTAGAAGTCATGGCAGTGACTGCTGCTGTGCCCAGGGACAATCCATGAGACCCTTTTCCATTGCAGGATTTCAAAGCCACTGGACCAAGTCATCTATAAAAGGGTTTTCCATGCAGTAGCCATTTTCTGAATTCCACAGCTTGCTATTAAGTAACCCATAGAGACTCACTGCCTTGAACCATGCAAATTTCGGTCATGTTGGCACTGCGTGAACTGGCAGATCTGGAGACCTTATCAGATGTGGCTACCTGCTTCAGATATCTGCTGTGCATAAAAGCTCCCATGATGGGGGAGATGATGATCCTCACTGCTCCTTCCATCCACTGAGACTCCTTACTGAATGATGAATGACTAATCCATGTGATTTACCTTCAGTATGACTTGTAGAACTGGCACTTGCATGTTTGTAAATGGCTTGAAAGATTACTCCTATATGGAAGGAGCTCAGCACATAGTTTGTTGTTACATGGATTTTTCCACCCTAATTCTACTCCAGAAGGTGACTTGGGCACAAGTACCTCTCTCCTTTTCATTCCCAAGCATTGATTAGCAAGTCACCTATGTTCAGAGCTGAGTATAAGTGCCTAGTCTTTGTTATTCTGTTCATAAAATGAACAGCAACTATGAACAGAGAAAATTTAATGATCATATTTGAAGATTACTTCTTTTACATTCTTTCAATCTATAGATGCCAGAAAACAAAGTACCAATTCAAACTGCAAATCTCTTATAAACTTGCAAAGCCATAAGGAGCTTAGTCTCTCTTCTAGACTTCTTTGCATACAATGTGTTCTCACTTAGAATAGGAACATTGTTAGCAATTTCTAAAAAAAGAAAAAAGCAATATCCATACTGAAAATAATTTTATTTTAAAAAGTACAAAGACCCCAGATATTAAGCACTGGTCAAGATACTGAAGCAGNCCTGCCCTGCCCTGCCCCCTTTCCTGTAGTATAGCAGCTTCCACAGCCAAAAAATCCTGTCTGAAAACTAATTCTTGATTAGAATATCAATAATCCATAGATGATAAATTTCTCTAAATTAGCAGTACAGAAAAAAAAAACTGGAAAAAGCAAACACAACATTACACTTAGTAGCACTAACCCATACATAAGAACCTCTTAAAAAGAAGCAAAACTTCAGAAAAAAAATGATTGAATGACATTTCACATCATTTCCCAATATCTATTGGCAATTATTTTGCCTGTGCCCTTACACTTAAGGACACAAAAGTATATATATAATCCACGATTTTGCTTAGTTTTTAATTTAATTGTCAATATTCGACTTAAAAAATCCAAATACTTTCAGGTTAGATTTTATTTATAACAAGCTGTTTTCACATATTAATAGCCCATAGTTTGTTTGTCTCTTTTCCTCATAAATTTCTATTAAAATAACAATAGTTTAAATAAATTATGTTTATATCCAAGTCTGAATTTAGTCACAATATAAGATAAACTATTTTCATTATATAAAATCATATATAAAATATTTTAAAATACATTATGCATTAGTAACAATCATAAAATTTTAAGATTTGTGATGCCATAGTAGACCAAATAAAGAAGGCTATTTGGCTCTCCTTTTAATTTTCTCAAAAAATTGCTTTTATTTTCTATTACAGAATATCTTTATTGTGTGAAGTTTTGTCTTTTATTCACTTGCAGTTGTAGAAAAGTAGAACTTTATTATATTAAACTGATGACCTCCTTATGATTTGAGATAAACACAGTATGCTCTTTATTCACATAATAACTCATGATATAATTTCACAGTGTGGTTCTGGATTACTTTGTGTCACTTGATTAGTCACTCAGAAAACTGTTCTGCTACTGTCATCATAAGAGACCTTTCACTGCTGTTTACCAGCTTCAGTTTACATGTCTCTTTTGATGGTTCCTTATCAGTTCTTTCTTTGTTTCTTTTTCCCTCTTTCTCTCTCTCTTTTCCTCTTTTCTGTTTCTCTTTTTTTCTTTCTTTCTCTTACTTTTCTATTCCCTTTTTCCTACTACCGAAAATTGGGTCAGTTTCTCTAAGCTGGTGAGAATCATGTTTAAAGACAACAGATTTTCAGTACCATGGCCTTTCATAGGACATCTTTTATTTGACATGTGTCAGTTAAGATCAATCTCTTTTTTTTGTCTTTAATTCATGCTTAACCACAGAAGCCTTTGGTCCTGTTATCCAAAGATGTGTGTCTATGACTACATCTGCTTTGGAATACTTTTATAATAGATTTTTTAACTGCAAAGTTAGTGTCTTGTGGAGTTGGAAACCTTCATACAAGACACTTTAACTTCGATGGAGTTTTTTGACAGAAGGTTTTCCTGACCAATCAGAAAGAGACAAAGAGATGACTGAATCGAGAAATTGACTCCTTGACATGACGACAGACTTTAAAATTTTTCAACTTCTCAAAAGCTGCCAATAACTCTGGTACCTGACAGAACGATACCTTTAACAATCTCAGAATGAATGCAAATTTGAATGGGTGTCTTCTGTCATCAGTTGCAGGCAAAGCAGTCTAGAGTTGGAGAATTTATTTTACTTACTGACAGCCAACGCAAACCTCCAGTCACTGACTCAGTAACTGCGTAAAGTAAACCATGATCATAAAAAAATATATGAGCACCTACATAAGCACTTGTCTCCTCCCCATTTATAAGACTTTCTGCAATTTTTCTGCAGGTTATGCCTGCAGCTTAGGTGCCAAGCAGTGTAGGCAGGGAGGCTGTGTGTCTAAAGGATTCTTTTACTCTCGGTCAGGGTCTCATGTCCCTTTGGCCCACCATGGGCATCCTGCCCCCAGCATGGGTCATTCACAAGCCCACTGGGGATATCTTGCCCTGGCATGGGTCACACAAGGGCATGGTCCCTCAGAGGGGATGTGTTGGAGGGTTAATATTGAAGTTGCCTAAACTTTTTTTTCCTATTCAAACTTAATCTTCAAATTTTGGTGATAGGACCATGATACTTCTTCATGTTCTAGATTACAGAGCCTTTGTAGATAATTATACATGGAGCCACCCTCCAATTAAACAGTGCTGTGAAAAAAATTACAAATAAAGGTTGTTTAATTTACAATTACAAGACATTCTTGCTTAAATAGTGTGTTCTTACAGGTTTTTCTACTTCTTTTCTTCATAAAATCTGACAATACTAAGGAAAATATGATTAAAAAGTTTTTTAATATAGTGTTTTCAGCCCATATTATGCACTCCATGAATTCCTCTGGTTTCTTCTGTGATTCACAAACAGGGTTTGTTGACACAAAGATGTACTCCCAGAACATTACAGTTAAGATATCCATGACATAATCTGGATGATAACAACTTCATTAAAATACAATTTTTTCCTAGCTTCATAATCAACCATGTATCACTGATCTGCCTCTATTGAAGGGCATTTCCTTGATCTTTAGATCACCCCTGTTGTCAGGAGGTAACAAATTTTCTTACAGATATGTAGGTGAAAATGACTTTTGTCAGCTTGGAAGATGTACTTCAATAACAGACTTGGAGGTGAAAAGCAAAAGTTGGTGTGTCTAATAATTTGGTCAATTTTTAGCAAAGGTATTTCACCTTGAGCTTTTACCCCTAGACCTTATCTTTTTAAATAAGAGCATGTGATATAAAGATATTTTCCTTCATAGTAATGCTTCATACAGTCTACATCATCATTTGGTAATGACTGCACTGTTATAAAATATATTTTTTCAATCAAATATATTTTTCAATCTTGGTAGACAAACTAGAGAGTAGAGTTTTTAGAAATATTTGTGTGACTTTGGTGAATTTCTGTCTGCTGAAACTCCAGCTGGAAATGCCTCTGACAACACGTGAGGTGCAGCAGAACAGAAGGCTCACATCCTTTTCATTCACAGTAGTCCTTTCATGCTAATTTAAACTGGTTTTAATTTCAGCTCATTTCGTTTTTGCATTGAAAGGGGAATTTTCTGGGAGAACAATGGAGAACATTATCAGAAATACCATTTCAGGCAATTAAAAAATAATTATCAGAATGCTCTGCATTGGTAGACCTTATTCTCATTTACAAGTGTGTTCTACCCATTTTGAGATTCTGCTTATTTTTAAAAAAAATACATATTAAAAAATAATGTCACTTTTTCATAGGAATAAAGCCAGCCTGGCAAATTATCAACAGAATCACAAATACCACAGATTCAAGTCCTCAGGAAGGGGTATAACTCCCTAGTGAATAATTCAGGTCAGAAAATAGTGTGCTTTTCCCCCAGATAAATGAAGATTCCCAGTACCATCACATCTTGGTGCTGTTGAAGGGTTTGGTCTCAGCTCATCTGATGTGCCTCCAGGCTAAGCCTTCTGTCACTCAGCTCCTACTAGGTTCAGTGCCCCGAGAGCAGCTGAAGAGAATATATAATTCTTATCAGTGTATGATTGTCATCAACTGGTGTTGTCATCCAAGCTGGGGTAAACATCAGGGTTTGGGCTTTTATGATCACACAACCTTTGAGAATCACAGACTGTCACAGAGAGATGCAATATCTCTGGCCAAGTGGAGCAAAATCACTTTTTTCAAGAGGCAGGCTGGCCTGGTTGGAAGACTTTTACACTAGGAAATTGGAGGAATGATACTGTAAAGCACAGCCGAGTAAAGAAATCAACAGTAGAAATGGGTGGAAAACCGAGGATGAAAAGCAATGGTGACAAGAAAGACATAAAGAATGATGAAACAGGATGGAAGGGAGCCAGTCTCAAATACATGCCCACAAATACGTGCAATCTGGGAAAAATCAGACATAACTAGAACTCCAGCCACAAAACCGAGATGTTGTTTGAAAAACCTAGGTATGGTTGAACAGCTAGCACAATGGCACTGAGGTATGCAAAGGCAACAAGTTCTTCAAGAGAAAGAGAATAAGGAAAGAATGTGCCTTACTGTTAAGGAGTGCCTTGAATGCATGGCACTCCTCTCTGACATACACGAAAGGCAGTGTGAGAGTTCATATGGACAGGTCAGTAAGGATGGCACCAGGACGGATTGTGTCCACCCAGCCAGGGTGTGGAGGTGGACAAGCTTCTTCAAACCATAGCAGGAAGTTCTGTGTCCCAAATCTCAGTTCTCCCTGACATCTGCAGGCAATGCAGTGCAGTGAGCTCCAAGCACTCAAGATTTCCAGAAGCTGCTGCGGTTCACCTCATGATGTGGAAAAACATGCAGTAGAATCCACTGCTCAACAAACAGAGAGACAAAGACAAGGTGCTGGATGTGATAATCAGTAGCTGGCTTCTCTGTAGTAATCATGATATAGCAGAACAGTTATGAAACTTCATCTAAACTAATTTAATCTTCAAGAAAACCATAACAGTGCCAGAACAAATAGCGCAAAGGTATGTGTTAGTCTGTGAAGGCAGCTGACCTTTTTACCATGAAAAATTGCCAAGTGATCACATAATTAGAATGATGTGCTGAGATCATGGTTTTCAAGGTGTCCTAAAGTCACATAGGATTTAGAAGAAATAATTAAAAAATATGCAAATAAAATAAAATAAAGTTTCATCTTGGAAGAAGAATTTCTTTCATGTACCAAACAAATGAAAATTCTGACATCTATATGGTAGCAGACCTTCTTTCTTGCCCTGTATATTCACACTGTATGTGTTGTATTTTTAATAACTCTTATTTTAACAGCAAGGATTATTCCCTTGAGATCACATCAGAATCACATGATATGGATTTTCATTTTCTTTTAGTGCATTTAAACCTTTTCCTAAGTGAAATGAACTGTGTTGACTGCTATGTGTGAGATGTAATTCTTCCATCTTACTTTCTGCAAAAGAAATAGGACATTTCATTTTGAGCCAAAGAGGCTGTGGAAGTGGATAAGAGATAACATAGAGGATGAAATAAAAAAAAAAAAAAAGACCTAAATATGTATATACCATGTACAATGTTAATTCATTCTCAGTAACCAAAACATTTAGTAACTGCATCAAAACAAGTAAGCAAATTATTGATCCCTCACTTGACTCTGCATGCTGCTTGCCAATAGAGAAAGTACTATCTACTGTTACTAAATTAGAAGGGTCACATATAATTACAGTGGTTTTGAATGAAACATTAAAATAACAACTCATAAAACACAGAAAATAGTAAAAACCCTGGAAATGCAATTATTTATGCTTATATACCCATACACTATATCCCTATATGAAATGTTTATATCCCTATATGAAATGTTTAACTCTTTGTGGTAAAGTTTCAAAAGTGTTAAAAGTCTAAAGAATTGTAGAATGCTAGAATGCTTTGGTTTGGAGGGGATCTTTAATGTTCATGCAGTCCAAACCCCCTGACACAGGCATAGGCATCTTTCACTAAGGCTGTTAAAAGCTCTATTTAATATGACTTTGAACATTTATAATGATGGGACATCTACTTTTGTGGGAAAGCTGTTCCAGTGTTTCAACAGTTTCATCATAAAAAATCTCTTCCTTTTATCCAGTCTAAATCCACCCTCAGTTTAAAGCCATTACCCCTTGTCTTGTCAGTACAAGTTCTAGTAAAAATTCTCTCTCAATATTTCTTATAAACACCTCTTCAAATAATGAAATGATAGAATGGGAGCTCTCCCTAGAGCCTTTTCCAGTCTGAAGTCTCTTAGTTTTTTTTTCACAGTTGAGATGCTCTCCTGCCTTTTGATAATTTTTATGGTACTCCTCTAGACCCACTCTAAAATGTCCTTGTCATTCTTATATTGAGCTGGATGCAGCACTCCAGGTGGGGTCTCACAAGAGCAAAGCAGAGGCAGAGAATCACCTCCCTAAATCTGTGGGCCATGTTGCTTTTGGTGAGGCCCAGAATACAGCTGGGTTTCTGAGCAGCAAACAGACATTGCCATATCATGCCCAATTTTTCATCTACCTGGAGCTCCTCTGCAGAGGAGCATCCCTTTCTCTGCATTGATGAAGGGAATTGACCCGTTCAGGCGCAGGACCTTTCACCTTGCCTTGTTGAGCCTCATGAAGTTCTTGTGGCCTCACCTCCCAAGCCGGTCAAATTCCCTCTGCATGGCATCTCTTCCCCCAAGAATATTGATGGCACCACTCAGCTTGGTGTTGTTGCTGCAGAATTGTTGAAGGTGCACTCAATTCAATTATCTGTGTTGGGTCCCTTGGACTTGTGAATTTTCATGTTCCTCACGTGGTTTTGAACCTGATCTTCTCTTCCAACCTTCTTTTCCCCGGTCCCCATATTAAGGTTTGGGGCCTTGAAGAAGAGATGATTACCAATGAAAACAGAGGAAAATACGTTGTGGAGTACCTCAGTCTTCTTCACGTCATTTTCAGTTGTTTTCCTGTGAACAGGAAGATTAATTTCATTAATAAAGTCTAAATATTTCCTCATTGATACCCAAACAGAACCTCAGGATAGAATTTAAACTGCTGGACACAGTGTCTTTCTCCATATTCTCTAAGAGAGTACATTTACCTTCACTGGGTTGACACAGCTCAGGTGCAGGGAAGGTCTGAGTAGGAAGCTACTGCAAGGTAATTTTGTACCCTGTATAAAATAGGATATGCTCCTTTATAACTCAGCTACAGCTGTTTTGGCAAATTCCTTCCTCTACAATGAATTCAACTAAATGAGCTCAGGACTGCAAATCATGGTTTCAATTTTTTAAGTGTCCCTACTAAAAAGAGAATAAAATCCACTCAGTATTTCACAATATCTTTAAATTTTAGCTGTAATTGTATCATAACATTAAAAAAAAAATCTTTTCCATCTGATTTGGAAGATATATTTCAGTTTTGTTTATTTCTGTTAACAAAATACTCAGAGACTTTTTGTTCTGACTCTCCATGGTTATAGCCATGTAAGTATAATTTGTTGATACAAGAAATATATAGAATTTTTCTCATGCAAGAACTGTTGATTTGCATAAACGTTTTAGTTTTGGTCTCTTCTGATATCTTTTTTTTCAGGTCGTTATCAAATCCTTTTTGTCTTTCTTTTTCATAGTAAGTCCCATAAGAAATTAAATGCACTTTTTCCTTTTGGTATTCTTGACAAGAAATCCATTTGCTTGCTTTTATGAGAGATGATGTCCTTGAGTGGAATGAGCACAGTTCATCATTCTGCTCCCCACTGTACTCATGGTTTTGAAGTATTCTTGGTCACAATGACAAATCCCACATGGAGAGATTAGAAGATAATATATGGATAGTAATCCATTGCACGTACTCATTTTTGATGAAGACTAACCTAATTACATCTCCACTGAAAAACAAATTTTTATTATTGTTTTTCTTGTTGTATTATTATTAGAAGTATTATAATATTCCAGGTATTTTTTCCAATATGATTACTATATTGGAAACAACAATGGAATGATTCTTGTCTTCATTTTTCTTACTTTTTTGGGCAGAGTGTGTTTGAAATCTCCTTATGCCATTCATGTATTTGACATCTTCTAAGGCTAACATATGAGATCTGAATACATTATAAAAATAGCCCCAAGCACCTTCATTTCATAAAGAAGGAGAATCTGACCATTTTTACTTAATGGTTGGCTTAATATATTAATTCTTATCTAAAATAAACACAGCTCCTTTGTCTGTAATATATTTTATTATACATTGCATCTTTAATTAAATGCTGCTTTGGAATGAGAGTGCAAAACCAAGCTGCTAATTGAACAAAAGTTTGAGGTTTGAATGCTCGATATCTCTAAAAATCAAACCTTCAGTGTTGTTCAGGGAAGCAAATAGAACAACTTACGGAATGAAATTAAAGCAGACTCAAATAAAAAGTAGTTTAGCCAGGCTCAATTCTCTCACTCAGGAAACAGTGCTCATCTTCCACCCTTGAGATGACCTCAGTGTGGATAATCATTACTGCAGAGACCTCTTTTGTGGAAAATAAGTCAGATATTATCACAGGCATAAAACAAGGATCTTTCTCACAAATGCTCTTTCATAAAAATTAAAAAAAAAATTACAATGCCTAACTTGCTTTTCAATGAAAACCTATTTCACATGTTTTCTTTCAGTATTCTGCAGTAAACCTTTTCCATGAGATAAACTCATGACTGGTGTCAATGCCTGCCCATATCTGTCTTAATACCTGCAAGAATTCCAATCTCCTACTCCAGCCACCACATGACCCCAAAAAAAGTCTTAATGTTTAATATCTACAGTGAACATGTATAATTTCTGCCAGTGTTCAGGAGTTTTAGACCTAATGGGACATTTATACAAAATACTGTAATAAAAAATGTAGTAGGGAAATTAGCAGTTTTAACAGCAGTTTTAATTTTAAGACTATTTCAAATATTTTATGATGGAAAATGAGACAGAGCTTAAACAAGCTCCAATATCTTTTCTCCAAATCAAATATGTTCTAAAAGCTTTAAACTGAGATGACATGTATTTACCAGAAATTTTATCTGACAATGGATTCTGCCCCTCTTTAGCTTAGCATGAATCACTTACACAAAATCTCAAAATGTTACAAAAAAAACCCTCTTTTTTCCTGTCTTAGTTTAGATCAGGGAATATTCCTACTTATTTTCAGACTTTATTCTTTACAATTTGTTTTACCATTTATATTCTTATCATTTGCAATTTAATAGTTGGGTATTTCAATGTTTATAAGTTTTGGTGATTTGCCTAAATAAGTTCCTTGTTTTTCAGATCTCACTGCATCCCAAAAAGTACTCTTTAGACTTCTCAGACCTCAGTCCCATGCTTGAGGATGCTGGGACTCTCTGGGAGATGGGAATGTCTAGGAGAAGATATCACATCCATAGTGGGTGGGAAAGCTGAATGCAGGGAAGACTGTACCAATGACAGGTGTTAAATTGACACCCTTGCAATAACCAACATGCCTGAGTTTGTGCTTACACTTGGATTTGAAAATAAATAGGCTTCACTCTCTTCTTTCTTGGTTTCCTGACCATTTGTATCATAAACTGTTTGTGAAAGAGGGTTTGCACACCTTAATTTTTTACTCAGATTTGGGCTCCTGCTACACAGGCCTTCAGCAACATGCCTGCAGGAGAACACAAACCAGAATGTTACAGAGGGGACTGAACAGAAACAGTTATTTTGCTCTTCTTGCTCATGTTTGGACCTGCAGAGGACCAGTTTGGTCTCTCACTCAGATTTGCCTCAAGGATCTCAGACCTCACCATCACTAATGTCTCAGTGTTCACTTTGTCAGGATGCTTTGATAAAGTACCTATTACTCAATGACATTCTTTATGCTTATTTTAATATTCTTGTAAGACTTTGCTACATTAACAGCATTTTTTCTCATTTGCACATATAGCTTGACATCAATCACCATTTCTATTTTTAAAGAATATATATATTCAGACTAGTCCTTGAGTTTATATTCTTTTTCTTCATTTTAATCTTTCCACTAGTACAACAAGATTTAGGTGAAAATCAGGTAGCTGTATATATTTCATTCCCTTAAGATGCATACTCATAATTCTTACACTCTATTTTAAAAAATTATGCATTTAGTAAAGAAAATACTTTCTGGAACTATTTGTTAAATTACAAATAATCTGATCAGAAACATTCATCTAATCTTACTGAATCTAGAATAAAACAAAAATAATTTTCCTAGAATTTTACAGCTGTGTAAAATATGAATCTGTAACATCATTGCTGCCCTAAGGAACTCAGACATGTTGAAAGGAACGGTCTGAGGAATTTTTTAATGATTTAAGTCCAATGAAAAACACCGATTTTTTCCTAGTCATTACTTTTGTGTTATGAGTAGAATATAAGTGTTGTTTACGTCAAAAGTGTGGGAAAAAGACCACAGCAGTCCTCTTTTTCCTTTTAACTCAAACATTCCTAGTTTTCAATATGTTTCATATGACTTTGAATAAAACCAAAAAGTGTTCAAAGGAATTTCTTAAGACTAGAACTCTGTATATGGTCGTGTTTTAAGTAAAGCGACTCTACCTTAATTAACATTTCTAAGTCAATTCAGAAATTCATTATAGAAAATTGTGTCTCTTCCCCAACAAGGAAGCCTCTTTCAGAGTGCCTGTTCCCAGAGAAAAACTTGGCCCACTCCCTGCTGAGAGACAAACACAGAAGAGAGCAGTCCTTGGTGTACCAGCTGAGCAACTGTAGCAGTGGGGACTCATCCTACAAGCCAGACACTTGCCTGCTTTTTGGAAACTGTAGTACCACTTTTCCCATGAGTAACACATGCAGATTGGGCTGAGAAGTGATTGAGAATAATCCTGCAGAGAAGGACTGGGGTTTGAGGGTTGGCAAAAGGCTCAACATGAGTCAGCAACGATCACTCCCAGCCCAGAGAGCCAAACGTGTCCTGGGCTGCATCCAGAGCAGTGTGGGCAGCAGGGCAGGGAGGGGATTCTGCCCCTCTGCTCTGCTCTGCTCTGCTCTGCTCTGGTGAGAGCCCACCTGCAGTGCTGCATCAGCTCTGGGGTCCTAGCACAGGAAGGACAGGGAACCACTGGAGCAAGCTGAGAGGAGGCCACAAGGCTGATAAGGGCACTGAAGAATCTCCCCTATGAAGACAGGCTGATAAATTTGGGGCTATTCAGGCTGGAGAACAAAAGGGTGCATGGAGACCTCTCATCAACCTTCCAGTATCTGACAGGAGCCTACAGGATGCTGGAGAGGGACTCTTCATCAGGAACTTTGGTGATTGGATAAGTTGGAATGGCTTTAAACTGAAAGAGGATAGGTTTAGATTAGACATAAGGAAGAAATTATTTTCTGTGAAGGTGTTGAGTAACTGGAATAGCTTGTCCAGAGAAGTTGGGGATGCCCCACCCCTGGCAGTATTTAAAGCCAGAAAGCCAAGTTGGATGGGGTCTTGAGTAACTTGGTTTAGTGAGAAGTTTAGTGGGTTGTGTCTGAATGATTTTTAAGGTCACTTCCAACCCAAACATTTTAAAAAAAAATAGGACTGTCATCCACTAGCATTAAAGACAGAGAACCTTTCTGGGACCTACAACTCATAGTTTTTGCAATTCAGTAACAGCTGGAAAAGCTTAGAAAAAACTCTATAATTATTAATATATTTTGAATTCATGAGTTGAAATATCAGTGTCTTTTCTAGCTGAGGACTGTTCCATGTGTCAGAAATAAGGCAGTGCAAATCTCAGGATCATTTCCTTCTATGCATCTGATGTTTCAAAGCCTATCTTTTTGATTTAAATTGTGGTATTACCAGGCATTATCATTGCAGTAAATAAGTAAAGATAATAAAATTAAATTGTTGTCATCTATTGATATTATTGTTAAAAAAATACTTTTTCAGGACTTTTTCAGGAATGTAAAAAAATACTTTTTCAGGAATATATTTCACAGAATCTCAGAAGGACTGAGATGGGAAGGGACTCTGCAGTTTTCTGATCCAACCCTCTGCTCAAGCAGAGTCACCTGGAGCCAGTTTCCCAAGACCATGTTCAGGTGGCTTTTGAATATCTCCAGAGATGGAGAGTCCACAATGCCTCTGGGCAATCCAATCCAGTGCTCTGACACCCCCACTGTGGCAAAGTGATATTCAGAGGGAACCTCCAGTGTTGACATTTGTGCCCATTGCCTCTTGTTCTGACACTGACTGCACCAAAATCAGCCTGACTCTGTCTTTACTCACTTTCTTCTATTCCTAAATTATGCATATACATTGATAAGACACCACTGAGGCCTTCATTTCTTCTGGGTGAATTCCCTCACCTCTCTTAGCCTTTTGTTTTAGAAGAAATGCGTCAGCATCTTCAGGCTTTTCATTGGACTCTCTCTGCTATGTCCATGCCTATCTAGTTTTGAGGACCCCAAAACTGGACACAATACTCCATGTGTGATCTCACCAGTGATGAATAAAAAGGTAGGATCTTCATAATTAATCATTTTTGTTGGAGAGAAATTTATTATAATAATTTGATAGAAGACAACCACTTTAAATATCTTCAAGAATCACTTTGCATGATGATTGTAGGGTTTAATTGAAATTTTAAAAAAATTACATATGCAAATGGTCAAGTGTACAATATAAATAAATATCAGCAAGATTTTTTGAGTAAACTTTTTAGTCAGAAGCCCAAGGTTCAGTTCATGTCAGCTAAGTTTGATCTTCTACACCTGAATTAGCTGTGCATGGCTGTCATTGCAGCAAATGGTGGGAAACAGATGCTGTTAGAACACAGAATCATCCTCTGTATTTAACATCTTTATTTTGGAATGAGACACATTGCATTCTGAAAGTACCTGCTTCCTTCTATAGACTGTAAAATGATCCTGCCATGACTAGTTCTCCTGTTTATTTACACAGGCAGACATTATAAATCCTGGCCCTGGTCCCTGATCTAAATTGGTCGTGTTGAGCCTTAACTGTTATTTCTGATCTCTTATGTGTAGTGTATCGTTTTAGCTCAATTCAACACTTAAAAGTCAAAAAGAGTCTGAAGAAATAGATAACCTTGGAAAAGCACACAAAAGCAATAGTCTTGGATGCTTTCAAATGGAAAATTTCCTTTCTGACTAATAATGCAGTGATTCAAAATTCAGGCATACTAGTAACTCTCAATTTTCAGAGCCTTCTTGCAAAAATTGCTGGTCACTAATACACAGCTACAGTTGCTGAGCTTCCAGACTAATGCAGAAATACAGCTATGAGAGTTGATTGCAATTTGAAGAGATCAGGGCAATGAGGGAGACCTTCTCTGAATGAAATTTGGTCCACTTCAACAATCCTATTTCCAGGACATTTCACTGAAGAGGTCTTCATGTAGTGGAAGAGAATGCCATTCATACATCTGACATGTTTCACTTCCCTCAACCCCCCTCCCCAGATACTCAATGTCATGGCTTTGGACAGGCAGGTAACAGGCCCTATTCTCTATCACATTGATTAAATTGTTTGTGACAACATCTCTAAATTCCTGTTCTTTCAATAAATACATTTTATGAAAGATGATAAAAATGTGTTTCTCAATCCTTTTGCTTTCTATCCAGTAACAGTAAAAAAAAGTACATATATAACATATATTATTTTCACCTTCTCTAACCATGTTTATTTACAAAAGCAGATGTCAGTGTAATGCATGTTGTGAAATATTGTGAAAAAGCCTCACTGAACTCCATCTGATCATCCAGTCCTTTTATTTGTAGAACTAACCACCCAGGTTTGTTACATTATTCCTGCATGTGAGCAGTCTATTGTAAGGGCTTTTGCTGCCAAAATGGCATCACTTCAGTCAGAGCATTCTGAGCCCACAAAAGTCCATGACAACTCCCTCTCTCGGAAATGTCCATTGAGTACAAAAATAAAGCACATCACTTTTTGCTTCCAAAAAGTTCTACCATTTTTTTCCTTTGACATGTCTTGCCATAGCAAGAATTAATTGCAAATATACACAAAATTAATCATGATGTATTTAGTCTAAAAACAGTCTTTGCCTTGTCTCTATATACCTTTTTATTGCTACTTTAATGGCATTTTTTTTTTCATTTCCACATATAGCTTGACATAAATCACCTATTTTTAAAGAATGTATATAATCAGACTACTCCTTTAATTTATATTCTTTTTCTTCATTTTTAGCTTTCTACTATTACAACATGGCTTAGGTGAAAATCGGGTACTGGCGCATATTTCACTCCCTTAAGATGCACAGTCATAATTCCTACATTTAATTACTGATTATTAAGTAGATTTTTAAAAAAGTTAATGAATTACATTTCGGTTGACAGTAAATTCGTATGACAGTACAATTTGTTCTGTAGGAGAAAATAAAATCTAGCTTTCCTCAAACTCAAAACAATTTTCCATCTGCAAATCAATTATATATTTAGTATATCTGCGGTAGATGATACGTGACAGGTTTGAGTTTTGATCAAACTCTCAGGTTTTACATCACTGAACAACTTTTCAAATACTTGGATATGAAGTCTGACATACATTCTCAAATATTCAGGTATTTTTAAGATGAATGCTACCTTCTCTACATTTGGCATAATGTTATTTCCAGTGGTACACTCTCTTATAAATATTGAATTTCACTATGACCTGGACTTAATGAAAAATATTCATCTAAATTAACTCAGTAGTGAATACTACTTATTCTAGGAACAGTAGCTACTAATACTTACAGCAGGTTGAGAACCAAACACCCTTGTCCTGCACACCTTCTATATGGTTTCCAGCTCCTTTCCTTTCTCCTTTACAATTAACCATTTCACAGGGTGATGGTTATGGGGATATTTCTTTTTAATACAAACACATGAAGATTTTAGATTGAAATTCTGATCAAATGGTGGTTGTTGCTTACTTCACATTAATAATTTTTTTATCCTTTGCATTGATTTCTCTATGAAACAGAAACTAATTTTGCTCACTTGAAAGAGACTTCCATGCCTCCTTCCCTTCCTTGTTGACCATATTTCATTCAGTACTATGAATAACCGTGTCACCTATTTTTTTCTCCCACATGATCAGACATAATTTTCTCTTTTTTCAATGCATTCTGCTTTTTCTTAGGCTGTCATTCAGACTTGGCAGGATCACCTATACAGACATATAATACTTTTTCACTCATTTCCTTCAAATTTTCATAGCTGTAATGTCCACTAAAAGGACTAGTAATAGCTATCCTGCTGTTCTGCTGGAGCTATACCCTTTTAACACAACAAGCATTATCCCATGTGGGCTTTTCTTCCTGTTTATGTATATCTGTAGTTTCTTGTCTTATGTCAGGTTTAATTTTGTTCTGTGCTTTTATTTGACACTAATGATTCCTAGACAAGCTTTTAAATGCAATAAAATTTACAATAAAACTTAATTGATCATTTTATCAATGAGCCCAGTGCCACCCACACCCTGACTTAAAAAAATAATTTGAATTGTGATTGATGCACTTTCAGTCTTATGGGAGGAAGAAGCACAGGTTAAACAAAAGAGGAATCAAAAGAGTAACTTTTATCTGGAAAATGAAGGACATTACCTCCAAAGACCTACAATGCATTCAGAAAGCCTTGGAAATTGCAAAGAAACTGCAACATTTAAAAGGAGTTTCATTCTTCCATTTTTCAACTTGAAATTTTTCTTTTGTTTACTAGATAAATTTATGCAAGAGCTGTCTTACCCTTCTTAAATTTTTTAAGGGATTAGGTCTTGTTTTCCCTGCATTCAAGTCTATCCTTAGATGAAAAAGAAATATTATTTACATTCCCTGAAAAGTGTGTGGGATATAAACAGCTCAGCTCTGAAACAAGATGTAGCTGGTGGTAAGAACTTTGTAAGATTCAACAACAAATTGTTATTGCTACTAAGAACAAGACTGAAAATTGTTTGAGGAATCATTTCTGCTTGAGACACTAGCTGGCTGGAAGAGCGCTGATGGTAAAATATCGTGCAAAACAAAAAATGTTGACGACTACGCTGACCAACCTAACATCATTCCCCCCTTTAAAAAATATGGAAGAAATAGAGTATCTATTCAAAAGAAGGTGTGATAGGATTAATAGAAGTCTGCATCAATATATTAATCTTTAAACGAGTTTTTTCTCCCAAAGTCTATTACGAGCATATCAATAAGTTCATTCAAAAATGCAGAAGATATAAGCAACCTTGGCTAAATATTCTGTCACTTATGTCTGACAGAAATCAATGAAACAAATATTTTTACCTAAAAAGATTCTTTTACTCTGAAAAATCTGCATTTACCATAACCACCTGTTTCATGAGCACTTCATTCACCTAATAGGTCAGCATTTTCTATACTTGTATATGTCTGCCACCGTTAGAAACATGTCTCGTGATGCTTGTTTGATCCTCTTGAGCTCTTTGTTCATTAATTCCTTGGGAAGTTATCACAGAGACTTTTAGTCAATAGAAAAATTATGGAGTCCTAAAGGATATCTATGACATGCCTGCAAATCTTTCTACATACTGGAGCCATTAGCACTCACAGCATTTAGAAGTAGCCTGTGGTCCTTGCCTGAAATGTACACATGCAGTTTTGACTTCCAATACTTCCACAATATTGGTATCATGTTTGATAGCTGACCTTTTTTACTGTGATATGAGATCCCCTAGGGCCTAGCATTAGTGTATCTACTCTCATTCTAAAATATTCATTCAATTAAGGATTTCTGAGCAGGTAGTGGTAGTTTCATCATTAAAAACATTTCATCATCTTGCCTTTTATTAACTTCTCACAGAAGGGAAGGTTAGACAGCATTTCTTTTTGGTTTGCTCAGGGAGAATATTCTCTGAAATATAACCAAAGCAGAACCCTAAATCCATCTAGACAATACTAAAAAATTAAGTTTGTACAGCAGTTGTAACTGTATTCCTTGCTTGTTAGATTTAAATGTATAAATATACTACTATGTTGCAGGGGTTAATAGGTTTGGGTGGGGTTTTGTTTTTGTTTTTTTTTCTTGAGAAACAAAGGTTTTTTTGTAGGCTAATGAGCTAGCTTGTAATATACAGCAAGAGATAATGTAAATATCCTTTACAAATTATCAGGTACATCAAGGACTTTTACTTGATCTGTAATGTTGAAGATATCAAGTATTTGAGATTTATCAGGCCTGCTCAAAAATGAAATTCCCAAGGGTTATGTTTGCCTTATGGGACGTGGTATTCCTTAACATCCATTCTTATACATATACCAACTTCAGTTAAAACTGGAATAAAACTTTTCCACTTTCAGAAAAAATGGCTCAAGAACAGCATGATAAAACAGTCTGCACCATGAAATGAATGGAACTATCCTATTTGACTTAAAATACCGTGACACATTAAATGGCTTTAATGCAGTTATTCAGACTGATGCTGATAAAGAACTCAATCTTTTCTTGGCAAAAAAGGTGTCACTAGAACCGTCATATTAATAAATAATTAATACAAGCTTCAGTTTCAAAATGGATCTGCAGATATTCCTTCCAGAAATAAAAGGTTAGCACTGTGTTTTGGCAAAGGATAATCTTTACAGGAAAGATTGCCACTGTTATGGTATTAAAATCATCACTTGCAGCAGACTCACTTGCTTCTCCTCCTACCTTTTGACCTCATGTGAGGTAGTGGTAAAAATGCAAAATTGCACTTTGTATCATGATATCTGGATTATAAAAATAATAAAAAGCTCCTCTTTTTCATCTAATCAAAAGCATTCCAGTCGTGTCCTTTAGCCTTGGTTTCCAATGCATCAGCATCAACTTCTACTGCAGTAAATGAAAACATTTCCCAAGCCATTGGCATGACAAAAGTGTTACAAATTTTCCATAAGACTGAAAAATCTTCATCCATTTCACCCATAAATGTTATGTAATTCTCATTAAAACTTTTAAGATAATTCACAAAACTTGTGAGGAGCTTCAAAACTCTACTTCTTAGAGTAAGCCATATGTGATTGCATATTAGAAATCTGTGAAGATGGACATGGTCTACAGTCCAGTAGGGTCAAAAGAAAGAATACTATTCATTTCAGTGGCCTCCAAGAAAAGTATTGATGCTGGATTCAGCAGATATTAATTTTCTCTTGTCAATAAATAGCTAAGACCCTTTCCTTGCACTGAACACTTTTGTATTTACTTTGCAAATATTTCAGTGCTTACTCTTTAAAGATAATTTACAAAACAATCATATATTAGCTTGGTAGGATAATTCCCTACAAAGTATTTTCATCCATGAAACATAAGCTGTAGATCTATATTACCCAGTGCACAATTTATTTGCTTCAGTCAAAAGGCTTTGTGCCTATCAATCGAATGAATTTAAGGAAAAAAAATTAATTATGTGCCAGTATTTGTCTCTTTTTCCAGGCCTAGAACAAAATGCCATATGATAGCATGAATAATTCAGCAGGTCTTTCAATTCATAACACTGGAAGATAATTTTTCATGGAAATCATTTCAGCAAAGAGAAAAATACAGATTCAGTTTCTTGAAACACAGAGTAATTGATTCTTACTAAATATAAATTACTGTAACTTCTTGGACATCAATGGGCACATCCTGAACAGTATAATTTATTGGAGCTATGACAGTTTACTCCAAAGAATAATCTGACCTCTAATGCCTTCAATTTCATGGTGTTTTATAATGGATAAAATGTGTTAGACAAACACCATCTTCACCCTTGAAAACGATTTGATCTGAAAGGGCAGGAGAGTAGATAATATAAATTGACAGAATCATCTGCCTTGATTTGGAGTTTGTTTTACTTCAGATTTGTTTGGGCAATGGCTTCTCCATTGTTAACTTTTAAATCAGTAGCAAAATTTCCATTTACTTCAGTACCTTGTAGTTTTGCCCAAGGTGCATCTACAATAAGAACAAAACATGTAACACTGCTTGATTAGTAGCTCCCTAGAGTGTGGTCAGAGGAGGATAAATGCCCCAAACATTGCATTGGCAGGTGGATAGAGGAGAGCATGGGCAGGTGCAAAGATGAGAGCATGGTGTAGCATGGCAAGTGCACAGCAGTGTTGGTGATGGACACCTTAATTTCTGTAAACTCTGTCTGTGCAGAGACACCCCCCACATCCAGGCCACACTGAGAGCCATTCTGGGCTCAATGACCATGTGGCACCATGCTGTACAATTTCCTATGCTCTAGTTCAGGATATTACATGGCCCAGAGGCAACTGCATTGTGACAATCAAAGCAACATGTTCACAGCATTTGCCTACCACTCAAAGCTAACTTTAATACCATGGCTGCCCCTAGGATTAGAGCACACCTTAGTTCCTTCACCTTAGGCTGCTAAGAAAGTCAGATTTCATCAACAGTCACACATAAGTAAAATTTATGATTCCAGACTCAACAGCACGTTTTCTGCTTTCTGGAAGCTCTACCCAATCTTGTACCTTTGTCAGTCAACTGCTTCTCTGAAATACTGCTTTCAAACCTTACATATATTTTCAAGAGGCAAAAGTGATGCGTGCTATTTTGCAGCTATTTCAAACTCTTAGACAAGTGCTACTTATTTTCATTTTATGCCTATCTGCAACACTCTTTTAGGTCTCACTCATTTCTCTTTAGGCAGTCATTTGTCACCTCTATTGCATCATTTTGAAACTGCAGATCTCTCTCTAGGCACTGGACTGTGTTTGGTGAAAGCAATAAAGACTCCAATTACCTAAATGTTTCCCTGCAGAAGGTGAACTTTTGAACTACAAAGATAGACTAAATTTTCTGCACTTCACTTTGCAGAAGCAACTGCAGGCCAATTTCTTTTCTCAGCCATACTTCAGCTCATTGATATCATTGCAGAATAACAAAAACATTCAAGCACATGGCTAAATCTTTAGATTAATAGAACATATTATGGAGTAGGTATAGCTGAAATTATTTATTCAGCTTAAACTATTTATAGCATTTGTAGGATTTACTGTGAAAATTTGGTACATTAAAGAAAAGCAGTATCAATTAATCTAAAATATAATTTGACTTGATTTATTTTTTTTTCTTTAATCAGGTTATCAAAACTTCAGACAAAACATCTCATTCTTTGTTTCATTTCTCTTTCCTATACATGGATTTATAGGTGGTCCAGCTTTCAAGAAAAGTGATACATATTTTCTCAGAATTAAAGTAGATTTAACCTTATATGAAAGAAAAAATAACTTCTTAATAAAAATCTGAGTCCTACTCTCAGAGAGTAATTTAAGTACTTAGTAAGAATCATGCAGTCTGCTGGATAAAGATGCAAAAGTTGTTGTCAATAAGAAAGGTGACTAACTAATACTCCTTTAATTAAAATTAATCCAGAATTCAGCCTTACAGTAGAGTACAATACAATATATGCATGGTTTCCTATAAAAATGAATAATATTGCTCTGTGCATGAGATATATCTTAGCTGCTATGGGACTTCTCATATCTGACACAACATAAGACACTAGGAGGAGACTAAACAATTTAATGAATGTGTAAAAACCTTATGTTCATTCCAAACAATGTAAAAGAAAAATCTTTTTATTTCTATTCTTTGGAATGATATTTCAGATTTTGTAAGGCTGCACTTTCATGTTGTAAGTGCAGTTTCATATTCAGCACTGGTTTGGCTTTCAATTGTCTAACAAAAAGGAAGATAATATAGACTAAGACAATACACAGTAGAATTAACTGTGAAGTACTGCAGTTGCTTGCAACAGTCTGCATTATTTTTGTAGTGTTCCTGTCAGCAGATAAGCCTATTGAAGGTAACCTACACAAATGAGCCAAGCTCTCTCCAGCTGACTGTAATTCTGTGTCCTATTAAAACCAATGGGGCTGGTTGATTGCATCATCTGAGGCTGGTCCACTGTCTTTCTGCTACAGCAAATTGGTTATTTAACAGAGCACTGAGGTTTAGGCGTCTGTAGCTGCACTCATTAATTCTAGCTTGTAGTAATTTGCTACAACCTAAGGCTTGTGGGAAAAATGAAATTATGTGCTCCTTGTGATCATGTACTTCTACAGTTTGCATGATAAATACCAGTAAGACAATCTTGTCTCAATTTCACTGCAAGCATTAATCTAAGTAAAAGATTTTTGGCAATAAGTTTCCCATTGGTTGTTTTTCTGAATATAAGCAGAAAACGCTGCAGATCAATTAACATCACAGTTGTTTGCTGCCCATTCATTTCACAATTTATTTATAAATTAACGCTTTATTTGCAACCACATGTTCTGTTAATGAAACTCCAGCACCATTTCCTGAAATCTGCATGATTGATATGAAGTCTGCAGCTGCCTACTGATGCCTTGAGACAATAGTTTTAACTGATTATTGCTTATTGTATGCTAGAAAAACATTAAACTGGTTGGCTCTTATTTTGTTTTTTTCCCACTACTCTATAGGAAAAAAAAAATACTAGGTAAGTTTTGCTCTCTTTTATGTTAATCTTGTGTAGTCCTGTCAGAATGTACCAGCTAAAATAGAAGAAATAGACCAAAACTCAAAATGAAATGTACTTATTCAAATGTGCAAAACTGAATAAGCCTATGGCAACTGAAGAACTACAAAGAGAGAGTCTACCTGAATAGGCAATCTTCTTCTGCTGTCTATGCTCCATGAGTTCCATTGATAATGATCTGTTTCCTGGCACTGACCTTTAATGCTTCTTAAAGGTACTGTTTCACAGGAAGAAAAATGCATGTAGCAGTATCACTACCATCATATGTCTTTTCATGTGTTAAAAAAATTGAGCTTCTGAATGAATACTGTGTTCTTGTGCTTTAAACAAACAGATGCCTGTATTCCAACCCTTAGTAAAGAGCACAGGGTAGCTCCCAGAGAGCTGATGCTTGACTGCCTGGCTGGTGGCACGGGGTGAGTCAGAATTGGTACCTCAGGTTTCATCAAGCACAAATAGAAATGGATTTTGATAACCTTCTCCAGTAGTTTAGGAGATAGACCACAGATAAACCTTGTGTGCCTGCATAGAGATCTGCTGTCAGCATCAAGCATTAATGCTTTAAAAAACAGAATGGTGCAAGGTATATGTAAATATATAGCATATTAACTAACTCTTTTCAGATCTTTTAGTCCACACAGGCAATTAGTGAGCTAGAGGTACACACACTGACTTCTTCCTCATTACCTTGCTTTTGTAGACAAGCTTTTTCTGAACTGGGCCACAGAAACACAGATGTTGTGCATTTGGATAATCTCCAAGATCAAATCATTCCAGGCACAGTAGGGGAGCAGGAGTCTTTAAAGGCAAGAATATCTCTGAAGGCAAGAATATCAAAATAACAATTATAAAAAGGATTGCATTCCACCAAATGGTTCAGCAAGATTTCCAACAGCAAATCCAAGGTAACATCTTGGGGCAAAGAAGGGATATGATCCTCAGAAGTGCATCTCTATTGCAAAATATGCATAGGTGTTTTCTGCCCAGGAGGTTTACAAAAGGTCTAAATCATATGCACCTTTATAAAGGGAAGTTTTATGATGCCAGGAAACTCTAGTCAGTACATCTGTTTGCTCTGTTTTACTGGGGCTTTGTCTAAGGAGCAGGATTTATTCTTTTTAAGCTTATTATGAATTTGCTGTATTTGCTAAATATCCATAGCTAAAACCTGTATGCTGCTTCTTTGAACTTTAAGTTCTTTTCAGATAAAATCTCATGAGGTTTTTTACCAGCTCTGGTTTACCTTCTGATGTGAAAACAGTGAATTTGTGTCACCTGTGTCCCGGTAGACATGTTCAAAGAGAAAAGGTTTATCCTTGGAAAGGAGCAGGATAAGCTAGTAAAGAGAATATAGGCTAAAATGAAGAACGAAGTGGAAGTCAGAAAGGAAAGAGGTTCATTTGAGGATTAACAAATATTCCTGTCTGCAAATGGAGAATGGAATAAAGAGACAGAGAAGTGTATCAAAAATCTAGGTCCTACCCTGAAGCAAACATGTTGGGTTATACAAGGCACAGAGGGCAAGGTTCACTGCCCCGGTGCATGGCTGGTTGGCAAGAATAAATGCACAAAAAACTGTTTCTTTGTTCTGCCAGAATTGGGTGCACTCTCACATTATGACTTGCATATAGGGAAGCAGAAAGAGTAGGTAATCCATTTTCTGCTTGATGTCAGTTGCAGTGTGATTGAACCTTTTCCCAGAAAACTTGTTAATGTTTTGTCTTGATGCCAGTTAAGATTTTTCTTGACATATCTTCACCTCACTTGACATATCTTCACCTCACTGAAATCCATCCTTATTGAAAGCTAAGAAAGAGAGTAATAGCTTGAATAAGGACATCTTTGCACAGCAGAAATCATCCTTGCAAAGAATAAAGAAGCAGGGTTTTTTTCATTTAAGAGATTTATCAATTTCTTTATTTCATTACCATTCACAGCACCTGCTCAGAACTTAGTATTACACGAAAGTCCAATACAATCATTGTCTTTTTATTTTAGTGCCAAATAAATTGTTAAATTGAAAGCTGTAAGTTTAAGATTGGAGTGTTTAATTTTGTAAATAACATTGTTTAGTCAGTTACTTCAGGCTGATCTTGAAAATGCCATCTTAAGAATTTTTTCTAAGTGTCTGTTAAATGTGATTTTCCCCACTGTTCTTTGTCTGTTTTCAAGTGAGCCTTTCTTTGCAATAAATTTAAAAAAAAAAAAAAAACCACCTAACTTCACATTTGTTCTGTTTTGAATTCAAGTATTTGTCTTTGACCTTTGCTAAAACTTGTAAAATCACAAGGAGATAAGCATGAAAGAAATCATGTGCTGTTCAAGTACTTAAAGTCCAGAGAAATGCACTGAAGTAGAAAGGGGATTAAGAGAGGAAGGAGGGTGAGGCCAAACCATACTGTGTTGGTACAAGAAGGATTAGCAAGCAGACTGAACCAGGAGAGAAATTAGCCGTGCTTATTTCAGGTTAGACAGTCATAGGACGTGCAGAGATAGAACAAGATCTCAGCATTGGAGAGGTACCAGGAGGAGGAAACAGGTACAAGGCATGAAGGAGGATAGCTGCACTTTATGTTGGAGCTGGCATTGGAGAACAGCAAGAAAACAGAAGGGAGAACAAGAAATACTAGCTAAATGCAGAAAAGACATAAACCAGGAGGGAAGGAGGAGTGGAAAAAAAGGTTCAGAAAACTGGTCTTAGACAGGTTTTAGAACTTTGTGGTAGTGAACCCAATGTGCCTGGCAAGGGTAAAATGTGAATGAACATTTTGTGAAAGAATTTAGACGCTAATGAGCAAATATAGATCTACTTAGTTACTATCTTTTGTGCAGATAATGAGAAGGGCGTTAGTGTCTGTGGTCAGAGCTGTTCACCTTTTCAGATAGATATCGAAGTGTAGAGTTAGCAGGAATTTTCTGGGGTGAAAGGGGTAGCCTGGAGATTTGTATCACTTGTTTTTATTCTGCTTTCTCTCTCTCTCTCTCTCTCCACAGAGGGAGCTGGGTGTCCCATCACAGGCGAGGAAAGCCAGCGTGTGTGGACGGCCAGCTCTGGGAACAAGCCGGCCCCGCTGGCCCGCTGTCATGCGGATCCCCACGCTGCTCTGCCTCTCCCTGCTGCTGCTTCTCGGCGCGCTGGGCCGAGCCGGAGCTCAGTTCCCTCGGCAGTGCGCGACTGTCGAGTCCCTGCGGAGCGGCATGTGCTGCCCAGACTACTTCCCGGTGTTCGGGCCGGGCACCGACCGCTGCGGCGTGTCCACGGGCCGGGGCCGCTGCGTGCCCGTGACGGCGGACTCGCGGCCGCACGGCCCGCAGTACATC
>VZRX01013377.1:4175-37522 GCA_013398075.1 Notiomystis cincta | reverse complement strand
GAGCAGTGGCCCATCCGCTTCTTCAACCAAACCTGCCGCTGCAATGGCAACTTCTCCGGCTACAACTGCGGGTCCTGCCGGCCGGGCTGGACCGGACCCACCTGCAGCCAGCAGATCAGCATAGGTAAGCACAGCGCAGACAGGACATCAAAGCTGATCGCTGTCAGGGCTTCTAAAGGTGCATACTGCGTGTCTTCTTTTTAAGATACAAAATGTCCATTATGTTTATTTAGCAAAGGTGTTTTGCTAGAGGCTATAAGGCATGTGCTCGAAGAGCTGTTCAGCATGTGTATAAATTACTTATATTTACTATCCATTGAAAGGAAGAAAAGAAACCTGTAGTCAATGCATAAAAGTCCTTACAGGATAGAACATCTCTATTGAAAAAAAAATTATTTAAATTTAAGAGTAAAATAATTTATATAGGCATGTACATGTGTTTATGAGTGCGTCTGGGAATAATATGTACCTCGATATGTTTAATACCTTGTGACTCTTTTAAATATGACAGCAGTTCTTTTCATTCAAAGTGCCTTAATACAACTCTAAATTATGTACTTGGTCTGGTAAATTTTTACTCTCCTTTCTGCTGTCCCTATCTTTAAAAACACTAGTCATGACTGTGGACTGTTCAAATGAATCATTCCAGTGGTAACACTTTCTTCAATACTCCAGTTTCTGTTTAGTCTAGCATATCACTTAACAGATCTTTAATCTTTTTTTGAAAAATGGATATGAAATCCTTGCAAGACTGGAAAAATGTTGAATATTATAGGCAAATTAAAAAGGACAAACAGGCTTGAGGATAGATCCTTCTTCTCATCTGAACACCATCTGAATGGACAAGATTTCAATCTCTATTTTTAAACTTAAACACTTTTAACTTCAAAGATATTATTGAAATCCTTTAAAATCCATAACCCTCCCAAATGAGCAGTGGGTTCTGCTGATATATGAAACGAGAGGTCTCTAGCACAAATGTGCATTGCCTCTTGCAGAAACAAATTCAGCACTGATATTTTCACCACATAAGGGAACATTCCATGAATGTAAGAGCATGTTCCAACAAGGGTTAACAAAGGACTGCTTACCAAATTAAAATTTTAATAACAATCTCCTATTAATAACTTATTGATGGTCATGGGAAAGATCTTTGATTTTTTTTTTTTTCATCCTTTAAGCTTTAAGAACTAGAAAGCAGAAAGTATTATTTGTGAACTGGGTTTGCTAAGCCAGATTGCACTCTCTGATGTTCTGGCCTATTCTATTTTACAATGGTAATAACTCTGAAGAATAAGCAAGAGATAAATGTTAACACACAGACTTAACAAGGTAAAACTAGAGACAGGCAAACAGCAGGTTTAGCTGATTTTCTAGAACGTGCAAAGCACTTTCTACTTTTTGCTCATAAAATCATTTACAATGCATTAAAATGCCAAATAAATTAGATATATCTAATTCATTCATGACAACTTGAGTTCAAAAAGAGTAAATTAGTTTCTTTTTATGCTTTAAGTTTCCACATTGAGGTCACTTCTCTTGCCCATTCATTGACTTGGCCCCATCTGCTCAGATTTCAGAAATAATTACTGGATGACTGTCGGCATATCCATAGTAAATTGCTGTAAAATGCAGTTTGTAGTCTTCATATCTTATCAGTTCATGATTAACTCTAATAACAGTCACAATTTCTTATTGTGGTTCAGCCACATTCTTTGAAACTGAAAATGCTAAGATGCCTATGTAAATCAAAATTTTAGTTCTCCACTTGAAACACTACAAAAATCACCACAAACTAACCAACCAACCAAACAAACAAACAAGCAAAACCAAAAAAAAAGTCACTTCAGTGATGAGGGTTAGCATGTCAGTTCAGTTCTGAAAAAAAAAGAAAAAGTTCCAGGATACACAGTCCTTGGATGAAATTCACATTTCATGAAAGACTTTCTTTACATTTTCCAAAAATGTCTCTCATTGAATCAATTTTTTTTTAGTGAAACATAATTCACTTTTATTCTTCATATAGATCCATGTTGAAGATCTGTTGCTTCTTGTATCAGCATAACCCATCACTCATTTGGACAATGAGTTAAGGATTTTTACAGTGTTTTTTATAATGACAATAAGTAAATATTGAACAATAACTTTGAGGACTTCATCTTAGTCTAAACTTAGCCTGAAATCTTCTCTGACCAGGTGAAAGAAGGACTGAGGTGATCTGAACTCAGTTCTTCTTGCTGAAATACTGCTATTTCAATAAGTCAGTTTTCTTCCTTGTTTCACTCTCTATGTATGGACAATGATATTTTTAATTCTTTTAAGATACACTGCTAGAAAGGACTAATATGTGGCAATAGTTAATAATATCAGGTAATGACATTAAAGAGATAATGTAGTCTGTGAAATTCACAATAATTCACTGATGAATCTGCCATTTTTTTCCTACAAAGGTTCAAGAATAAAAAATTCATTAAATTGCAGAACAGAGAGTTTCTGATTATTTTAAATTGGTTTATAGTGCTCATTTCTTGTAGACTACTACCACAGGAAACCTTAAGTATATCAGATGAAGTTCTGAAAGGTTTGTATGGCAAACCTTTGTCTTTGTCTTTTCTCTGGCAGGATGGAAAGATAATCTGTAACAGTACTCCTAAAAACACTAAAATTGCAAGGATTGGGGCTTTACTTAAATTTATTTCAGATTTTCTCAAAATAAGTAACATCTTTTATGCTCAGTGGTTTCCCCAATAAAAAAAAAAAGAGTGAATTCTTGAAGAAAAAGGTACCTATCCAGAATTATTAGGAATATAATAAAAAAGTTCTGGAGATCAGACTTCAGTGTCTATTAGTTTGGTAACTTGCTTCTTCTGTATTATCACAGTCAGGAGGAATCTTTTGGACCTAAGTGCAGAGGAAAGGAATCGCTTTGTGAATGCCTTACACCAAGCCAAGGTGACAGTCCACCCAGACATCGTTATCGCCACACGAAGACGCGAAGAAATTTTTGGGCCTGATGGCAACACACCTCAGTTCGAGAACATCTCCATTTATAACTACTTTGTGTGGTCTCATTATTATTCTGTCAGGAAGACTTTCCTTGGTGTGGGGCAGCAGAGTTTTGGAGGAGTTGATTTCTCTCATGAGGGACCAGCTTTTGTCACGTGGCATAGGTACCATCTATTGCAGCTTGAAAGAGACATGCAGGTGAAGTTCCTGTCAATGTTTGCTGGTATTCATGCTGTGTTTTGTACAGTTAGAGAACTTCTCTCCATATTACAATAGGCAAAAAATTATAGCAGCTTTTCCTACATGTTGAAATAATTCCGCTTCAATTTCAGGAACTCATTTGGTACACTAAATTTAATAGAGTGCATTTAGACATCAGACTGTCACTTTTATAGATATGTTAAAAATAATATTTTAATCAGAGCAACAGAAAATGTAAAGTTTCCATAAAAATGTCTTGGAAAAAAGATACATATTCTAGATGTAAGACATTTTACTGGACCAAAAATATTATTTTCAGTGGTGTTTTTAATCTCAAGACCATGATTCTTGAATAACATTAATCAAAGCAGCAGAAATTTTGAAGACAGCGATAACAGAGGTAGCTTAGGGATTCAGAATCGCATTTTGTTTGTGTAACTGTTTAGAAAAATTAGTGGTTTGCTATACCCCTTTCCATAAATCAGTGATTCTCTTTTTTTCCTTCTCTTATGCAGACCTATTCATAAAACAGGTATTTTATGGACCATCATCCTTCTCAAAAAAAACAAGAATTAAGTTTTCAAGGTCAGGACTAAATAGCGTCTGGAATCACTTCAGTGTTCCACTAGCTTTAATTGCTTTACATCAGGCTGAGGCACAAACTCCCTTCCAAGACACACATTTGTCATCAGTGGCATTTCTCTATATGGAAGGCCTGAGAAGTTCTATCTCACTGTGATATAATATATATTCCTATTTATGCTGGTAGACTTGATCATTAGTCAAAGTAATTTTGCCTCACTAATTCCAGAAGTGTTCAACTCCAACCCACACTAGAACCAATGACACTTGGAAAAGCCAGTATCCCTATTCTTTATATTTCCTCTGGTTCCACAGTCAACCTAGTTATTGTGTGCACTACAAACACTGTTCTTGATGACAGGTTATTAAAAATATTTGGAAGACAGGGTCTTAGTATTGATTTATGTTACTTACTACTCACAATATGGTTTCATGGAAGAGGTACTGTCTTATTAGGGGAGGAGATCCATGATTCAGTTCAATAGTACACTTATCTGTTCTGCTGAACAAAGATATCAATGTGAAAAACTATCAAAAAGCTTCTACATAAATTTTCCATAGAGTTCTTCTCTTCTATTAGGCAGGATTCTGACTTCTACTAAGATGTATTTAGCTGGTTTTTAGCATTCTTCTAGCAGTAAATATTATAGCTGTCTATCTCACACATAGTAACACCATATTTATGTGGTTTAGAACATGCTACAGGACCCCACCTTTGGACTGCCCTACTGGAACTTTGCAACAGGACAAAACACGTGTGATATCTGCTCAGATGACTTGATGGGAGCTAGAAGCAACTTTGATGTCTCTCTTATAAGTCAGAACTCAATCTTCTCTCAGTGGCGAGTGCTATGTGAAAGTGTGGAAGATTATGAAACTTTGGGAACCATCTGTAACAGTAAGTATGAATGAAGGGAGATATCTAGAGAGAAAATTCTGTTTATATAATAAATAAATATAATACTTTACATTGCAGTGGCTTTTTCCAGCCAGAAGGTCTTAAAGTGGTTTTTGAATACTCTTGATTCATCTCTCATGTCTGTTGAGATAATATATACTATCAGGATCTTGTAACATAAGAAAAATTAAATGCTTTGCCTTCACTTCTTATGCAGTACCAATTCATCTCCTTCACCATAAATAATTAAATCTGGCAGTGTTATTTCTTAACTGAAGCTTAACTTTTCTTCTGACTACTCCACTTATCATCTTCATGTCATTCTGCTCCTAAAACGAGAACATCCAACAAATTCCCATATTAAGTATGTGGACCATGTTTTGAATGTGAGTAATTCCAGACCCTAATATACCTACCCAAATTAAAATAATTTTAAAAATCCCAGTAAGTTTCTTATATATTCCTATAAGCATTGTCATGGAAATAGAGGGGACAAAATAGGAATCCCCCAATACTGGGTGAGTCATTTACTTAATCTTTTCCCCAGCTACTCTGTCAGGACAAAAATCTTGGCCTAGATCTCATCAGGAAATGACATTGAAAATCTGTAGAAAATTTCCCTAAATCAGTCAGATCAGAGAACTGCAAACTTCAATAAAAAGCTTCTATATTACTTTTTACATCTTGGAGCAGAGAATCCATAACACAGGGCACCATCAAGATTCTTTGCCTGACCAGTTCATTCAGTGTAAATGTTATCTGTGGGGGATTTTTTTCTCCATGGTGCAGTCACAAGAGGGATTAATTCTGTGGCCTACTGTTCTGCACCTTGTTTTCTCTCTTCTCTCCAATTCCAGGCACTGAGGGTGGTCCCATCCGAAGAAATCCTGCTGGAAATGTAGCACGACCTATGGTACAGCGTCTCCCAGAGCCTGAGGATGTTGCTCAGTGTTTGGAAGTCGGTATATTTGACACTCCTCCTTTCTACTCCAATTCAACAGACAGTTTCCGTAACACAGTGGAAGGTAAACATGCAAACAAAAAGACCTGGAACAACTCCAAATAAGTCAAAGAGCAGACTTGCCATTTTTCCTGTTGGAAGTACGAGTTATTGTCCCAAAGAGTTATGGGACAGTAAGAACACACTGTTCTTCGCGTTAAGTATTAGCTCAGTATTGAGTGGAAGTAAGCTCCAGATAAATCACTCTAAAGCTGTAGCTTATGTCTCTTAATATGTGTAAAAGTCTCCAAGAGTCTGCTGCTGGTATACCAAGTAGAAACTGACTTCAGGTCCTTGACATATAGTTAGTAAGTTGTCTTTGCTGAAAACACAGTCCTTTCCCATTGGATTGGTGCTGCTGCATCCCTAAATGGATCAAACAAGTGCTTCCAGCAGTTATGCTTGTATCTGAATTAAAAGAAATAAAAGCAAGGAACATAAATTGAAAGTTTGATAGTACTTAGTGCAATGGTATTGAAATAGTAATTGAGGTCTGCGTACAGGATTTACTGCTAAACATGCTAGCCCTACTCTCTGGGACATAAAACTCTGTTCTTCTATAAGCCCTGCACATTTAAAACTGAAATTTCTGTCACTGCCAACAGAACCCACACACACCCAACAGGGAAAAGAGCCTAAAGATTTGATTAATACTGTTCAGACAGCAACTTAATAACTTCTTCTATACCTTAATAACCCAGAATTTTTACCAGGAAAAGATTACAAAAGTGTCAGTTCAGTTTGCTGCCTATCAATATGTAGGTATCTAAACATAGTTTTAGAAAATTAACTGTATGTATCCTTCTCTGGAACAATTGGCCAAAGCTTGAACATAGCAGTTTTCATGATGCTTCAGGTCCTACCATGACATGAGGATTTTGAGGTTCTGGGCACTAGCAAAGCTACAGTCTATCTTCACCAAAAAAATTAAGAGTATCAGAGCATGTCAAGCTTTCTGGAATGTGTTCTCAGTATGCATGGAAGTGATGTATGGAAACATAACAGCTAGCTCATTAGAATAAATGGCAACATAGACCTGCTTCAGTAAGCAGTTATAAAACTCATGCAGCTATTTCAGTATGGTAAAAGATATGTAGGGCCTAAATATCTATCTCTATTTTCATACTATGATGTTGTTTATTTTGGCCATTTTTGCAGTAGAACTGCAGC
This sequence comes from Notiomystis cincta, assembly GCA_013398075.1. Taxonomy (NCBI): domain Eukaryota; kingdom Metazoa; phylum Chordata; class Aves; order Passeriformes; family Notiomystidae; genus Notiomystis; species Notiomystis cincta. Next base: position 30,665 of record VZRX01013377.1, on the reverse strand, counting down.
TTTGCAGTCCACATTCTCAGCATTAAAAGGGTATTTTAATCTGAAAATTATGCATTCCAGGAACATTTCTCAAACGTAGTAGGTAGAGAATTAGCTATTCATTTGTTTTAAGCAAAGCAACAAAACAAAATGAAAGCCTTTCAGAGGAAAAAAAAAAGTATTCATCTGAGACAGCAACTTCCAAACCAAATCTTCACTGGAATTTTTGTTTTCTTCCTTATTTCCATATTCAGGGTACAGTGATCCTTCAGGAAAATATGACCCAGCAGTTCGAAGCCTTCACAACTTGGCTCATCTATTTTTGAACGGGACAGGAGGGCAAACTCATTTATCACCAAATGACCCAATTTTTGTCCTCCTGCACACATTTACAGATGCTCTTTTTGACGAGTGGCTGAGACGGCATTCTGCAGGTAAGATGTTCTCATGGACAGGGGCAGGATGGGTGGTTGTCAGTCTCTGTAGTCACAAGAACTCAACTCCTTCTTGTGGGACAGCAAGATGCCCCTAAATTTCAAAGAGAGGGTTGGAATTTTAAGAGTTAGTATAGTTAACAAATACCAAGTAGTAACAAGCAAGAGCCCTTCCTCATCCCACTGACGCCCATCTGCAGAAGAGTCTCTGTGAAGGGACTGGTCAGGGAGACCAGGCACAGTCCAACCAAACAGTATGTGGAAAGGCATTGTCTCCACAGAGCAAAGAGAGTATAACCCTGAAAAGACATTCCATTGTTGTGTGGAGTAAATAACTATTTTCTTCTTGTCAAAGGAGAGTAGATTCATTTTTACCACCTTTGTGATATACTAGCAGCATTCAATAGCCATCTCCATATACTTCTAAAGGATGATTACTGTTTCTGCCTTTGTTTTTTTAACATTGAAAAGTGCAGAGAAAGGTAGTACAGGAGAAAATGAAATACAGGGAGAAAGTAAGAACAGAAGGAAGGATTTGAAAGGAATGAAGGAAAAAAATAATGGAGACTGACATCAGTGGACTAGGGGGAGAATTCAGTCTAAGCCTTAGGTCTATGCATCACGCAGCAACTGTATTCCTCTGCACAATGCAGCAACTGTATTCCTCTTAGGATAATCTATACTCCTCTTCCTTCTTTACAGAAGACAGCTGTTGCTGCACAACTGAGACTTCTTTGTGCAGCTTCCTCAGCCTGCCTCATGTAATTTTCCCACATCAGCTCTCAGAGAGCAATTTTATCTCCTTATGGTTGTTACATGATCCTTCACACAGTTTGGTATCATCTTACCACTAAGTATTTTCTTTTTCTTAAGTTTCATATTTTGTTGTTGTTGTTGCTAGCTGGTTTGATTTGGTTTGGTCTGGGGTTTTTCTGGTTTCTTTTGGATTTTATTTCAGCTGACTTCTGATTTAGCATAATGTTGCAAATAAATTCCCCTGGAATTTATATCAACTGTCATCCTGTTCATCACTGCTACAATCAGGCAAAGCAAGAATGTAGAAAAAAGTCTTTGCCATATTTCTCCTTTTCCAAGTGAAAAGAAATAAAAAGCCCAACAGAGGTAGAATTTTTTAAAATTTACTGGTGCTTTCTATTCAAAACTAGAGATAACATTAGTGGCCTTGGTTTTGGACAGCACAGAGACTTTGCTTTGTATCTGTCAAACTAGAAAACAAATCCTTCTGGAACAACTGAAAAAGAGTCCTGGAGTACTAAAAACCCTGAGCTGGAAAAAAAAATGTAGTGCAAGTTATTTTGAATTTATTTATAGAAATGTGATTTGACTTTCAAATTTAGATATCTCAACATACCCACTGGAGAATGCCCCTATTGGACACAACCGACAGTACAACATGGTGCCTTTCTGGCCTCCAGTAACCAACAATGAAATGTTTGTTACTGCACCAGAAAACCTGGGGTACAGCTATGAAGTCGAGTGGCCAGGTAAACTGTGCAACCTAGCTACTTCCTCTCCTCTCTTTCCTTCGTATCTTTGTCTCTTGAAATTTATTCAGATTTCACCAACAATATTTTATGTCTTTGCAAAGGCCTTTTTTTCCTTTTCTGCCTTACTTCCCAGATGTTTGTTTGGGATTTGATACAGCTACTGGTCAGAGATTGTTCTAGCATGAAGTTCCCAGTACCAACCCCAATATTATGAGAAGTTCTCATTTGAATCTTAACCTTGCAGAATGTCCTTATTCCTATGTCAAATAGCTTCTCTAGGATTTGAAATCTCTAGGACAGGAGAAAGGTTCAGAACAGATTTTAGAGTGGAACAAGAGAGACTAAATCTTCTCACATTTTTGAACAAAAATTATCAAAAAAAATTTGAATTACCTCCACTCCCCTGCTTACTGAATAATCACAAATGCTGAGTTTCCATCTGAACCTCTGATATTTATCCATATACTTGACATTTGCTTTTAATACCTTTGCCTTTTGTTTTCCTTCTTGTAGGTCGGGCTCTCCGTGTCACAGAGATGATAACTATTGCAATAGTGACTGCACTGGTTCTTGTTGCAATTATCTTTGCTGCTGCTGCATGTATCGTACGTGTCAAGAAAAATAAGGATGAGTTGCATCAGCCTCTTCTTACTGACCAGTATCAGCACTACTCAGATGATTATGATGGCATACCAACACCAAGCCAGTCTGTTGTTTGAAGAGATGGCACTTTTTTGCATCTGATGAAACTGGGGATCTTTTTGCTTTATTTCATAAATGGTCATCTGCCTGCTTTAAAATAAAGAGCATAAACTGTCGGCTGTCTCAATATGTTTTCTTCAGGTTTCACTTCCACTTTCATCACACCTAGGCATGAATAAGTCATCTTTGCAGTGCTAATTCTATGTTGATTACAACAGAATCTTTCAAAGGTTGCCTGCGAGCCTTTTTTATTTGTATTTCTGTAAAATCTGGCAAACATTAATTAACTTGACAATAGCCAATGTCATCTGACTTCATCTAACCTTTATACCCAGAATTCTTCTATGAGGTATTTTGGTGGAAAGGTCAAGTCTAGAACAGGACAGAAGGAGAATACGTAATATAAGTAATCACCTTGGCTAGATGAACAGAATGTGTTTCAAAATAGCCATCATGCCAGACAGGGAGTGACAATGGGATTCTGAGGAGAAGAGTATATTTGAAATCCAACTTTATTCACAAAATATAGTTATGAACCAATTGCTGCTTTTAAGTGGATCTATGAAAAGAGATTCATCATCAAAGCCACTCCAGTATTTGGACACTTCAAATGAGTGTTCAAACACAGCTACCTGAAAGGGCCTCTAGTTGAAAGGACAGCTGGCAGCAGCCTTGGCTTAATTTTTGTTTCTATTTTTGACTCTCTCACTCCCTTCCTCTCTCCCACTATCCCCATGGCAGAGCACTCTCCCCAGCAATGAGAGACTGCCTCCGTTCTCTCATGCCTGAATTTAAATCCACTCTTGAACTTTGAGAGAAGGCCCTAGGCATTAGGCTGTAGAATAGACTTTGAAAAATAGCCTTAAGCAGTGATTGTTGAATTAATTCAATATAAGCCAACAGGAGAGCAACAAACTGACACCTGCCTTTACAGCCTGAGGAAGGGCTTGAGGAATCTGGCTTCAAGCTGCTCCTCCTCTCTCTCATCCTAACTGGGCAGCAATAAATCATCAGATTGTCTTCCTATGATGTGCTATTGAATCTAATTTGGCAAATAGCTGACAACGGAGATGTTCCTGGTTTCAGGCTATCGAATCCTGATATGGATATGATATCCATGCTTTAATTGATGGTAACATCTAGATGTCTTTTGTCTCTCTCTGTCCAAGCCCAGCTTTACAGGAATGGCAGGTGACTTGGCCTGAGCTCCCTCAGTCTGAGGCAGCCCTCCAAGACACTAAGTTACAGGTGGAAGTAAGGGTCCCATGCTGTGCTAACCTCAGGGGTTTCAGTGGGTACTGGGTATGCTCAAGGCACATGCACTCAGCCATGAGGAGACACTGAGAATGAAGCAAATAGGAAGACAAGTACTCTTGGCTAGGCAAGTTATGGGTTATCCTCTCAGCCACTTTACCAAGCATGAGTTATGGAGAGCAACAAAGATGTACACACATAACTGATACTGAGGAAGAAAAATTTCACCTGTAGCACTCATGGCACAGTTAAATAGAAACAGGAAATTTTTGTTGTCCTCTTGTTTTTACTTAGTCTAGCTGCTAAGTATTTCACATATACAAGCAGCAGCATGTGTTCCGACTTAAATGCCTTTTCCTGCCATTCTTGTACTGGCTAGCAACTTAACAAGTCATCCACTTTACTGGATTGAAGTAGGGTGATCCAACATACTTTGGAATGGGGTTAAGAGACCTGGATTTTATTCTTAGCTGTTACTGACCTTATGAATGTTCTTAGCTTGCACATTTTTACCTCTGTGACTCATTTGACTCATTTAGAATCTGAGAAAAAACAGAGTTTCCTTTCTAAAGTGTTTTTACTTCAATGGATGAAAAAAAACATACAGAAGCTCAACAGGACAAGGAAAATGTCAAGGCAAAAATCAGATTTCAAGAAGAGGATGTTAGTCATTAAAACTGTTCAATCCTTAAAGTAAAAGCATACACTTATGTTTTGAGGAGGGTACAAGTCTTGAGGGTCAGAGATTGAAGACAACTGCCTCCTAGTTACAGCTGCCACACCTAAATGAAAGAAGCAAAGTAGATTTTCATGACAGAGATAAAATAAAAGGGACAGCAAGCACAGGAATTAGAGAAGGAAGAAAAGTGGAGAACTCTGTGCTTGACCCATTCTTGATAATAGTCTCACAAGTCCTTCCTTTGGTCACTGTCTGCAGTACTTGAACTATGCCTGGATGTGGAGAAGTTCCTGCCATTCATTGAAGCTGCCTGGTGCTTGTTCCCTAAATTTGGATTTTGAAATTTATTTCTCTTACAGAAAACCAAATAGTAGACAGAAAATAGTGAATTCAAATAGTGAAACAATAATTCAGGTTCTCTCCAGACAACATTAAATTAATAGAGGTTTTGAGAATACTCAAGGCAGAAAAGGAACTAAGCTCATGAATTTTAGAAACAAAAAGAAGGCTGACAAATCTGCATTTGACCTTGGAAAGGATGTATTGTCTTTGACCATGTAAATGAAAATGCACTAAATGCAGAGTCAAGATTAGCAGGATACAGACACGTTTTCCTATGTAAATGATATAGTATCTCTGTTTTTGTAAGCTGAACTATGCTTCTTGAACAGAAAGAGTTAAAAGATAATGGATGATAGTCAGAAACTGCCTAATGAGACAGGAACTAAACAATACATCTGCATCAAGAAAGCAGGTAATTTTCATCTAAAAGCCTAAAAATTACTTACAAAACTGTAAGTCCATCTATAAGGTGTCTGAATAATTTTATTAGGTCACCTGGCATATTGTGCAATTGGGAGTAGAAATATTTTGTGATGGATGGAATGTAAAAATGTTCTGTGCAATTACAAAGTTATCAAATTAGACTCAATAACCGACAGTCTTCAAAACAAACCATGGAAATATAATTTGGATCAAACATGACAGATTTATCAAAGTTAGACCGCGCTAGCCAGCTTGATATCTTTCTTTAATAAGATAAACCAAAGACTTTATTTAGGAATTATATTGACTCTGAGGGTTTCATAAAATGCCATGTGCTTAAGCCTGAAAATCAGGAATTAAAAGTAGAAGTGTGTGGACTGGGAAGAGAATTAGTGAGAGGAGAGGATGCATTACTGGAAGATGTACCAGTGCTACAGGGCTAGTTCCTGTAGGAGAATTATGAGGCTTGAATCAGCCTTATTTAGTTCCTTCAAGAGAGATTTGATGCACAAAAATGCACTAAGTGGATGGTCATCCCCGTTAGGACAGTGCTGGAAGAGAACATACAGAGGCACAATGAAAACCTGCAAAATACCTTGTGAACTTGAAATTTGAAGAAGAGTGAGAGGGAGCAAAGCAGCACAGCAGTGATATTCCTCTCTTTCCCTAGATTCCAGTAAGAAGAATTTCTATTCCCACATCCAAACTTTTCCAGTAAGGAAAAGCTTACAACAGCAAACCTAATGCAAACAAAATGATACTGGAGTGAAAACAGCAAAGGTAGCTGGCCCTAAGATAGAGCATACTTAATTCAATAAATACACTGTATATCCTGGAAGTTTAAAAGATTCTGTGAGTTGGCTGCCCAAAAAGCTGAACTATTTTTGTAACCTAGAGAAACATTTCTAACTTCAGAAGTCTCACTGCATCTATGTGTGAGAGGGTTAAACAACCCTTATTATTAATAGCTTTATATTGACAGAGAATTAGAATGACTCCCAAAACAAGATTTATTGCCAAAGTGTATTCTGATTGCCACCTTAACATTTGTAGTGTTCAAAACATGCCTACCAGCCAAATACTTGACTATCAAAAGAATAATTTGGCAAGGGAGCTTGAGTAAAACTGAATGTTTAGATTCAAAATGTTAATTTGAACCAAAATGTATGGATCTACTCTAAAAAAATTAAATTTTACCTTGATATATCATTTAGCCTCCAGCCCAGAATGAAAGTGCTGGCTTTAGCAGATGCTTTGTCCAGATAAAGTAAAAGGGAAATCACATTCCTAGTATTTTTTTCTTGGTGCTCACTGGTGAAAATTTAATTGTCACAATTTCAACAAAAATAAACCTTGGATTGATTTCTATGTAGATTTTTAAACATAGAGCATAGTGTGCCTTGTTTTGTGTTACCCTCCCAAACCCACCCTCAACACCCAGAGTATGCTTAGGTAAGATGTGCACCTCTGTTCCTTTTTCACCCCTCAGCTGCTGGGGGCAAAGGACAGGATCTAAACAGTAATTTTACAGAATGTTAAGTTTTCATGCACATAGAAAATGACTTCAAGACCTTTGGCAATCAGCCAAGAATGGATTTAGATTTTAGAATTCATAGCAGCCCTTTGAGGAATAAGGCTGGTATCTCGCTCAGTCCATGCCCTTGTTCAGTACAAGAGGGACCCATGGTTCTTGCTTGAAGCTAAAAAATCTGCAAAGGAAGACAGAAGCAATACTGTAGAACCTACCAACCTCAATCTGAGGCTGACCTGGGGATAGGATGACTGCCTAAGAGAATTTTTAAGTTGACCATTCAACCTGTCTGTTTACCACTGATGTTAAGTTTTATTTTACTTCAGTTCAGAAAGTTTCAGAGAAAACTACTGATATATAGATAAAAGGCCTATGTTGAAGAGAATTTCTCCAAATAAAAAAACCTCGAGGGAGAAGAGAGAAGATTGATAAAGTGTTTGTATTGAAACTGAAAGTTGTGTTGTAGCTGAAATGGACTCAGGGTATTAAGCGTGTAGTTTGCAGGAAGAACAATATTTCTCTCTAGACCAGATAATATACTACTAAAAATATCCCCAAAACCCCAAACCAAAAAAAAAATCCTCCAAATATCATGGCATCCAAGGCTTCCAAGTAGAATTTTATGTTCTTTTAACACCTCATACAAATCAATATATAGGAACACTTCTCAGTATGAGCAGCATAGTTAAAGACAAAAAATGAAATAAAACTAAATAGCATTGATTGATTGAACGATTATGTCTGGCATTAATCAAAACCAAAGATGCTGGTTTCAGTTAGACTTTGAATGACAGAAATCATCTGTACTTCCTATTTTTTTAATTCATACGGGGGAAAAACATCACCCTTGCTAACACCTACTAAGAAATTGAATTTAATGCGACCACAAAGCATAATCCTTGTTTAAAATAAGGTGAGTCTTTCTTACACCACGGCCCCAAGTGCGCCGGCAATGAAGCCCCGCCAGGCAGGTGCCGGCGGCAGCGGGAGCGCAGGGCGCGCTGCTGGACACAAGGGACAGCTCCGCCCGACGAGCCGGGCCGGCCGCCGGAGAGAACAGGAACCGCCGAACTGAAAAGGCACCTCAAGATCTGAACACGGTTTTCTGAAGAGGTAGCTTAATTTGTGCCCTTCTTCTTCCGATTCCAGGAGAAGTCTCTCTTCTTTTTCATTGGGATATTATTTAAATCTCTCCAGAGTCACTATTTTTGAAACATATGGTTAACATATACCAAACCAGCACACAGAAAAAAATCATGCCCAAATGTCTCATACCTGTAACTGCATTACTGGTTCACAACAGCTGCCCACTCAGGAATGCAATTACTGTTGTTGCTGTTATTGTTATAATTAATAAATTATTTTTTGACAGGACAGAGAAGTGATTGTCAAAGTGTCTTATTTTATCCCTGCATCTCAAGAGATAAGAAAATGGTGACCTACCAAATAATGACATGATTTGATATTGGCAATTTATTATCTGAATTTGTTATTTTAATACTTCTAATGTGTTTTTCTTCTGGCAGTCTTGGAAGACAAATTAGCAGCTGAAACAACAGGGCCTTCAAAGAGAGCATAACTTCTTCAAGTGAATAAAAAGTGTCCCCATTTGAGTAACTTTTTCAGATGTTCTGTCATCAGTGTCAGGCTTATGACAATTACTCTTAGTGGCTCTTTAAAATGTCTTATCTAGTAGTGGAGATTTGGCGTCAGAGAAAAGAGTACTTTATACTTCACATTCCCACAGAAAATGTGTATTCTGTTCAAAATTGCCCCAAAACTATTTCTGACTCAGAGGAAAATAGTCATAAATGTTAATTACAGCTCTTATCCTTCAGGTGTTAGTGAAGTGACAGGAAAAATAAGTCTATTCTCTTAACTATGGAAAATAAGGCAAAATGATGGACAACGAAGGATAATGACATGGAAAGCAAAGTTCAAACCTTGTTCTTGGTAATCAACCAATAGTGAATATCTGGAATTAATTCTGTGAATCTTAATATCTCAGGGTCATGTCCTGTGTCATCCTCAGGGTTGCATTTTCTGTGATTCTATAATTTTACGTCCCACGGGAAAGGAGCATTAGCTTTGACATTTGCATGAGCCATGTAAGGCTAGGGGGGCTTCCTAGGCTTGACTGATTGGTGACCAGTGGTTCACCTGCTTTTACTGTTGGGGTTTTTTGGGGTTTGTTTTTTTTTGGGGGGGGGAGGGAGGGGAGGTGGTTTTTTGTTTGTTTTGGGTTTTTTAAATGCTTTATTGCTTTTACTGAAAAGACCCCTCTTGTTCTGCCTCGTCTCTCAGCCTTTATTCAGGTGCAGCTCAGCAGCACTGAGGCTAATGGGTCGGACAACAGGAACAGTGAGGGCTTGCTTTTCAAACCTGTCACCAGCCTGCACATTGGAAACCTGCAAAAAAGTTACTGGTGGTGTCAGTAATGGAGAGATGGACAGGTGAGGAGAACTCCATAAACAGGGGAGGGAGGACAACACTAATTACTTCTGGGGGAAAATTTCCTTCAGGCAGAAATTTATCCTTGTGAATGATGTCTGTTCACGATCCATATCTTCAAAGGACTTGAGACACTTGGCATCCCACCTTACTGAAAGCAGGCCCTCTGAAAGTGGATGAACTTCACCCATTTAAGAGGAAACTTTATCTTACAAAAAACCATTTTCATCCAAAGTCTTGGCTTGAAAATTTCCATCCAAAGTACAATATTAAATGTCCCTCCGACCAATGCAAAATAATGAAAGACAAAAAAAAAAAAAGATAAAAAAAGAAAAAAACAAACAAACAAGCAAAAACCAAACCAAACAAAAAAAAACAAAAACAAAAACAAAAGAGAAACAAACAAACAAAAACACAAAAATAAAAACAAAAAAGACTATTAAGAAAGGTTGAGGGATGGGAGGATGGGAAACCAGAAAGAGAAATGAGAACTAAAACATAAATGAGTATTGCTTGTTTCAATCAAGTTTTGGATTATGTTTAAAAAAAGATGAACAAGTATCCATACTATTGTGAAATTAATTGCCTGTATTTAAAGAGCTGTAGGGTTTTTTCCCCTCTTGCATGAGTCTTTCTGTTTAAGTACCTCTTGCAATATCATTCTAGCACAGCCTTCTTTTCAGGATAGCAAATAATCCTCTTCAGTGTTTCATAACTATGTGTTTTATACAAAAACTAATGTGCTTTGCCTTCCACTAAATTTCCCAAAAGACCCAAATCCAAACTGAAAAAGAGCCTGTCCCTATCACCCCCTTCTGCAGGCAGTAGCTCCTAAACCCCAGGAGAAGGCAGCACAGCACTGATGTTTATGGCTCCTCCCCAGGAGCTGGTGGTAGCAGCCTGCGCAGCTATTTTGTCCAAGGCTGCTTCCAGGGACACAGCCTGGGACTCTCCAGGCCCTCTGAATTAGCCATTAGCAAGCAGATCAACTTCAGCCCCTGTGCTCAGGCACTTCTGGGCACAGTTCCTGGTTTCTCAATCAACTTGTGTTGCTTTTCCAGACAGAGAAGAAAATTGAGCCCAGTAATTCTCAAATAACATTGTGCTGATGTTCCAGGTATGCAGTCTGGAAGAGGGAAATTTTTATCATCTACAACCAGATGTTGGTGATACTGGAATTTGCTGTGTAACTACGTGTGGGATAGTACCCAAGAGATGAGCACATGATAGATTTAATGTGCAGACATGGCTCCCCCAGCATCTGGGGGAACGAGACCAAAATACTAGTGTGAGATCATGACTACAGCTTAGCTTCCTCCACAGGAACAAGGGTCAGGTAAGACATCTGTGACTCCATAAAACCAGTCAATGAGGTACCACATTTTGTTCTGGATTTGCACTCAATTCGGTGAGTAAGGTCCACAGACCAAAGACTGTATTTTAAAAATAAAACAGATTTTCAGAGTAACACTTTGGGGCCTCAAAAGCCAAATGATTTCTTGACTATTTGCTTGACATCATCAAGCATTAAGTGAGTAGATACTTCCCTAAATATTTTGTTTTTTAAAATTGCTTTATTATTGTATAAGGAATATACCATTAGCATCTAAGACAAAAGACTTTCCTTATTCCTAGATAGCACACAGAGCCAGCCTGTATAACCTTCACATTTCCCTCCTCCAGGCTATTTATTGGCATCAATCTGGTGTGCCTGGACCTCTTTTCGGGAAGCACAGAGGGTAACTTCCACACAAAGGAGAAAAATAATTTAAATTCCTAACGGGTTAGAATTTGAGCTGATACATTCTTCACATATGGCTGTGCATGGTGTCCTTCCATCTAAAATTAGTCCTTTCAGACACCACCTTCCTAAATACAGGTTATCAGAGAAACAAACATAAGACAGAGAAGATCAGCTACAGGAAAGGCTGGAGTCAGGAGATCCCTCAATAACTGCATTTAGGGCTATCCTGAAGACAACAAAAGTAGGCTTGAAATATCTCACTTTATTTAAGACTCTGAGCCACCTGGAAAAAATTATATCTGTTGTAGTATCATCTGGTTGCAATTAACCTGAGCCTGAATTCAAACCTGATCTTTAGGCTTAGTCACCTCCTGAGGCTGCAACTTGCCTCTTCTCCTGAGGCAGGTAAAGTTTAGGTAGGATCAGGAAACACCAGGAGAGGTGACTCAGGCTACAGTCTCTGCTAGGTAACTGCTGTCATCAGAGGCTGTTTTTACTTGCTTAACTAAAGCAAGCTATGGATTAACCATTTCAATACAATAGAAGGGTATCAACTGACGTTAGAAAGTTGGACTTTGTAGGGGCTGTCCTGGAATTTAATGCTCACAGCTCCTTCTGTTGACTACATAATTTTAGGTCTAGGCCCTGTAAGCACCACCAGCTAAGGCAAAGCAGTGGGGATGATAGCAGAGTGCCTGTGCATGTAATTGAAGATTACTGCTGATGGTCTAAATCTAGCCGGATCTAAATCTAGCTATATCTGCTCAGAGGTACGGGCATGGACACTGGTAGGGGACTCCAGGAAATGAGGATTACTGGCTTGAGCTGGATTAGAGACTTAGTGCAGACTTCAGTAATTGTGCACAGTGTTAAAACTGGTTTGGAAGTCTTCATCCATATTTTACCTCATTTTATACAAAATCAATGGATTAACTTAATGATAGCATTGTGATTAATACTTTTTCTGGCAGGGAAAACAAGCAGCAATTATTTTTTGAAGAGAAAAGTTTTCAAGACTTACCTGTGTGTTTTGTAGAGAGGTAGGTTTTGTAGAGAGGGTATAGATTACATGAGGAACTGATCTGATAATCTGGATTAAGTTTGACTGTCCAAAGAGAAAATATTAAATCAAATCAATATGAAAATAAATGTAATTATAAAAGCCATAGTTTACTATGAGATTAAGTTTCAAACCATTAAGGACTGATCTGCTGTTTTGGCAGTCAGAATCTGGTTTACCAGCTGAAAACATCCCACATGCTGAATTTGCCTTCAGAGCAAATCACACTGCTAGACCCATATACTAAATGGCAGATAGAATGGCTGAGAGTGGTTTAGGGCTGACCACTGGGACTAGGGGTCAGTCAAGGACCAAGGTTCAGAGGAACATGCAAAATTGGGTTGATGGGGTTAATTGATGGGGTTACTGGAACAGATCCACAGACTATCCTGCTTGAACTGCTGGCTGGATGGAGCACTGAGCCACTGGGAGGGATGGAGCTGATGAGGTTGGAGATGTGCTGTATGCTTGTATTCAGAATAGATCTCTACTTCCTGCAAAACCAAAGAGCATCAGTGACAGAGAATGGTATTTTGCTTGACCTTAATGGACACTGGTAATTAGTTAGTTTGTTTACACTTAATAAGGGAAAACAGAATATATTCAGATGAAAATTGTATGTCACCAATTTGGGATTACGCTAATTTGGTGTGCTTTACCAATCTAGGCAGGAAATAAATCAGCCTAGGAACTTTACAGGGTTTTATCCCTTGCTCCCTACCCAGAAGTGAAAGTGAAGTTATTCTTAAAAGCCCACAATAGAGCTACTCTTGATGTCACTGTGTTTATTCCATGTTAAATATTTTCCTGGTAGAACTGGGAGGCATGGAAAGCAATTCAAGACACTTAAAATAATGAGCTATTTCCTCTCCTTATAGCACTTAAAATAATTGTCTTGGGGAGGCTGAAGAGTCATTCCTTGCCGTAATCTAATGTGTTCTCTTCATATTATTCCTTTCAACGATATCAAGGTTGTCTGTAATAAATGACTCTTCTACAGCTGACAGCTTTGATAACACTGTTCTCTTCCCGTAATAAATAAGATCAGCCTTCAGTGCCACTTTCATTGACATTTATCTTGTGACACTACAGCTTTTTTAATCAGTGCAAGGCCAAACACAGACCTTACTGTGTTTGTGACAGGTCCTGAGCCTGACTGTATAGCTGCTGTTGTAGTGAATAAACATGTGCCCCCTTTACCTAACAAGCAAAGACTAGCTGACATCAAGTGGTGTGCAAACGAAAAAAGAGGGGAGAGGTTGCATGAGCAACACCTTTAAGATGTCAAAAGTGAATCTTTCAAGAGCAAGATAAAAAAAGGACAGCAATCATGACCTGTTTTGCATGCACTTCCTGACCTTCCATGCTTCTTTTCCACTGTCTGCCTGGGGAGAATGAGACTCTGTGCTTCGAATAATGAGTGTGGTATCTTTCTAGGAGAGCCCAGAAGATTCATGTCAGGTCTGGGTTTGAGTTACTGCCACTTCCCTTGGAGACACTATTTACAAAACTCAGAACTGGCTGAAGAGCAACTAATAAGCTACAAACAAAAGGACTGCTGTTCTGAAGACAGAACCCTTGTGTTATTGTCTTGAAGAAATAAGGTTTATCTTAGCAGCAAGCCAATACACTGTTAACAACAGTTAATAGACAGCATGAAATATGTAAATACAAGCAATTATTTTAGCCTACAGACTGAAAGAAATCTACTTCAAGGCCAGGTTGGATGGGGCTTTGAGCAACCTGTTCTAGTGGAAAGTATCCCTGCCTGTAGCAGGGGGATTGTAACTAGAGGTTCTTCCAGGTTACTTCCAATACTAACCAGTCTAGAGTCTATGAAGTCATGAAGTGAATTTATAAAATACTAGAATCCAGAGGAATTAACAAACATAAGAATACAATATCTTTTCTTAAAAATTAAACAGCTTAATTCACTTACAATTTCAACATAAAAATTAAGATCCATTTTACTTGAATTAAAAATAACTTTTATTCAATAGAAATTTTTTGAGAATGGAAAGTACACCTTTAGAAGCTGTACAAATTGACTGGTAGTGTCAAAAGCCTTTTCATCTTTTCAAGTCTTCTTCCACCACCTATCCCTCAACCCTCCCACAGTGGATGGACACAGGAACACTTGTGTTGGAAACTGAACCCATAAGTCTGTTTTGTGCCGATGTCCAAGAAAATAGGAATTCTTCTTAGTAAAGGTAAGCATGGAAGAGAACAGACTCTCAAACTTTTCAGCTATTATCTGGGAGCCATGGCCTTGCAAGAGCAATCAAATATTGTGAGGATGGAAGAAGAAAGACGAGCCCAGAGATCTATTGAGCTGCACTGCATGGAGCCCCTCCTCCAGAGGAAGGGTTCAGTGGCAGAAGGAAGTAGTATGCAAAAATGATCAGCATCTTCCTAGGGTAGTGGGGAGAACTGACAAAAATCAAGGGGAAAACACCTAATTATGGATTGCACAAGTTTTGACATGGAACTTTGTGTGATGGGAAGCAACCCTAAAAGAATTTTAACAGGCTTAACAGGCGTCTGTGTCAAGCTGCACTGTGTCTTCACACAATGCTGTGTCTTCACTGTGCTGGGAGTTTTAGTATGTGGGCCTAAATACTTCATTCATATACCAAGAAGTGGAAGGCACCCTCTCTAGAGACTGAGTTAATGGATCCTGAAAATATTACAGCTGAGCTCCTGCTGAAACTATGTTGAGTTCTGGTGATACAGTTCTGCCCTTTATGACTGTGATTCTTTTTCTTAGAGTTATTTTTGCCTTGAATAAGTGACCAGGTTCTACTGTTAGGAATATAGCTAACCTGATTTTTTTTAAAATTGAAGTAGAAATATGCAGAATGATGATGATGGTAAATACATAATTAAGAACAATCCTATCTTCCACTCCTTAACATGACAGATATGTAGAATACCTTACATCTATGCTGCTGGAACAACAAAAATAAGAACAAGCATTTTGTTCCCTAACGTTGTGCTGAAAATGAAAATTTCACATTACTCAGTTTCATAAGACAGAAAAATTTCAGGATCCTGAATGTCTTCGTGGTTCCAGACATTAATAATGCATTACAATTGGTTTACAAAGCCAGAAAGTTTAAACTGGCTATCCAGGCTGAACAAAAAGAAATTTGAATGGCTTTACAAGTCATGTATTCCTTATGAATCAATCTAATAAAGAGAATCTTATACTACTCTTTGTCTATTGGTTAGTTTGGCACAATTATATGTGCTATTACTGTAGCTCTCCTTCACATTAATCCTGCCACTTCACAGACTTTCCTCTTTTAATTTCTATTATTTAATTTTGTTTAATGGCTGCTATTTTACAAACCAACAGACTTTATTTCATTTCAATATAATATGAAAATATGTTTCCACTGTAAATGCTCAGGGGGAAGGTAGGGTGCTGTACCCATAGCTTACTGAGTAAACTGGACCTAACGGCCTCTGCATGAACTTAATTCCATTTAGTTGTTTTGGCATTTCTCACACTTCTAGAATGGCTATGTTCCCAAGAATAGTTACTGAGCACATGAGTTCCTTTTAGCAATTCTCCAAGCCCTGAACAGAGTCACATTTTCTGCAGTCCAATTCTATGCCTGACAGCATTGATAGCCCTTTCTTAAAATACAGCCTTCCTTCAGCCTTCCTTCAGCAACCTCAGTCCATCTTGGAAAAATATCTGAAAATTAATATGCAAACTTACAAGGGTAAAAATGGCTAATTCCTAGGAAAATTAGCCGTTTAAACTTCTCAGCAATCTACTATATCGCAGAGATATAACCTCAGCCATTTAATCTTAGTTCTCTCTAGGGTTAAGCCACAAATCCTGAAGCCACAAAATGGTTTTTATTTCTATAAATCTATTAGAAACCCTAAACCGTGAAACAGTGAGAGCACCAGCTGTCTGTTCATTTCCATTAGCAAGACTGAAACTTGGAACAATATTGGCATCACTAAGGAGGAATCTAAATACAAGGAGTATCTGAGGTGGCACAGGGGAATCAGTCATGGCACTAACATTTGGCCTACTGAGCACAGTTCACCTGCAGCAACCTTGGGCAAGTGTATGTAGCCTGGCATGCAGCAAAATAGCAGATTTTCATGGCAAATACTTAAATAAGGGAAGTTTTAAGTGTTTGGGTTTTTTTCTCTCTTTTTTGAACAGAGATGTTGAAGAGATGTGGAAATAGAGCAACACTTTTTTACCATGGGATGGAAATAGGGGAGATACTAGTAAAAAATGCAGCTAACAAACTACAAATCCATTTTTGTTTTGTTTGGATATATACAATAATTTTTCTTATAAAGTGCTGCTTGTCTTCTAGCATCCCTTTGTTTTCCAAGTAAAATATGAGTAATACACTCAAAAAGCTTATAGATATGACTGATTTGGAAAATATTACCTTACCTATGCTCAGCTGTCTTTCTCCACCCTGAACTCCAAAAGCCCTCAATGACTTCTATAGCCTCATGCAACATGCTCCTTCAATGATCAGGGGGATTTGCTATATACCCTTACAACCAAGTGCAATGAGAAGGTAGATGAATCCATTACTTCTGTCACTAACTGCTAGGACAGACCCTGATGTTTGCTTTTGACAAGCCCAACTGTGGAATCTGGTGCCAGCACCCAAAGCAGAAAACAAGTCTGTTCTTCATTTTTACTGAGCCCTCCAAGCAAAACAAAACAAAACAACAACAGACAATAAGAAAGCACCCCTCCAGCCATCCCTACCTCCCCTCAAAAAACCCAAACCATATAAAATACAAACCAAAATTCCTGGAAGGCAGGTGTAGATTAAGGAGACTGGAAGACATTGAGTGGAAAGGGAACAGGCAGACAGAAGAGGAGTGGAAAAGGTGTTATCCAATGAAAAGTGAAGGAGATTCTGAAGAATTCAGCTGGTAGAGAGTGAGTGAGAAAGGATTTAGGTTCAAGAAGAGAGATGGAAAATAAATGGCTTCTTGGTCTTACAAGATGGTTCTTAATGGCTTGGAGTTGTAAAAGGGAATTTAACACCTGACTGAACTGTAAGTGAAAGAGGAGAAAGAAGAAGAAATTAATTTTTAAATTTTTTTTGGCATCCTATTCAGTGGAACCTGTTCAATGGAAGGTGTCCCTCCCCAAGATGTGAGGAGTGAACTACGTGTTCTTTAAGGTCTTTAGCAAACCATTCTATGAGTCTGACATCATTGGACTTCAACTGGCACTTCACTGACAGAATTGAAATTAAACATTCATTCATAAGTTCAGGATTAAGAGAGTAAGAAAAGTAAGGCTGAAGCAAAAAGTTTAAAAAAAGGCAGGCACTGAAAGACATGGGAGAGAGAAATTATGTTGAGTCAGGAAGCAACTGAATGTGAGAAAGAAAGCAACTGAATGTGAAAAAGTAAGATGTGGTTGAAACTAAAGCCTGTGATCACATAATTAAATGCAATAATGAAAATACAGAGTAAGACAGTTTGAATTGGGCTTCAAAGAGTAGCATTTCTTCTTGCAACACTGTCCAGACTTCTAAGTGCTTAATTTCTGGGTCTGCTATTGGATTGAATACATACTGTTTGCAGGAAAAAGTAATTTTGCTAACAAGGAAAGAGAAAGCAGGCCTAAATCTTAACTGAATACTCCTGCCCTTTAATTGCAGTTGTTATAGCAGAAAAAGCATATTTTCTCCAAAGACTTGAACAAAGGTTTAAAGCCACTGAGTTCCAGTGTTATAAACGTGGTTACAAATGTTTTTATCATAGGCTACAAATGTTTAGCATTTATGTAAGTCCTGGAAATGGTAAGAAAAAATTGAAGGATTCATTTGCAAAAATATGTTTATCCCATGACTAACCTTCCCAAATCTTTCTACAGAGAAATACTGTTTATATATATAGTAGGAAGAAATGAAGTTGCACTAACAACCATGACAGTTTAGATAACGAGTAATTTAAAAAGCAAAGTACAATCAAAGGAACTGTTTTTCACAGTACGAAATTGTAGAATCATGGAATGATTTAGGTTGGAAAAGACCTTCAGTATCATCAAGTCCAACAACTCACAGCAGGGACAGGAAGATGCTCAATGGTTGAGCCAGGTGCAAGGAATTTATTCAACCAAAATTATAAAATCATTGTAGAACAGCTATTTTCCCCCACCAGTGCTGTCCATGTGGGGTGCACCAATGTTGGAGAGACCCTACTGAGAAAGCAAGATAGGGCTGTACAACTCACCAGCATCCTCGGGCTCTGCCAGGTAAAGCTGAAGATACAACAGGCACGGGGGTGCTTGTACTTTGGCAAATGACCAGGAAGTTTAAAGCACATAAAAGAATAGATTAAAAGCATAGGCTCTCTAGAAATCTCTGTCCTTGGCACCCACAAAGCTCCATCGCATTCCTGAGCCAGTAAGAATTGCTACAGCATTTTTCACCCAACCATGATCCATTCACTCAGTTGAGCCAGGACATAGCACAGGCCTGCTCATGGCCAAGGCTCAACTGAGTAAGCTGCATTTGAGAATGCAGTGCTGCTGAGGCACTCCAAAATGAATGGGAATTGGAAAAAGGCACATAAAGTGTAAGATTAACATGTTCCTATGTGCTCAGGACAAGTTCTCCAAAATAATTTCTGTTCTGTAAATGGAACAGTGTATGGTTTCTGAGACTGCCCTCCTGTACTTTCAGCCAATTCCTGTCACCTGTTCCTTTTCTTTACATGTTGATAAGGAAATTTTAGAGAAACATGCTTATTTTACTGCTTGAGTTTATCTTGCTAGAAGGACTGAAAGTTGTACTCAAAAAAACTAAACAAAAATTGTTGTTGCATGGAAGAATATTTTTTGGTACTTGGGTGGCATACTTTTGATGCTTTCATGAGAATACATGAGCATTATGTGAAGAAAGACCCTGGTGTTATGGATCACAAAGGTGATTGTGCTTTCACTAACAAGAAAAATCCTTCCCTGTGGACAGAGGTAAACTGATTATATTTTGGATGCAAAGTACCAGAAACTGAAGTAGTGATAAACTCTGATAGTAACAAAATACTTCATAATTCTACATCCAAATAACCAAAAATAAGGTTTGAAAAGTTTCTAAAAGAGAGACCAAGTTATATTTACTGTACAGATAGGAACAAGATACATAAAAACCTGATGCGATTTTTGTGAGAGCCTTAGAACACCTGGAAAGAGAACTATGGTCTTCTGAACACTCACATTCATGGTATTCTCAACACTCACTTCTGAATACTCAACACAATTCAGTATTGACTGTGTCATGCTGATGCACCCTGCTTTCCCCCCCCGAGGTTTCTTTCCCTCTTCAGGACAAGAAATTAACCTTATGTAAGATTTCTACATTAATATGTCACAGAATAAAAATCTTCCACAGAAATTTTCTCTAACTAATGTGTAAAATATCTTTCATCTGATCTTTGCACTATGGATGCTATTTTCTTATTCAGGCTGAGATTTTTTAACAGAAAGACAACTACCAGTGCTTGTGTGTAGCACTGTCAGCAGCAAACATGAAAATGGCTCCAGAAAAGCAGTGACATCTGGAAGTGACATCACAATAAAATAAGATTCCATTTCATAACAAACCCCATCCCCATATTCAAGCTTTGTGTTATGATGTATCTGTGATATTAGAAGGGCAGACAGTCAAAGGATTTAGAAATATGACTAGGCAACTCTCACATTTCCTCCTGTAATGTGTCAGAACTGCAAAGGACAAGCATGATTCACAGGATGTTGTTATTCTTCTCATGACTAATGTGTCATATCTGCTGATTCTAGAAGTTTATTGGGGGGGGAGAGGGAGGGGGAGGGGGGATGTAAATGTTATGTAGCCAAATGCTTGGGCCTGGTGGGAGAGTTTTGATACAAAAACGCTGGATGTTTGAAAATTTTTGTCCCGAGAAAAAAACTTTTAAATTTAGACTGTTGTATTCAGTAACATTCTCTTGTTCACTATATCTATACACACATCATTAATTTCACAATAGATAAAGGACTCTATTCTGTTGCTGCACTGGGATCACAGCTCAATGAAAGTTTTTCAATCAGTGGCTCGAAATCCTTGGGAGATCTGTGGCCTGTTTCCTAGGCTTCCTTTGCCAACTGATCTGTATAAACTACTGTCAGTAGATTTCAAATTATTGTGCAGCAATGGATCTTTCTGCAGAAAATATTATAAAGTTCACAACTGGGAAAAAAAAATTAAGCTACTGAACTTGGAAGTTGTTGAGGTGGCTGGATGCTCTTGAGTGTTGCACAGAATTCTACACACTGTCTCCAGTGCAGCTCACAGCCTTATAAAATCAATTTCACTGTAACTCTGAGATGAATGTGTACCACAGCCTTCAAGGTCCTTACACTAAACTTGACCCATAGGTGCAGTACATTGTTCCATTTATTTTTAAAGTCTGGATTGTATAAATGGTATTTACAATCTCTTCCCAGGGGCAGTAATAGCTAAGGAAATCATGGATGAACATGGGTAAAGCAACAGAGAAAGAATAATAATGCTTTAGATACACTTCTGTATTCTCTGTGTGCAATGATTAATGCCTCTGGAGTCAGTGGATAAGCACCAGTTGCTCTGAACACACTGAAAAACTGAACATGTCTTCTGTTCTGATTCATCTGGTTCTTGTGAAAGAGCAGAGCAGCAGTCTCATTTCTTCCCTTCAAACAAAGCCAAGGAAACAGTAATCAGTGTTTCTGAATATTTGTTCTGTATTCCTTTTTCTGGTCTCTTCTCCCACATCATGGTGAGGAGTTCCAGAATGGTATTAACAGCTTTTAGGTGTCATTGAGACAGTGTGTCAAGACCGACAGAAGTAAAATGCCCTGCTACTTTCTCACATGTTCCTGTTCCACTGTTTACCAGATTTTGGACACAGGATCATGCATAGCAGTGGTATTCCTCCTGAGTCTTGTCAGTGCAAGATACCTCTGGTTCTTTTTCTTACAGCTGCATACAGTCTTAAATTTGAGGAAAGCCTCTTTGGGGTGAATTCCCTATACACTGCCTCAGATGAGTTCTGACTTTGGTTGTTATGACCCAGACTTCTCCGATTACATAAACATGCACCAGGCTTCATTTTGTTAATCACTTTGATGATGGTTATTAATACCTCCTGTTAGTCTACCTGACTGTACTCATTTGCAGTGTTTCTTTAGTTCTAGAGTATCTTCATTCCACCTAAGGGAATTACTTAAGGAGCTCAGCTTTACTCTCCCCAAGCTGGAATCACACAACGTGACACCGAAGCGTGACCAATGAACATCCCTTTCAAAACAGCTCACCCTCCTCTGGGTGTTGGTTTGAACAAACAAATAATGATTGCTTCCTAGAAGCGTCTGACAAAGAATATTGGCACTGTGAGGTAACTGGCTGAAAGCAGGAAAGGCAGGACTCCTGTCTACCACACCCTATGTTGTCATGTACCTGGAACTCCCTCAATGCTCCTGCAGCCTTTGAAGACAAGTCGAAGGCCCCGTTTCTGTAGCCCAAACTCCACAGGTAGATTATTATGAGAAGTACATTACCACAATATAAGAAGTAACTCCCACAAAACTGGCTGTTCTCCAGGAATTTTTTTTTAAACCCTTAAATATTCACAGTGTGATATGACGTAATTCCAGGTTAAATATCAACTAGAGTTTTGCTGTACTATTGGAATCTGCCTCACAGATTAAGGAAAGAGAAAACTTCCACAGGCATAAGGCACCTGCTGCCTGCCTTTCAGCATGTTCTTCCAGCATTATTTTTATAAAGGGGAGGCAGAAATGACAGTATCTGAGCACTCAACTCAGTATGATGGAGCATTTCATGTTGGCCAAAAGTCGAGGTCTGTCTTATTGTCCAATCAGTCAACTGAAAACCTTGAGTAGTCTCTGGATTGGGCTAATATTTCCCACATCACTGAGTCAAATTCATCTTAGATTAATTCTAACTGAGAGAGAACCTGACTATAGGTGCCTAGCTTTGCATTTGCCTTCAGGAAAATTCCAATATTTCAGAATCCTATTACAGTTTGGTTTTGTTTTTGGTCCTCTAGGACATCCTAAGGGCTGTATTCAGTATAAATTGAAAAAAAATTTATTATAAAGAGATACATTATTATTAAAAGCAATAATCTGAGCTGCTCTGCCTCATCCCTTAAATATAACATCATTGTAAATAAATTTGCATTTGTTTTGTTGGTTTTTTTTCCATTTTGACGTCTAGCACTATTCAATAAGCATCATCTTATATGGAAATCAAAAAAAGGAACAAACTGAGAACAAGACTCTAAGCCTCTTCCTTCTCAAGCTTCCCAATGTTGTCCTGTTTCATGACTTTTGTCCTCTGATTTCCCATGTGATTAGCTTCAGCAATTATTTAAGAGCTAAATCTATGAAGAACTACCATTAAAATGAAGATCTCACCTTACAGGCGTGAAAGTAGTTGCCTGATTAAACTACATATCTGAAGTTTAAAAAATCAAGTTGACAATGTGATCTTTGGAAATACAGGTGTGTTGCATGATGGCACTATAGTGTTTTTTAACAGTATTTTCCCTTTCCTGGACAAAGGCAGTACTGTGTTCCAGACTTCATATTTTGAAGGCATAAAAATAAAACAAAAAACAAAAAACAACAACCAACCAACCAAACAAAAAAAAACCAAAACCACCACCCCCCTCCCCCCACCAAAAAACAAAACAAAACAAAAAAAAACACACCAAAAAAACCAAAACCAACCAAACAAACAAGAAACCCCAAAACCCAAAACAGTGAAATCATTGTGAAATAATTTCAGCTTACTTTCAAAATGTATAACATAACATCCACTTTCCAATTCCTTATGTAAAATCATGGTTTGACCTAAGGCAAGTCTAAGGCTGTGCTCAGTAGAGTAACACGAAGCTTTTATTCCTTTGGTCTTAAAACCTGTGGGAGATGCAGATGACATTATGCGACAACAGAGAGCCTATCCAACAAGACACTGAACAGTTTGGTCTCTTATATACACAAGCATTCACATTTTGTTGGGCTGAAATATCAAGGCTTTGGCTACAGAAATAACTAAATGGTTGATAGGAGTATTTAATAAGGCATTAAAATCAGTGAATATGTCTATCTGGATTTAAAACATAAAGAAAGAAAGAAACAAACAAGCTAGCAATCACTTATCTAAATTACCTTATTTATAAATTCAAAGTAAGAAATTCAAAAAGCTGTAAATCTCATGCCAAGTGGTGGACAGCACAGGGATGAAGAATACAGAGTAATGCAGGAGGACTACAGAGATACTATTCACCACTATATGGAGTAAATTTGTGTGGCCAAAGCTCAGCTAAAGTCCAAACTAAGTAGAACCTTGAAGGACAACGAAAGGCATTTTTTAAAAAATACATTAACTTCTGAAGAAGAACTAGAGGTAATATTGGTCCATTACTTGATTAGGTCAGCCACCTCAAAACCAGGATGCAAACAAAGCAGAGGCATTTACAGTCTTTTCGCCTGTCTTTAACATCAGTGAGTCCTAAGCTCTCTTTTGGAAGGCTGTGATTAGGGAAATGATAAACTCCCAGCTAACTCTGAGCTTAATATTTGCTGCTCTGGCTGGATGCATATGAATTTATGTGGCCCAGTGGGACCTATCCCAGTGTACTGAAGAACCTGGCTAATGTCATTGTAGAAACTACTCCCATTGTTTTTTCAACAGTATTTGGAGTCTGAAGAAGTCCCAGTCAACCAGAAGCATAGCAAATGTTCTCCCAATTTTCAAGAAGTGTGGGAAGGAAGACTGGTAATTACAGGCTTGTAAGGCTCACTTGACTGTCAAAGTTATGGATAAATTTATTCTGAGAGTTAGTAAAAAATACCTGAGACACCATATAGTCATTTGTCATAAGCACCACTGGTTCATGAGGGGAAAGTCCTGCTGAATTAATTTCCTTTCATGACAAAGTCACCTATTTAGTTGTCCAAAGAAAGGCAGTAGATGTGGGTTCTTTGATTTTAACAAGGCTTTTGCTACTATCCCTCACAGCATCCTTCTGGATGAAATGTCCAGCACACAGTTACTCAAGTTCATTATATGTTGGGTGAGCAATTGGCTGACTCAAAGAATTACAGTAAATGGGGTCATATCAGGCTGGCAGACAATCACCAGTGGGGTTCCCCAGAGCTCAATTTTAGGCCAGTGCTCTTTATAAATTATCTGGATGTGGGAATTAAATGTATATCAAGGAAGTTTGCCAGTTATACTAAAATAGGAAGAACTGTTAACTCCCTCAAGGGTAGAGAGAACTTACAGAAAGATGTGGATAAACCAGAGAGGTGGCAATCATCAACTGCTTAAAATTTTACAAGGGCAAGTGCCAGATTCTCAACCTGGGACAAAGTAATCCCGGCTACACATAATTGGTGGATGAGAGACTGAAGAGATGCACCAAAGAAAGACATCTGATGGTTCAGGTAGATGGCAAGTTGGATATGAGCCAACAACATGCCCTGGTGGCCAAAAGAGATGGATGTGTCATGGAGGCATCAAGTAAATCCCCATCAAATGGTCAATGAAGGTGATTGTCCTGCTCTAAAGTGCACTGGTGCAGCCCATCTCAAGCCCTGTGTGCAGCTGTTGGGTGCCTCAGTACAAGAATATCAAACTATTAGAGTGTGTCCAGAGGAGGGTGACTGAGGTGGTGAAAGACCCCAAGGATAAGGAATTCAAGAACTGCTGAGGTCCCTTTGTTCACCTTGGAAAAGGGAAGGCTGAGGGTTGTCCTCAGAGACTACAGCTTCCTCACAGTGGGCAGTAGAGGAGATTCTCCCTCCTCTAGTGACAGTAACAAGACATGAGGAAATGGAATGAAGGAGGAATTCATCAGGGGAAATTCATAGTGGGCACTAGGAAAGTGTTCTTTATCAAGAGAGTGGGTGGTCACTGGAACAGGTTTCCCAGGGAACTAGTCACAGCATCAAGCCTGTCAGAGCCCAAGGAGTGTCTGGATGATGCTCTTCATCACATGGTTTAGGTTTAGGTAGTCTCGCAAGGAACAGGGAATTGGATTAGATGATCCTTATGGACCCCTTACAATTTAAGACACTTTATGATTCTAAAAAGAAGACAGAGGATCTGTCCCATGAGACAGAAATGGAATTTACATACTCTTTACTGGTTTTGTTTGCTTAAAGAGAAACCTGTTTCCTTGAAACACTTATTAGTTTAACAAATCTGGCAACCTTGAAGATTTAACAAGGTGACTGCAACACAGGCGTATCTTTTAATCTTTGTAATTCAAAAGTATACCCATTGACTTGCTAGCTGCTATCTTAATGCTAGGCCAGTGGGAGGTAAGAATCAGGCCACCAGGTGGTAAAGCATAAATTCATGAATGCACAGGGTACATTATATAGTTTACTTTCTGAATGTTGCTTATGCAGAATAACAGAAAGGATATATTTTCATTATTTTTAGATTATTTAGAGTACGATTTGGGGAAATTATTTATCACTGAAAAGCCTTTTTTTCAAGCTAGCATAAACTTTTTTTATTATTTCTTCTTCCATTTTCATTTTTAAAAGCTTGATAATTCAGGTCATCTGAAATATTTAAAGCAAAAACAGTATCTCAGAATTTTTCTTACATTTCTTCAAACAGAAAATCTGAATGCAGTTGAATCATTACCTTTTTTACAGGATGCTGCTTGTAGAACAAAGGAGTTCTATAGTGCAATACTGTAACAACAGTCACACAAACCCAAACTTCTACTTAACAAGGTGTTTATAGCTCAAAGGAAGAATTTCAGTGTGATCCCTTGGCATAAATCAATATTAGCATAAGATTATATAGAAGCTAGTTTGTAAATATCAATATATTAAAATAGAACCTCAGGAAATATCTAGGGGGTGGTGGCAATAGGAAGGAAGATTCTTAATTGGTGTGAGTGGGTGGTTTTGGTTTTGTTTTCTGAGAAGAATATTGAGTTTTTGTCATACGAGCTAACATTTACGACAAATATGAGGGAAACAAATGTCTCTTCATATGGCTCTCACAAAGGATTTCCAGATGGTTACAATGATGAAATAATGGTCCTGGTCTAAAATCAATGCATCTTTAAGATATCAGATACATCTGCAGGTTTTTTACTTGTCTGTCCAAAACCCTTGTGGCTATTCATACTTTTGTGCCTAAAATATTTTTCAGTGCCGTGGGACAAGGAGCATCGTGGGACAAGAAGCAACAGGAACATCAGCACGTGCCTTGCTATCAGTTAGTTCAACGAGTCAGCTTGCAAGCTTTGCTTCTTAAAGAGGAAAGGGATAAAAAATAATACTAATATTAAGGGGCGTTGAGAGGAATGCACTTGC
>VZRX01013376.1:0-11725 GCA_013398075.1 Notiomystis cincta | reverse complement strand
AGCTCTCCAGAAGCTGAGAACTCTGTTCCCAGTGGTACCACAGGTGGCTGGAGGAGGTGTGTCATTTGCATATGTTTGCATGAAGTGTCCTGTGCGTGTGTCTTCTGTATAACGGGAGGCAAACATGTTTTGTTTATATTGCTCTCTATCTCCCAGATTATTATCAAATGGGTTTCACTTTCCACAAGTCTTGACTGAGGAATTTGGGCTTATGCCCCCACCCAGAAACACCCACAGTGCCTGAGCTATCCTGGCTTGCCCTGTAATGATGAACCCTTTGGTGTGGTCTTTACCTCCTGGAACAGTCTTATAGGTGAGTACAGACATCATGAACTGAGAACCTAGAAAACTTTAAGCAACTTTACTGATAGTGGCAAGAATATTTATTGAGATGTATGCAGTTGTCTTTCATGTGCAGTTTGCTGCTATGCCTGCATCTTCTCAATCCCCAGCTGCCAGGTTGTGAGCATGAAGACAGTTGTGCTCTTTGTAGTAAGAGTGGTTACAAACCACTAGTTAGTGTGAAGGTAAAGGAGTATCTGCATCTGTCCAACAGTCAAGTGTTTTCTCTCTGGCATATATGTTGTGGTGTTGGATTTCTTGGCATTTGGGCCAGCATAGCCAACTCCTGTCTGCTTAGATGCCAGGGTAGTTTTACAAGTGGGAATCTTTTGGGTCTGCCTCACTGCTGTTGGTAATGTGAGGAGAGGAAAACAGGTGAAACACTGTCAAGGTGACAGATGATTCAATTTCAGCAAAAGTCAGTAAACAGAGCAATTATCTCCCATTGTGAGTGTTCAGGAGAATCACCTTTGTCTCAAGTGAAATATGTAGTACTGATCAACAAGGAAAAAGAAAATGAAATCTTAGCAAAATCAGTCATATAAAAGCTGAAATCTTCCAAAGTAAGTGATCCCTGAAGTGTTCTATCTAATATAATTGTATTTTCAATGGTCATTCACACATACCTCAGCTTCTTCAGAAAGACTGCAGTCACCAAAATAGTGTGACCCCATAAGAAGCAATGTAAAAAAAATGGCAAGCCAATTGTCAGTAGTTTGTAAACCTCTCTTCCTATCCCTATCCCAATAATCAACTGCTAAATAGAAATCTCCGGGGTCTCTACTGCATGAATTAATTCCTTCTGTGGCACTTTAAGTGTATTTTTTTAGTAGTTCAATGATTTTCAGATACATTTTCTCAGTAGCATCGAGGCCCCAGAGGAAATCAAGATGTCCCCACGCAGGAAAATGCTCATGGTAAATGAGATTAGTGATGCGAGGAAGCAGCCTTGCCATGTCTTTTGGGTCTGCAAGCGTGTCCTGTCCGCTGCTCCAAACAGCAGTTGGTATCTTTATCTCCTCTATCTTGTACACAGGAGGAGCAGTCTGTAAGACAGGGAGGAGAGCTGAGTGACTGCTGCTGTATCAGGAGTTGTGTTTGGAGAAAGGTTTCTGTGCAAGCATCTCTCTCTGTCTTTTGCTTCTGCCGACAGCGCAACCATAAGGATGAAGGCCACCCTCTAACTGTTCATTGCCCTAACCCCATTCCCTGCCTTGCTTATCTTCACAGAAGAGGTTAAAGAAACACAGATTAAAATGGAGATCATCTGATCTGAACCAAATGACTTAATGCAGGATGGTTATTTGTCAGTGTGGTAAGGGACCATACACAGGATGTTTTTAAACTGATCCCTGTTATCAAAGGGTCATTCTGTTATCTTTCTTATTGACTGCTTTTGGGCAGTTTCCTAACCTTCCATAGTATTGGGAATAAAACATTGCCCATTTAAAAATTTAAACTTCAGGTATTTAAAGACTGTATGTGTGTATGAAAGATGTCTAAGAAGTCTTTGGAATCTTTATCCACCTACAAAATAAGGTGCCACCCAAAAAATAACCTGCCCTGACTCATAAAGCTCACTACAAGTCAACTGATCTGATCAAACTCAAAAATACTCAGGCGAGTTCTAAGTGTTGCAAGAGGAGCAGAGCATTTCTAAGTGTTGACTAGGCAGTAACTAAAGCTCCTACAGACCAAGTTTTGCCTGTTTCCTTTTTTCCATACAGGATACTTTAGTTCTCCCCAGCAGTCTCCACTGTGCCAAACTGAACCATCCCTTACATTTAATTTGTACAGCAAGCAGCTTTTGAAAGCCAAGATATGTATTTCCACTTTTCTTTTCCTCCCCAGTTTAGTGTTTAACTGAAAGGCAGACCTTGAGGATTTTTGGGGAAGTAAAGAACTCTGCACTCATCCACTCCTAGGACCTGGGTGTGGCTCTTAGCCTTTTGGGAATGGCAGGTAAGTTGACATGTCACTAGACACACCCCTGCCTCAGTAGGGGAGGCTGCAAGAATCAGAATACACCGTGTTTGTGAACAGACCTTGACAATTATGAGTATTAGAGTCAGGTGAAGCTTTACCTAAGACCACCCTCCCCCTCTTTTTGTACTCTTTAGCACTCAAGGTGCTAAAAGATGAATTTTTCTATTCTTAGTTTTGCCAGGAGCCAAGGATGAGTTCTCAGAAGAATATATTGCCTTACCTGGTTGTATTTCTTCATGTTTTCCTTACAGCCATAGTCATAAGCTTGAAACTGGTTTGCACGTATGGTCTGTTAATATTGTAACAAGGACAGGTAAAATGGAAGGTGTTAAGAGACAGAGTGCAGGAGTTGTTTTCTTGCATGTGATTGAAGCCCAGTCTCATGCAGTAGACAGGATTCAAAGGATATTGAGGAAGGATAGTGGGATAAGTGGTTTCACCACCTTTCCCCTTGCTAACATTCTCTCCTGATCTTCAACCACCACCCTTGTTATGTTTAGTTAATAAAATCTTGCTGCCCTATCTTAATTGGCTCTTTAGTTAGCTAACACAGCTCTTTGTGATGCAGNGCCTTGCCATGTCTTTTGGGTCTGCAAGCGTGTCCTGTCCGCTGCTCCAAACAGCAGTTGGTATCTTTATCTCCTCTATCTTGTACACAGGAGGAGCAGTCTGTAAGACAGGGAGGAGAGCTGAGTGACTGCTGCTGTATCAGGAGTTGTGTTTGGAGAAAGGTTTCTGTGCAAGCATCTCTCTCTGTCTTTTGCTTCTGCCGACAGCGCAACCATAAGGATGAAGGCCACCCTCTAACTGTTCATTGCCCTAACCCCATTCCCTGCCTTGCTTATCTTCACAGAAGAGGTTAAAGAAACACAGATTAAAATGGAGATCATCTGATCTGAACCAAATGACTTAATGCAGGATGGTTATTTGTCAGTGTGGTAAGGGACCATACACAGGATGTTTTTAAACTGATCCCTGTTATCAAAGGGTCATTCTGTTATCTTTCTTATTGACTGCTTTTGGGCAGTTTCCTAACCTTCCATAGTATTGGGAATAAAACATTGCCCATTTAAAAATTTAAACTTCAGGTATTTAAAGACTGTATGTGTGTATGAAAGATGTCTAAGAAGTCTTTGGAATCTTTATCCACCTACAAAATAAGGTGCCACCCAAAAAATAACCTGCCCTGACTCATAAAGCTCACTACAAGTCAACTGATCTGATCAAACTCAAAAATACTCAGGCGAGTTCTAAGTGTTGCAAGAGGAGCAGAGCATTTCTAAGTGTTGACTAGGCAGTAACTAAAGCTCCTACAGACCAAGTTTTGCCTGTTTCCTTTTTTCCATACAGGATACTTTAGTTCTCCCCAGCAGTCTCCACTGTGCCAAACTGAACCATCCCTTACATTTAATTTGTACAGCAAGCAGCTTTTGAAAGCCAAGATATGTATTTCCACTTTTCTTTTCCTCCCCAGTTTAGTGTTTAACTGAAAGGCAGACCTTGAGGATTTTTGGGGAAGTAAAGAACTCTGCACTCATCCACTCCTAGGACCTGGGTGTGGCTCTTAGCCTTTTGGGAATGGCAGGTAAGTTGACATGTCACTAGACACACCCCTGCCTCAGTAGGGGAGGCTGCAAGAATCAGAATACACCGTGTTTGTGAACAGACCTTGACAATTATGAGTATTAGAGTCAGGTGAAGCTTTACCTAAGACCACCCTCCCCCTCTTTTTGTACTCTTTAGCACTCAAGGTGCTAAAAGATGAATTTTTCTATTCTTAGTTTTGCCAGGAGCCAAGGATGAGTTCTCAGAAGAATATATTGCCTTACCTGGTTGTATTTCTTCATGTTTTCCTTACAGCCATAGTCATAAGCTTGAAACTGGTTTGCACGTATGGTCTGTTAATATTGTAACAAGGACAGGTAAAATGGAAGGTGTTAAGAGACAGAGTGCAGGAGTTGTTTTCTTGCATGTGATTGAAGCCCAGTCTCATGCAGTAGACAGGATTCAAAGGATATTGAGGAAGGATAGTGGGATAAGTGGTTTCACCACCTTTCCCCTTGCTAACATTCTCTCCTGATCTTCAACCACCACCCTTGTTATGTTTAGTTAATAAAATCTTGCTGCCCTATCTTAATTGGCTCTTTAGTTAGCTAACACAGCTCTTTGTGATGCAGGAGCATGTCAGGGCTCTATCTAGCCTGGGATACCTCCTCACACACCTTGATTTTTGTGTGCCTGTGTGCTCTGCTCTGCTCTGCTCACAGTGGTGGCAACAATATCAGAGGCTCTGTACTGCATACAAGAGTCTTGGGAGCAGGGTGTGGTTACCTTAACACTAAACTATTGTCTTCTGTGATTTGTCTAAAAGGAAAATCAAAATAATAAAAGATTAACCTGTCTTGCTGATAATGTGTGTGCATTTATTTTTTTAATCCAACCCACTAAGTAACTGAGGATATGATAGAAATCTGCTAGCTTGTCTCCGTTTTCTGGCTGTGGGTGCTGGGTTTCTGGTCTGGATACCAGGAATTTTAGGCAGTACAGCAGGTATTTAAGGGCTGGTTTAAGTGGCTCAGTTCACTCAGAGTTCACTGAAGTTCACAGTTCACATACAGTGATGTGATTCTGAGCCAGTGCTATCTTGCCCTGGTCTGACTTGGCAGAGCAAGTTTGGGTCTGGAAGTGGCACGAGGTACCAGCAGAAGAGGAGGTTCTCCATTTTGCCATTGTGCCAGCAGAAGCATTTGTGCAGTAGAGGGCTTTTGGAGGTAATCCAGGCTGCAATGAACCTTCTGGGAGACAAGCTTTAACCCAGATCATTTTGGTTCATCCCTGACTGCTAGTGTTCTCACTATCCCACCTGCCAAGTGCCTGGACTGTGCTTGTGTTCACTTCTGCAGCTTTCAAGGCACACATCTTCAAAAATAAGGATGGAGGCTGGAAGCCATCAGAGCCCAGCACGGAGAGGTGTGATGTGCCCCAGGGAAATCTCAGTGCCTGGTACCAAAGGGGCAGTTTGGGGAATGATCTGGTGAGCCATGGGAAACAGGGCTCCCTTTGTGACAGGTGAGAAGATGTGGTGGGCAGATTCCCAGATCCATCACCTCTGGACTTCCCTGTCAGCTGTCAGTTGCATAAAAAGCCCAGTAAGAGTGTTTATATGTCAGTACAGTTATACCTGATGCCAGTGAATAATATTCTGTACTGATGTTCCAGCTGGGTAACGTCCCGTGTATGAATCTGTTCGACTCTGGAGACAAAGCAAAAGTGTTAGGAAGGCAGAGATCCAGTGCTGTGACAGAATAAAGCTGTGAAGGCCCTGAGCAGCATACTGCTGCTGTGTTAAACCCCCATTTTTATAGGAGATTCTTCAGATATAAAAGAAGAAGTTGAGGAAATATTTACAATATGCTGGTTTACAGTAGGAATGATTACACAGGATTTTATACCTTTGGGACAGTCTTTTCAAGTTAGTGTTTAGCCATAGAGAAAACATCATTTGGAAAGTGTGTATGGCCTTTGTTTTCCCAGTTTCTATGATTTGTATGATGCTTTTAAATAGTGCTGTGCATAATCAGTAGAGAAAGACTGTTAGTATACAGTTCTCTCAAGCATAATGAAGCTGCATGTGTGACAGCTTTTTATAGGCACACTTGTTAAATAGTCTGAGAGATGAAAGGTGACTGGACAGCAGACACGTGAAGGGTCTGTAAGAAGAACAGGCAGCAGCCAGAGTAAAGGAATGCAAATTTTCTGCTGGGAGAAGCATGAAGGAACAGCTTTGAGTTTTGACTGGAAATGTTTCGATGTGTAGCAAGCAAAAAGAAAACATCTCTTATGTTCAGAGGAGCCAGATGTCTCCTTGTTTAGAAAGGAAAATGTATAAATTGTGCAAAAGAGAAGAAGATCTTTCTCTATCCAGTTGCCCTTCAAAACCACTTCAGATTTACTTGTATTAAGCTTTTCTTGGATGTGCTTACCACGTTCATATTTTGTATACTGCCCCCAGCTAGGTAGCAGAAGGCACTGGCACAAACTTTTCCCAGGCATGCACAGAACTGTGTTACAGGTCCTTTCATCAGTTCATTGTACTGAAGAAACCCTTTGCAGCCAAATAGTAACTGAGGGGAGGAAAAGTGCAAAACTTTTTTTAGCTGTTACAAGATTATTTCATGCAAAAAATTCCCTCTTCTTTAAGTCACTCTCCCTTCTTTAATAGCCTTGCCTCTTCAACAGAGGCAAGATTGCTGAAACTGCCATCCCACTATCCTTTACTGTGTGTTCTTCCCAAGGGCAGAGCACATGTTCTTCCTCCTTCTTGAGACAAGTGCTGGAGGTCACTCTCCATCTGTTTTCAGTGCTCTGATCACAGTGAGAAAGGAAGTTGCCTGCACTGATGACTGCAGAATATAAGTCCCTTTTTGCCCTAATATTTTTTCCTGACAGGTGCAAACTGTACTGTGAGTAGTACTCCTAAGTAAAGAGGGATCAGAAAAATGAGACAAATGAGGAGGCTGTAGAGCTGAATGCTCTATAGTCACATCATGAGTGCAGTTTGGACAGAAAGAGGGTGTGCTTCTGTGGTTTGACATGAAGTATATATATATATATGGTTTCCACATTCCCAGCAAACTCGATTAAATTGACACTTTCTGGTGTTTAAGCTTCGTTTATCACTTTACAAGTAAGTCTTTCACAAGCATAAATGAACTGCATGTCTGATAAAATTAAGATGTGAAATATTTTACTTGTAGTTTTTGTTAGTGCTTAAGGCTAGATTTGGCAGGCTATATTAGATTTCTTTTGTTCTGGTATTTGAAAGTTTTCTTCATAAATATTTGACTTAAATAAATAATGGTGAAAGTATGCTTGCTACCTTAAAAAAATTGCAAAAGAGTTGCCATGTGAAACCTTGCAATTTAGCTCTCTGGAAAGTTTGAAGTCTACAGGCACTGCTAGCAGTCTGATACACTGGATTAATTTCTAACTCATCACCCCTTAAAAGTTCAGGCTGAGTGAGCCCAGTAGAAACAAAGCAGACAATTATATCTTCCTCTTTAGAAGGAGAAATGACTTACCCTGAGCAGTGGCTGGGGGAGCCGTGTCAATGTCACCAGAGGACTGGTAGCATGTGTGATGGTGATTACTGGTGCCAAAGCAAAGAATGCTTTAATCTTCTGGGACAAACCAGGATAAGTAGTAAATGCTATGAAGCCTGCAAGCTCAGAAAAAGAAGTCAAGTTGATTAAGAGATCTCCACAGACCAAATAAATAAAAAAGCAGTAGGCAGCAAAGGACTGGCTGTTTTCCATTTCTGTGCTGCAGACCTAGAGAGAATGTTTGATTCTTGCTTAAAACTTTTAGTTGGAAGATAAAGTTCATTCTAAGGATACAAGCTCATGAGAGCATGTCCTGATACTGCTTTTCTCCAAACTGATAATTTTGTGTTAAGGCCAGTTTTGGTTGAAAAGGTATATTAATCAGATTTTTGAAATGCAAATTCTCTCTAAAGTTCCCTAAACTTAAAGTTTCTCAGCTTGCAGTCTCTAAAAGACTGTATATGTGTGTGCTGGAATTCAGCAATACAATGATTATCTGAAGATTAAGAATAGAATTTTTCCTTGTAACTAAGCACATACTTGCATGAAAGTGAATTCACACATAAAGGAAGAGTATAAGGAAAGCATTATTACTAAAAAGGGTTTGTCCCATCCTGTTTTCTGAATGTGTTTAAATTTCTCCACTGATAGACTTGACTGGCTGACATAATTATCTAAGAACAAAGAAGGTGGTGACTTGGTCTGAACTATTTATTCTGCACAAAGGTTTAGAATGCACATATGACAAGAAAGGAAAAAATTTTCTAATAATGCCACTTCCCCCCATTTTCTCCTCTGTTTCTGAGTTTGTTTTTGTAAAAGGACAAGGTACACTATCATAATGTAATCATAAACCCCAGTGCCTGCTCACAGATTTTATATATAAATCATAAACACTAACATTGATGGTTTTGGACTCAGACAATTCTAACATTACCTGCAGTTGACCCTTCAGAGTGACCAATATAGTAAACATCCTTCTGTCCAGTTTTATTCATGATGAACTTCAGCTCTGCTGGAATATCATATTTACCTATCTCATCAAAGCTGTGGGGAGAAACACAAAAAGCTGCAGACAATGTGACAGTCACAGTGTGAGTTACTGATGGTCAGTTTAGTTCATGGCACTGAGCAGGACCCACTGGAGGAGGAGGAGGAGGCTGCCCCTTGTGTCTGCACCCCCACTTGAGCTGGGGAAGTGGGCAGAGGGAGCAGCTGTGCAGCCTGGCTGCCTGATGCCCTGGGCTCTGTGTGCAGGAAGTGCCAGTTTCACCTGGCAGCTGCAGCCCTTGGGGAGCTGAATTGAGTCAGTGCTTTCACCTGCATGGCTTACAAAAAATATTTTTCTCTCAGATAGCATCAGTTGTAGAAGATCAGATTTCTAGACTCAGCTGAACAGACTCATGTCCTTTCTGCACCTGGGACAGGTATCTGGTGGGAGACCTCAAGGTTACAGATGGCTCCCAGTTTGGGAAGCCTTTTCCCAAAGAAACCAGTGTGGTGGATGACAAAGGTGGACTTGTACCTTCCAGTTTTGCTTCTGTATGGGCTGATTCTGGAAGAGCCTGTCTAGACCATGCAGCCAATTCCTTCTTAAAACTTCTCTGATATGCCCAGGAGTGGCTGCATCTGTGGAACTGTTTGGTTTGTCTGGTCTCCTTAAATGTTGCATGTCCAACTTGAATTAAGATTATATGAAGACATGTAGTGTTTTCATATAATTTAGAAGGGATTTTTTTCATATAACCAGAAGGGGAAAGGTTCTGCATTTTAGTAGCAACTGCCCAATCTTGCTAGTTCCCTGACTTTCTTCAGAAAATTCTTTCTCCACAGAGTACCTGAACTGCCAGAACTCTTTCTGGCAAGGCTTAAGGGTCTTGTGTTTTAAGGACCAGGTGTTCCCTCTGCTGTTTCCCAGCCAGACATCATAGCCAGCATCTGCAAGGATGAAACCTAGGCTGTTGCTGGGCAGGTTGGAAATCCAGTGAGCAGAATCTGACAAGACACCATGATGTAGCAAGACTGCAGGCTTCTTCCCTGAAACAGAAGAGATTTTCTTAGGCTGTAGCAGTATTAGGTAATGTGCAATTAAAACTGGGGTGCAGAATTTGGTTTTGCAGGAGTGCTTTAACCAATATACAGAATTCAGGCCACATTCTAGGCTGAATGACTGGGTGCCCTTGCTGAGATGGAAAGGTGTGGAACATGCCATTGCATATGCAAAGGAGAAAGATGGGGAATCCATTTAAGAGTTGGCTCTCAGACCTTCCTTATGTCCTATATGTCACACCTGTATCATTGCTGTTCCTTCCAGCAGGAATTCTGAAAACACCAAGAATGTATCCATCCTCTGTTGTAACTTCATATTCCTCGCTGGGGAATCCATGGTATCTGATAATTTCACTCTGTGGAAAGCCAAAGGAGAGTTTGCTATCACGAATTTACAGTGTAGTAGGAACTGTTCAGAGGCTGCTGCTGCCCAGGAATGTGAAGCTAGCCAAGAACATGCCAGGAGGATAAATGTGATAGCATATTGCTAACCTTTCCCTACTGCTCTGTGCTGTACTGGTAGGGTGGGACACAAAAAGGGATTCCTGCAGGAAAACCAACCCCAGGTCTCTCTTTTTTTGTGGATGATCCTATACCGGCTATGCCATAGCCATGGAGGCTGGAGGATGCAAACAGCAGCAAGAGGAACTGGGATGTGTTTCTGTGCAGTGGTTTGTGTATTCTACTTAATGCTCTATCACTCAAGTTGTAGTAGTTGCTGTAGCTGTGGTACTCAAGCCCTACACAGACTTGTAAGAGTAGCAGGATGCATTAAGTCTTCCTGAGACCTGCTTAGATGGTAGTTGTCTGGTATTTGTTTCCCTGCTATGGGACAAAGTGTGTGACTAACTTTTTGGAGATTGTTTATTCTGTTTGGCAAGGCTGACACAGGTCTGTAACACGATGTTCTGCCTTGGAATGTGGTCAAACCACTCAAATGCCCTATTTTGCAAGCTATCAGTGGTGGCCTGAGAGGGAGCATCATGTGTTCCTGCTGGTGCTGAATTATGCCAAAACGGGTCTGACACATCAACCCCAAATTAGCATCGAGATAATGAGGCAAAGATCTGGCAGATAAACTGCTAAGGCAACCTGGAGACATAAGATTGGTAGTCAACCGCTTATACTATCCAAGTCCAGTCCACTTTCATATGGTTAAGTTCTCCTAACATATCCCTTCTTGGAGCATGTATGAACACTTCTCCTTTGGGTGGGGATGCCCCTCAAAGTTACTCCTTGAGGCTGAGCAAAAGAGATTTTACCATGGTTGTTATGGGTGAGGGAGAGTTACATCAATCTCTGCTTTAATAGTTGGGGGGTTTTGCTAGCTTTAATACAATTGCTTTTATATGATTGCTTTTAAATAATGCATTGTCCTGTATTATCTTATACTAGTATTTTTAGCTACTGTACTGTGTAGTAAAAAATTCTGATTAGGATATTTTTGTCTAATCTATTCTAATAGATTTTGTCTAATTTATTCTAATAAATCATTCATTTTTATATAAATATATCTGGTCTGCCATGGTTAGTCCTGAAGGACAAATTTGTAGAAAGGTTCAATTATACCTTTATAATTCCTTAGACTTCAGCAGTGACAGTCAGAGGCTAAGACTGGATTCAGCTGCACCCAAGCTCATCTCTGAGAAGGAGTTTAGAAATCAAGGGGGTCCTTTCAGCACCTTACAGCTCAGTGGAAGGGCTTCTCTAATGAGCTTTGTCCGAAGCTCCCACCCTCCCCCAGAACAAGGTCATAGCTTTCTAGGGAGTAAACATGCAGCAGTATCTCTATCTGGTCCACAGTGAGTGCTTTCTTGCCAAAGGGAGGTTAAGCAAGCCATGTAGGGTGGATCTCTATTACAGACCCACTCACAGCACCACCTACTACACTGCTGCCATGTGTGGAAATCTTGGTAATTCAGAGCAAGGGGGTTTTGTTGTGAGAATCTGCTGTTGAAGAAAGAGTTCAAGCACTTTAACCACTGTTCTTGGCAAAAAGGGTGTTACAGAAGGGCAGGCCTTGGCACTAGAAGCCAGACTTTGTTTCCACTGCAAAGGAATTCTTCTCTCTAGCTCAGACTGTTTGGATAGGAGCATCAATGTTTCCTCCAGGTCCATGCTCACAGTGCTGGAGGGACCCCTTTGAAGGGAACTTACTTTAGCCTCCTGACAGTCACTGTTA
The DNA here is from genome assembly GCA_013398075.1 of Notiomystis cincta. NCBI lineage: Eukaryota > Metazoa > Chordata > Aves > Passeriformes > Notiomystidae > Notiomystis > Notiomystis cincta. The sequence continues at coordinate 64 of VZRX01013376.1, read as the reverse complement.
GTCAGGGGTAGTGGGAGAGAAGCTTTGGGAAGAAAGGGAGAGAGGTGAGCCAACTTACAACGTT
>VZRX01013375.1:0-19742 GCA_013398075.1 Notiomystis cincta | reverse complement strand
CATTTGGGCCAGAGTCAGACCACAGGAGTTGCCATGCCATTGGCTGCTGTGTTTGTTGTTGCTCTTGTTTTTTCCCCTAAGCTCCCTATGATGATATTTTCCAGTCAGCACCATGATCCCATATTCACAACAAAGATGGATTATTCATGATTCAGAAATCACCGCTGTAAAGAACTAACTTTAACAATGTTTTTAGTACCAAACTAATTGAAATTTGAGTTATGAGCCATGCTGAAATGCATCATCACTGGTGTTAATGAATTATATCAATAATATGTATCAGCCTAGAGCCCTACTGATGCATTTAGCTACATACATATCTCCAAAATTTTCAAAGGCATGTATTGATTTTTCCTGGCAATGAATTAATAGTCTGATTTTCCAGTCCTGCTGAGCAGACAACATTTTTAATTGCCTTTAATTTTCTGCAAATTCAAGCTCAGTTCATTTAGGATACCCTTCTTACTGTGGAATTGGAACACAAGAAATGACACCTATTGTATCAAGGTATCTCTTGGATCAAACATCTATATTTATACATGCAAACATCCAGCATGCTAATTAAGCACTTGACTAATTTAAAGAACATGTGACTCAGTCATACTGATGGTTGACCCATTTAAAAGCTTAAGAGCTTCTGATTGTAACAACAGAATAAAATATGGCTGTGTTTAGCTTTAAATCTTTTCTTATGCAGAATTAAGCTTTAATGGGCAAAATTAGGTTCTAAAATCACTTGGTAGATGCTTCAGACAATGCTGCTAATAACACAGAGAACAAATGGAGAAAAACACTCATGCAGGTGCTCTAACTTGACAGGAAATCAAGTCTGCATTAACAAAAGAAAACCGTGTCTCTATGATATGAAAGCATTTTAATAATGTAGTTTTGAGGAATAAAAACACAGAACTGAGGTAGTCAGGATGCTAAAGATGTTTGAAAACCCCACTATCTGAAAAGTGCTGCATTTCTTGCTCCATTTTTGTTCCTTCACTGAACTCAAGGAGTAGACTGAAGCTGTCTTTCCAGCACTAAATAAGAAACACAACGTCTTCATAATGATGATCATGAATACTATTTATGAAAAGCAATACTTTACTAGAAACAATTAATATAGATTCATTAAATTCTATTTTTGGTAAAAAAGGACTAGGTCTAGGACCACTGGCATTTACTAACCCCATATAAACCTCATAGTTTGAAGACAACTGCTGCAAAATCACTGAAGTCATTCTTGTCTATGGAGAATAAGAGAAGCAAAGAAATACATGCTTAAAACATATAAATTATTAATATTAGAATATAATTTTCAATATTTGAGGCTAATCATTTTTTTTCCTAGTAGTTTAAATTTAGGCCTTTCTCTAATAACTACAGCAGAGGAGAGTGAAAAATTACAAAGTAAGGTTTCCTATCTGCCTTTTCCTGATTTTCTTCTACATGAAAAAAATTCACATTTTTTATGCATCTCAGTATCTTACTTTGTCCAATGACTGTCCAATGTGCTATTTCTCATAAAAGCTGGATTTTACTTCCTACCTGCTTACCTTGTTGTCCCCTCGATGATCCCTTAAAGCCCACCTCTTCTGAAGATGTATTTCAGTGGATTTCCATGTTTTCCATTAGATTTGATGACTAAAAATACAAAATTAAAAAAAGGTTACCTGCAGTGCAGGTTACTGAATGATAAACTTATCATCAAAGCTGCAAAATGTTTTCAGACCTATCTTACAGACACAGAGATTCCCAGTTTATCATTACCTATCTCCTATTCCATCTCTTCTGCTCACCACAGATCGTGTCCAACACCTCAGCACGTGTCACCTGGTGGTTGGATGACCTTTCACAGCATGAATTTCATGTCTGTGTAATTGCCAGCTGGAGATATAAAATTGCCCTGGGCGTGTTGGGAACCAGAATGGGAAGCACAGACAGAATGTTCTGTTTATTGCATTAAAATGGACATTAATCTGTTGTTTCTATTCATAAATCTGTTTTTTTCTAAAATAGCAACCTACTTCTGTCTGTAGTGGCCATACCTACCCCTCAATCCTCTGTCATGTCATTATTCTTAGTTGCTCTTTCCATGCTTTTTCTGTGCCCTGATCTTTACAGCAGGCATGACAGCAGAAGGATGAGTGGAAAAGGTTCCCGAGGTACTGCAAATATATAAATATTCGATATTTATAAAGGCCAATTATTATTTCAGGTCTTGAGAATAGATTCATGACTTTAGATAGATTAATTTCATAACTGGTCCACATGCAGTAGCTGAATTTGTTTTGTGACTGAAAATATACTCAGTAACATCAATTATATTTTTAGTATGTGAGCCCAAACCAGAGTTTGTATGTTTTTCTGACCTTATTCCTTGTGGCTCAGGGTCGAAAATGTACCCAAGCCTCATCTCTAGATGCATAACTTAGATCCTCTGGAAGATACAAGTTTGAACATCTTTAGCAGAAGGGTCAATAAGCCTCCCAATCCTGTGATAAGTGTTCTCATCAATAATTAGTTTAATTAAGAAGTGAGCACACTCTCTCTTGTGCTTCTCTTTTCTGATCTTTTGTTTTAAAAGCCATTTCCCCCCCAATGTCTATGCTGGAGTTAAATGCTCTGGCTCTGTAGTAGAGGCACTCAGAGTGTACAGATGTTATAGGGAGCATGGGAACATTTTAAAATCTGATTTAATCATAGGCAGGAAGTAGAGACCAAGAGAGGGCTGATAGGCATAGGATGAAAGCTTGGAGTGCCTGTGGAACTTAATTAGCAAAGCAAGAGGCACTATTGACCAGCTCCTCAACTAATTCTAGATCCTTCCTTTGGGTGTAAATCACTGAGCTATGTGTAAACTTTATTTACAGCACAATTATGTGTGTGTGTGTGTGTGTGTGTGTGTGTGTGTGTGTGTGTGTGTGTGTGTGTGTGTGTGTGTGACACTGACCTTGCAGTTTGTGTTTAAACTCACTTTAACTACAACAAAACACAAATGCTGAGAACTCTGTCTTTTAATCTCCCCAAATCTTAATTAAGGGCAAAGCGTTGTTTGGATCATGCCTCAGAAAGTCATGTGGCAGCAGAGAACCAGTCTCCCCAGGTAAATAAAGGTGATTAATTTGGAATTGTTTGAAGTTTGTTTACTTAATTCAGATATATAACAGGAGGCTCACACAGGCAAATAAGGCGCTGCAGGAAACAAATATCAAGACAGAAGAGGAGGAAAAAGGAAATAAATGAAGACAGCCACAGCCAGATACCTGCGGAATTCAAACCAGTATTCACAGTTTTTTTTCCCTGAACAGACGAAAATTAGAGCAAGGTGAGAGACAAAATTATTTGTGTCACACAGAGCTTTGCATGTGACTTTTCTTATGAAATGCAGTCACTCGGTTTTAGTTAAGCTGAAGTGCAAACACTGTTTGCAATGCATGCCACCTGCTCATCCCTGGGCTTTGTTTTGGATTTTGCATATTTTCTTAACCAATATTTAATCTCTTCTTTTTTGTTTGGGGTTTTTTTATGCAGACATGTAGGTATGTGCACATATATCCTTTCCTCTAGCATATAATAAGAAGGGTTCATAGGAAAGGAAAGAGAAGTTTTTCAAGTTACTCTTATTTTTGAAACAGATTTATGATCAGTGAGTTTATCTCAACATGTTGGCCTGCTTAAAATTTAAAGTGTTAAACTTTAAAGGAAAAGCAAATATTAACTGTCCAAGAAAATGTCCACATTTCCCCCAATTTGCTGCTTAAACAAACTGGAATAGCAATTGCTGATTAAAAAACCCTATGTGTGCAATCCTAGTATTAAACCTAGCTGTGATAGGTATTTTGATGATGTATATTTTGTGTAAAAATATGAGAAACATAGGTGATCTTCCTCGCCCTTCTTTTTGATGTTGGTCATCACGTTGAAGCAGGAAAGAGACATGAAAGAAATGTCCTCATAAATGGTGAAGCAGAAAAAAAGGATTTTGCTGTTCTTAACTCCAAAGAAAAGGAACAGAATTAGTAATATTTCCTGTATAGTACATACGTAATTTTGAGAGCTTTAACCCTCTAATCCATAATAACACATACTTGATAAGGCAATTGTCTAGTTGAAATAACGAGTTAGACTATTCTTCTGTATCTGTTAAGAAAAAGAATGTAGCTATAATCTTGCAGATACAGAGTTTAAAATGGATTATTCGTGTTCAAAGGTTTTACCACAGAAATAGGAAAAATAACCAGCTTTTTACCACTTTTGTCACCCTTAGTTCATGCGTTAGGCAACAAGCACGGGACCTGCAGTATTATCAAAACTACAGCTGTCGTATTTACTCCTAATTTGTAAGTATAACCACATAATTCAGAAGTGGATGGGTTTTTAAGGTTAAAAATTCTGGTCTCCAAAGAAATGCTCTTTTACTATTGAGCGCACATGAATTACGACGAAAGTTAATGAATGGTGTCCCATTCCAGGCACCAATACAGGAATGACCCGTATACAGTTATCCACTAATATAATTTATATAGTTATATACTGGTCACTTTGATTTTGCAGTTTACAAACATTTTTTTCCCCCGCAGAAACAAGTCCTGCCTCAGAAACTCCGCAAGCACGTGCTGTTTTCACAGTGCCGAGCCTGTAATTTCTGTCACTGAACAACGCCTCCACTATCAGCAGCTTTAGAAAGCTCCAGCATCTCAACAATGGGATTACAGCCAAAAAATCCCGTTCGCAGCTCCATGCTGGTTAATTTCCATGGAATTGCAAAGAACCGCGACGGCGCCGCCGGCCTCTGGCCCCACAGCGTGATGAGTGGGCGGGCTTCCTCACGCATGATTGACGTGCTTTTAGACCAACCAGACCTCGCAGTGGCGGCTGACCGCGATCCTATTGGCCAAGAAGGTAGCGGGGGGCGGGTGCAGGTCGGGAGCCGGGGCTTGTACTGGCGGTGCCTCCCGCTACCCGTGGGTGCTGCGGGCGGGACGCGGTGCTGGCGCGCGGTCCCTGCGGGGTGACAGCGTGACCTGGAGCGAACACAGCTCCTCCGGTCCTCTCCGCTTCCCTCCGCGCCACTCTTCCTGCCTCGGGGGTCGCCGAAGGCTGCAAAATGGCCGACGGGCGGGACGACGCCGCGGACCAGCTGAAGCATTGGAAGAGCCACCGGGGCTCGCAGGTACTCGCCGGGCACCGCCGCTCCCCGGTACCCCCGTGCCTCGCATCCCGAGGGGAGCCGGAGAGCGCAGAGCCCCGCAGGGTTCCGCGCGATGCGGCGCTCCGGGCGTCCCCAGGGCAGCGGCGGAGGGCGAGGCGCCCTCTCCCCGTCCTGGCCTCGCCCCCACGGCTTGGAGCTGTGCCCGGCAGCCCTGAGGCGCGGAGGGTTGGAGGCTGCCAACTGGCCCGGAGAGACAAGGGCGGTCAGCACTGCCTGGTCCCGGCTGCTCCTTCCAGGCAGCAGTGGGGCTGCGGTGCGCCCAAGCCGCGGGTCCGTGGGCAGAGATGGATGGTGGTGATTTTTTTCCGTTTTAAATCAGAAGTTTGCCTTTCGGTTTGCTGCCACGGCGACGGAACCCAGTGAAAATGTGACTAGGGAATCATAGAAAGGATAAAGCATGTTTAGCAGTGTGTGCAGGGCCAGGAGTTGGTCTCAGTGATCCTTGTAGCTCCCTTGCAACTCAGCATATTCTGCGTCAACTTGCTGAGCAGACCGAAGTGAAATTTTTAGGAAGAAATTCTTCCCTGTGAGAGTGGTGAGACCCTGGCACAGCTTGCCCAGAGAAGTCATGGCTGCGCCATCCCTGCGTGTCCAAGTGTCCAAGACCAGGTTGGATGGGGCTTGGCGCAACCTGGGGCAGTGGAAGATGTCCCTGTCCTTGGCAGGGAGTTGGAATTCCATGAGCTTGAAGGTCCCTTCCAACTCAAACCGTTCCATGATTCTGTGGTGTGTTGGGACAAGCGGTTGACTGAAATCATAAGGGCAAATAATCAACAGTGTGGCACTCAGTCATCTGAAGATGTAGAATAGACCCCAAAATATTCGGGTAATTGTATAAATATTGCAAGAGTTGACTTCCCTCTTTCATCAAATTACTGTAACAGTTTCCACTTGTAGTTTCTGATAGGAAGGTGTATTTGCCACAAAATACACTTTCTGCTGGTTAAAGTGGTTATCTTGTTATCTTACAAGATGCAAGTGGATGCCTCTGTTCCCACTGTCTGTAGCTGTTAAGTCATCTTAATTTTAGTGTTTTTTCCTTTGAGTTCTCAAAGGTACAGTGTGAAAACTACTGATGACTTGTGAGTCCATCATATCCTAGCATGTGTCATAATAGTTCCTTTTCTGTCCATTAGTAATTCTTTTTGTCGGGATATGGGCTTTTCTGTAGCAAAGCAGTATTTGAAAAGAGGCCAAGGTTAATTTGGAGATTGGGAGGCAACCCGAAGTCTGTGTTGCATAAGGAGTCATGAGACTTCTAGAAAGAAAGTTGGGAGGACTTATTAGAAATTTAAAGTGAGTTGTATAAGATACAAAGTATCAGTAATGCCTGGAAGTGTGTACTTTGATGTGTGCTGTTTACCACAGCAGTGACTAAAATTCTCCTGGCTTGGCTTCCCTTCCTTCTGTCATGGCAGGTTAGTGCTGTAATGAGAGACAGATTCAAAAATTCTTATCTGTCAAGATTTGGACTGTGTTTAGCTCCAGACTGTGTGAGAACATCAAACAAACTCAGGTCCAAAAGTAGTGTGAGAATTCTTCTTTAAACTACTGCTGTGTGAGGGGTTTTTTTCCTCTCTGGAACTTAGTGTGCCCCACATAACATTGTCCTGAAACTAAAGCGAGTATCTCCTACCACTAAATAAATATTCTTTACTGCTAATGTGAACACTAGAAAGTTTGCCTACCCAAGGGAAACTCTACAGCCACAAAGCTGTTAATTTTTTTTATAGTCTTAATGTCAACAAGTTGTGGTTTTAGCAGCTACTTCTGGTGGCCTTAAATATTGGCATTCTAGAATAGTCTTGCCTTTAATAAATAAGCGGTGGAAAATACACTGAGAACAATTTCTACTCATATATTTCCCATGATAAACTATAGATAACCTTTTGATTTAAGCAGATGTTTCTTTGACTTGAAATACAAATTTAGCTTTATTTAACCATCCTGTAAGTTTCTGAACGTCATGTTTATGTTTGTAACCAGTTACATACTGTCTTTTAAAACAGTTTGTGCAGATTTCAGTGTAGGTGAAGATTCCAAGCATCCCAAAGGAGTTGGATTTATGCTTAAAGCTTTATGCTAATGAAGTGGTGAAGAAGAGCAAAGAACTTGGATATTTTGGGTATTCAAGCCAGCTGGAGTAGCATGTGTTGCCCATTAATAGTGGAACTGCACTTGTCCTGTCAAATGTCTTTTATGTGATTATTCACGGACCTTTTTGAAACAAAGGTGTCTGGAACTCCCTGTGTTCTCTGCCTCACCCAGAGCTCTGGGTGTGGATGTGAATAATTGTTCTTTCCTTGCCTTTGTGGGTTGCCTCTTGGGGGGAAAAAAATCTTCTATCAGATGGGATTTTTGTCTATTTGCAGTAATAACTCCTTAAAGCAAAATTTAGGGTTAGAATTGGAACTCCGTGAAGTTACTGTTAGAGTAGTGAAGGCCTTTCTCATCAATAATTGTTTCTTCCTTCTCTCCACCATCTCTTTTCATTTATAGAACTTCAAAAGGAGGAGAACTAGTCAGGAAGGTCTGAGGGAGTTTGTGCTGGCATAGTTCAGCTGTGTGGATGCTTCAGATAGGATGGTATGGAATTACGTCACTTTAGTGCAACATGTGCTGGATTTATTGTTAGCTTGTTGTAATCTGTGACTCTGCTATTTGAGTTCACTCTGTTGCAAATTTGTTCTGGGGTTTTTTGGTTGTTTTTTTTCTTCCTTTGTCCTTACTTGTTTTCTGTTCTTCTAAGTCCTTTATGAGGCTCCCGACAATAAATGTATTCCTGGAAAAACTGAGACCTGAGACCATCAGGTCACTGGAGTTGATGTACCTTTCTCATTAAATTTTCTACTGCACCCAGTAAAATAGGACTATTGCCTTAGAGAAGGATATAACCTCATATGTGATGCAGATAATGTGTTTTCTACTGGAGTCTTTTCATGAGAAAGTAGGAGTACACTCAGTTATAGTGCAGGTGTTTCTTGAAGTTGCAGAACGTTTCCTGACAGTAGAGCTTCTCAGGGATTGTCTTAATCTTAGTCTTTCCATGGTCCAGGAGTCTAAAATGGTAATTCTTCAAGTGTTTCTACTTCTTTTATTTTCCATAGCTCTTCCAGATCAACACTAATTGTGGGAACTCCCTTTTAGTTTGGCTGTAGCTCTTTCCTTATGTTTCTGCCTCTGTACTGATGTTACCTGCTTCTTCTTCCTCTTGTTTCTCCCTTATTTTCCAGCAGCTGCTCCTTTTTTATTTTTCTCCCATATTTTTCTTGAAGCAACATCAGTAGTCTTGAGAAGAAGTATTTCTGATCCGTGGAAAGCATTCCTGAATTTTACATGACTTAAACTCCCCTTCTTAAATTGTCTTAAAACTAGCTCTGTGGTTTAAGTAAACATATGTATTTTCTGTAACTTCCTTCAGAATCTGAAGTAATTTTGCCTCTTCCTGTTAATATGTTCCGTGGCATGTAATGGTTGAACAGTCATGCCCATTGTGTGGCTCAGGTCCAGAGGGTTTTTGATTTCTGGTGTTAATAGTGACTTTCTCTTGCTTTCAGAAACCAGATATCCTGACCACAGGTGCTGGGAACCCCATTGGGGATAAGCTGAATATCCTGACAGTGGGGCCACGTGGACCTCTTCTTGTCCAAGATGTTGTCTTCACTGATGAGATGGCTCACTTTGACAGAGAGAGGATTCCTGAGAGAGTTGTGCATGCAAAAGGGGCAGGTATGTTTACAATCTCATATTTTCTTAGTGTAGAATTAAGGAGCTTTTGAGTTAACATGTAGATTGTGATGCATGAATTACATTGTTATCTACAATTTAGTGTTACCAGCTATAATAAATCTATATAAACAATGGTGGTAAGGCTTGGTTTAAAAGAACTTCGTGCCAAAACTTGAAGCACTGAAAAATTGTTTACAAAAATGAGAGAAAATGTGGTTATAGCCCTTCAACTTTTACTGTATCTGCTGTAGTCTCTGCTTCCTCTGTCTGTTCTTCCCTATCTCTGTTTAGCATTTGCATGTTATTTAATAGAGAATTTGGTTTTGATTTCTAATCTGTGTCTGCCAAAGCAAACTCATGATCTAATATTTAAATTTTAAAAAAACTAATCCTTTAAAAAAAGTACTATTTATCTTAATAAGGTAGAAATAGTACCTTGATTTTTGTCATGCATTGCCCTAGAAGGAGCAAATGTGGGGCTATATTTAAAATGTGACTCTACATGGGAAAAGTTCCTCTGTGGAGGTGAGAAGGGTTCTGTTGCTTCATCCAGCTTACAGGTGCATCAAAAATTCCGCAACACATAGCAGGATTAAAGAAATACCTGCATTGCTCCCAGACAAATACACAGATCTTGGCAGAGGAGCATCTTCTGTGCTGCTGCTGGGAGCTGCTAACAGTCAATTAAGGAAGAGAGAATGAGCAAATAGTTTGTGTTAAATCAGTTTCATTTTGGGAGAGAAAATCGAATGTTTAGAGCATTGCTTAAACTGGTGTATTTCCATGTTTTGCTTTGACTGTATGTTAACAACAGACAAGCTGTGAGTGGAAGGAAGGTATCTAGATCTGATATTTTGAACTTGCTGTTTTTCAGGAGCCTTTGGCTATTTTGAAGTCACTCATGATATCACCCAGTATTGTAAGGCAAAAGTGTTTGAGCACATTGGGAAAAGGACTCCGCTTGCCATTCGCTTCTCCACAGTTGGTAAGGCTCTAAAGTCACTTTGTGTCTTTTACATGTGTGCCCTGAGAGCAGTGTTTGCATTGTGGGGCATTTAAGGGTGTTTGAAATGCTTTCTTCCAGTCAGTTCCTCTTCTCTGAATTTCATTTAAATGGAAGACCTTAAGCAGCTTTTGCCCCATTCTGTCAGAGCCCTCTGGAGACACTTTTCTGTCTGAAGTGTGAGAGGGAGAGCAGCCCAAGCTGTTTTTTTCTGACAGAAAGCTTGCTTTTTTTCTGATTGGATCACAATCAACACTTGCAAGTTAAATATCTATAACCTCTTATGCTGCAGGAATGTGTTGGGGATGAATGATATAACCTAAATACTTGGCAAAGAAAAATAATCTTCCATAAATAAACTCTGATTTCTTAAAGAGTGGAGTTCACAAACTAGCAAAATCCTAAGTGCTATTAGTTAAAACTAATTGGAATCAGTAGCTTGTCTGATAGAAAAATTATAATTCATGATGTGTATGTATTTAAAAGAAAAGAAATCCTAATGAGGATTTAGTTCTGGAAGTATTGCAGAGAAAAAAGTAGTCCAACAAGGCTCAGGGAGCTGCTGGCTTTGGCCTGTTGGCTGTTTCCAGTATTAAATCCCTTGGGATTTAGGGGGTCCTGAGTGTTGTACAGGGTAAGGACATGGAGTTAAGTTTGAGATACGGGCTGATGCTGGAGAAGATTATTGCATCCTTCCCTTTCCCTGCCCTGTTTGGACACGTTTCCTCCCTGCTGTTTTGGAATACTCAAGTTTTTTAACGAGAGAATGAGCGTCCCTCTGATTTCATCACAATTCAGCATTAGCTGTTCTGAGCACTTCTGGAACACTTCTGCTCAGCTGTTGTGCTAGGCATTTGTGCTCTGGTCTAAATTCCCACTGAAAATCCCATCCTGAGTGAAGCAGGAGGAATTAAAAGGATTAGAGCTCTTCCATAGTTTTTTATTAGGCACGCTGGTTAGATTGCTACCTTCCAGATGAGAGCTTTCCCACTGGGATTTGGTGCACAGAAACAAATGTAGGTTTAGATGATTCAGCCTTATTATCTGATGATGTCTCTTTTAGTGATAATGCAAATTCCACTCTTAATTGGTTCAAGTGGATATACTTGTCTTTTCCTTCTTTTAACTGTGGCCTGAATGTTTGGCTGGGTTCACACTTTGAAAACTCACAGTGCCTGAAGTATTGTTGAAAATATTCCTAAATTCCTTGGTGTGGAAAAGACTGCAATAAACCCTGCCCTTTTAGGATTTTAAGGCCTATTTTCAGGTTGTATTTATATGCATTCCTATCCTAACACTTCTGTATTCTCATGTATTTCTTCAAGCTGGAGAATCTGGCTCAGCTGACACAGTTCGTGACCCCCGAGGCTTTGCCATGAAATTCTACACAGAAGATGGGAATTGGGATCTTGTAGGAAACAACACTCCCATCTTCTTTATTCGGGATGCAATGTTGGTGAGTAAGCACAAAAGCTGAGGGTGCTTTGTGACACAGTCCCAAAGTTCATTCACATGTTGTTCTGGCTTCCCTCAGAAACAAAAGCTGTTGTTTTGCCACACGTAAACGTGGTTGTTTGTCGGATTATCTGAACATTTTTTACTTGGAAAGATGTTCTTAAACAAAAATTAATAAAAGAACTGAAGCTTGATTACTTACGTGGTTTCATACTTTTCACTTCAGAAGGTTCTTGCCAATTCTTTTTATTAAGTCTCGGGGTTTTTTGGGTTTTTTTGGCATAAGTTGAACAGCACTTAGTAGAGGAGCTTTCCTTGAATGCCATTCTGCACAGATATTTCATAGTATCTCTGTATTTATTTATGAGTCACATAAGAACAGATATATAAACCTCAACAGTTTTATCTCCTACATTATCAACCACAAAATGAAGGCATTCTTTATCTCTGGTTATTCTAATTGTGAATGTTTAACATTACCCTCATTTTACTGGTCTCTGAATTAATTCGTTTGCAGGAAGGGTATGGCAGTAGAAGATTTTTTTTCAGTGATCTTACAGCTTTGTCTTTAATTTCTTTTTTTTTTTTTCTCTCTTTCCTCCTCCACTTGTGGACAAATTAGTTTCCATCTTTCATCCATAGCCAAAAGAGGAATCCTCAGACTCATCTGAAGGATCCAGACATGGTGTGGGACTTCTGGAGTCTTCGCCCTGAGTCTTTGCATCAAGTAAGCTTATCCTGAGACTTTATTTTGTATGATTAAGGAAATCATGTTGTGACAGCAGGTTTTTACTCTCTTTTCTGTTTGATTTAGAAGTCTACATAATTTTATTTATATTTTTCTTTAAATGTAAATTATCCATGCTTACCTGTGTTTAGAGGGGAAATCAGTTTTATTTCATTAACACCTAAAATAGAAATTCCTCAGGGAATTCCTAACAACATGAACATAGCTCCCAGTGATGCAGATTAATGCAACAAACAAACTTAGTGTGGAATGATGACTTTATCCTTGATCTGCTGAGCCTGTTAATAGTGTTTGATCCTTCTCTCCAGGTGTCTTTCCTGTTCAGTGATCGTGGTATTCCCGATGGCTATCGCCACATGAATGGATATGGATCACACACTTTCAAACTGGTAAATGCTGATGGAAGAGCAGTTTACTGCAAATTCCATGCCAAGGTATTGATTTTTTTTTAAATTATTATTGGAACTATACCTCATATTGGATAAAACCTATAAAAATGTCTGACTTTTCACATTTAATTCAGGCTCAAAGGTGTGTGGGGTCTTTATTTAATATGAGTTTCATACCTGTAACCAATAGGAGAGGTGTCTGTCTTCTTGCTAACACAGTAATAATTTACTAGACTGTAAAAAACTCTCCTGTCTCTTGTTAATGGAGCACTATCAGTGAACTGGTTTTTATCTGGAAGGCAGCTGTTGAATGTACTGTAAATCTAAATTCAAGTTATTAGAAGTTAGAACTTGGACAATCTCATTCTTGGATTATAAATCTTGTTAAAATCCCTTCTGATTAATAATCTCTGTGGTACTTTCTGTATGATGTAACTGGTGCTTTTATTGCTTTTTAGACTGACCAGGGCATCAAAAACCTTTCTGTGGAAGAAGCAGGAAGATTGGCTTCTACTGATCCTGATTATGCCATACGGGACCTTTACAATGCCATCGCCAGGGGGAACTACCCTTCATGGTCCTTCTACATTCAGGTTATGACTTTTGAAGAAGCAGAAAAGTTTCCATTTAATCCTTTTGATGTGACTAAGGTATGTCTGACACTGCTGGGAATATTAAGTTTCAGGTAGTTTTTAAGTCTGTTCTTTATTGTAGAGCCATGATGAGCCAGATTCTGGAGATGGAACTGTGACATTATATCTGATGTTACTCTTCTACAGGGAAATACAGATAGGCCTTGATTCCAGGCCTGTAGATCCCATGGCACTTGAGAAGTGTGATCTCAGATCAGAGTCACACCCTGAGCCTTGCTGATCTCATTTTGTCCCATTCCTAATAGCTGTTCCTAGGAACGCCTCATTGAAAGATGCCGACATAAACCTGCGCTGCTCTTTTTTACCTCTAACACTGCTCTCCCCAAGCTGCTAAAGACTTTTGAACTTAAGAGTGCAGCTCAGATGGCAAGGAAAAGGCCAGTTAAGCTAGTTAAACATTTTGAAGGAGCTGGAAACATTTGTGCCACCAGTTCCACCCACACCCTGCTTCCCTAGGCAGCTTTTCAAGGGCCTGTGGGCATTTCAGTCAAGCACTCAAGTACTGAGATTATGCTGGGATGATGAAATAAATTGCATTAATACTCCGTATTAATTGCAAAAGGCTTCTTAAAATAAGACATTTCTCAGTGTTTGTTAGCAGTAAAGAAATTTAGTAATGTATTTTTTTAATTGAGACTTATATTAGGTGAATTCTGCCTGGCAATTAAGATGCATAATACTGAAATAATGTTGATTTTACAGGTTTGGCCTCATGGTGACTACCCTCTCATCCCTGCGGGAAAGCTAGTCTTGAACAGGAATCCTGTCAACTACTTTGCAGAGGTGGAACAGATGGCTTATGACCCTAGCAACATGCCCCCTGGAATTGAGCCCAGCCCTGACAAAATGCTACAGGTAAGCAGGAGATTTGACCTGAGGAGCATTGGTTACTTTGCTGCTTTTGAAAGCTTTGAATTGACATGCCTCAGTCTTTTGCAGGTAGTAACAAATGCTTTTGATCAATGTTTTAGGGGCGCCTCTTCTCATATCCTGATACCCACAGACACCGCCTGGGCCCCAACTATCTGCAGATCCCTGTGAATTGTCCCTTCAGAGCCAGGGTGGCCAACTACCAGAGGGATGGGCCAATGACTGTTTCTGACAACCAAGGTAGTCAGGAAAATAGCTTTCAGTATAATGGTACTTAGGCATGGGCTGCAACATTTTCTTCTGTTCACAGGGGGCTTAAGATCCATGTTTATTATATTTACATACTTGTGTAGAATGCCTGTGTATCTTCTCTGTTAATCAATAAAGGAGACTTGGGATATTTGGATACGGGATGGGGAGTTTGTTTAAAAGTATAAAAACCAAGTGGTGCTTAGGATGTGTTTAAGACCTAACAAAAAAGCCTTTAACAGAAAGAGAGTTTGCAAGAGAATGTGTGCAGTCAGTTTTTAAAGACTGACTTGGATATACTTCACTAAACTGCTTTGCTTTCTGAATTCTGAGAGATTGTGAAAGACAAAAGTGAAAATTCCAAGAGTAGAGCTGTAACTTCCTTTCTATTGAGCAGCTTCTGTTCTGTCAGGGTTTGCCCAATAGTGGCTGTTTTCCACCTGAGAGAAAAAAAGGATGTACTTAAGCTGTGGCTCGTGCCAAAAATACGTGTTCCTCTGGGCTATGAATTCAGACACTTGCTGAGGGAGGAGAGGGAAATACTTGAAAAACAGGAACTTTAAGGCAGCTGCTCTTGTCCCAGAACAGATAATAAGTTTATGCAGTTCTTTTAAAATACACCCCCTAAACAGGGAAGCATTGTAGTATTCCAGATATGCTAATGACTGTATTTTTATGCTGCCTTAGATGAAGTCATGGTTGAAGTCTATTATAATTGAGAAATATTGTTGTGAGAGTGGCCAGATTTTTGTATTTCTGAATCATATCAGTATTCCCTGAAAAAAGCTGGAAATTCTCTTTGTAGCAATTGCTGTTAAGTTCTGGCTTGAAGGTGTTGACAGAAAAATGCTGACAACTGTTTTTAATAAAATGATTTGTAACTGAATTGATTTCGATTCTTCCAAGGAAAGGACATCCTCTGTCTTCTGACTTACTTGAGAGTGCTCCCATCTGATTGGTTTGGGTTTTTTTTTTCCCCCCAGGTGGTGCCCCAAACTATTACCCAAACAGCTTCACTGGTCCTGAGGATCAGCCCCTGCTCAAGGAGAGCCGCATGTTTGCCTCAGGAGATGTGCAGCGCTTCAACAGTGCCAATGAGGACAATGTGACCCAGGTGGGGGTGTGGGAAGGCTTTGTACTGCTTGGCACACTTGAGGAGTGTGTGGGGTGTGTATTAGTATGAGTTCTCACAGAATTTGAAATCCAGATTTTGGGCGTTGTTATGTAGATGTCTGACGTGTCTTCTTGCCATTGATGTCTGGAAAAGGAGTTGTTGGCAGATTTGCCAAAGAAAAACTCTCACAGATTGGCTGCATTTTAAACATCTTGAGTATTTTAAGTGTTGCTTGACTAGGAAGTGAAAGCTATTCTTACTTTGGGGAATTTCAGAATAAGCCTTTTTTTTCCAATGGCCAGGTACGAGAATTCTACCTCAAAGTGCTGAATGAGGAAGAGCGACAGAGGCTGTGTAAAAATATTGCAGAACATCTGAAGGATGCCCAGCTCTTCATTCAGAAACGAGCTGTAAGTGCCCTCTTTGGGGTTTATTCCAGGTTTCCTGCCAGTCTAGTAACTTTGTCATAATGGCTTCTGGAAAGGAAGATCAGGAATTCCCTGAAAAGGCTGGATTTTTTTCTTACACAGGAATTCTCATAGTTCAATATGTGCCTATTTACAGAATATAACATCAGTATATAACATGTTAAAGTAACTTTTTCCTGGGGGGAAGAATGGAATAGATGTTGAACATGTGTTTAGCTTAGTGTTTCAAAAATCAGATGACTGCCAGAGTAAGGTTTTGCTCCAAAGAGAAGGCAGTGAGGACCAAGGAGGCCAACTTTGCCTTTATCGTTCCCAGGGCAACTTTGTTTAAATTGGGAATGAGCTCTGTGTGGGATAGCAGAAATAGTGTTTGAAGATGTTCATATCTTGTTTATGACTGATCAGAATTAAACTGTTCTTCCTTATGATACCTACCACTTGTAACCCAGGAAGTGTGGTAAAGAATCCTTTCTAAATGGAGGACAAAATTCTTGTTTCCTTTTCTGTTTTGTCTTCCTGTTCAGGTGAAAAACTTCACTGATGTTCATCCTAAATATGGAGCCTGTATCCAGGCTTTGCTGGACAGATACAATGCTGAGAGTGGGAAAAAGGTATGGTAATAATTTTTGAAGCTGTATTTTGACTGGCTGTGAATACTTTGGCTTCTCTTGTAAATCCAGTGAAGTGAGGAATTAGTCTTGATCCCCATCTGATTTAAAGGCCAGAAGTCAGTGCTTGTAGAATTGCAAATTAAGTAGACATCACTTTAAGAACAATTAAATGTTGATTAACTAGTGATGTACAATGACTTTGCTTTAGCTGGTGTTTGTAGGGTTTCTGGAGGATAACTGTACATGATATAAAATGTGTTCAGGGTGGTTACCCTTTGTGATGGCAATGAAACATTGCCTCAAGCCTTTCCTGGACTCACTGCTTGTTCCAAAGAGAAACAACTTTCTTGATTCAGTTTCTCCTTTCTTCCTGAAGTTCTTTACTTTAATGGAACTTGCTCTGAGTTTTTCTGTTGCTTTATTCTCAGGATGTAATTAGGACATACACACAGTCCACAACTCGTATGTCTGTCAAGGAGAGATCCAACCTGTAAATCTGCAGAGATTTGCTCTGAATTTTGTGTCCTCCCACCTGCACAAGAACCTGTCCAACACTCTAATGAATGTAGCAGACTTGGGCCCAAGCATAGGAGTGTTTTATGGATGTGATTTACTGAGCTCTCAAGTGCTATCTGTACTGGCAACCAGGTAACACAAGCTCCAATCTTAGTGCCTTTTAACACTAGTGCTTTATGCTTGATAACAACTCACAGGATTTTTAAACAACTCATGATAAGAAATTGCCTTCATTTCTAGGAGCAAACAGAAATTTAATCAAAATACTACTTCCTTCTTGTTGTTGTTGTTGTTGTAAAACTTTCCTAGCTAAATCACACAGTAGAATTTCTGTAAGGACAGTATGATTGCCCTCATGGAGAAACTTGTCAGTGTTAAAAAGTTGATGCTATTCAGTATTTGTAGTAAAATAATTATCTGTATGTATTTGTAAACACATCTCTTGAATTTAATTTCTGACCTTCAGAAGTAAAATGATACCCAGTAGTTTGAGTGAAATGTTGCTATGTCTAGTTCCTTAAGACAGAAATAAAGCTAACTACAAAGTTTAATCTAAATATAGTTCAATTTTATTCCTAATCTATATTTTAAGATAAACTTTGCTTACTAATGCTGTATTGGGATGTAACTGGCATAAGGGAAGTAGTAAAGGATGTTTTCTTACTTCATGCACTACTGTACAATGAAACTGATTATACCTTACAGCCCTTTCAGGGGTAGGAGAGTAAATTGTTCTTTCTAAGCTGAAGAATTTAAATAGAAAAATATTCACATGCTGAGTGTTTGAGAAATGAACCTTCAAATGCATGAATATTGAAATTCATGCTCAAGGACTTTCAAAACTATTTGCAGTGGTTGCTGAAATTGTTACTTTATTGCAATAACCTGCTCTTGCTATTTCTTGATCAAGCCACGGCTAATTTTCAGGGTTATCCTTTAATTAAAGCAGCGTGTTTGTATGAATCTAGATACAGAAAAAATGTCTAAAACCTGATTTGAGGCATGTTAAAATGCTACCCAGCATCTGCAGTTTAGTTAATCAGTGCAAAAAGATGCACAACCCAGTTATGGGTTAATTATTGTCCAAGCTAAATGCAAAGCATTTCAGAGCCCAGCTATGGCTCTTAACTCAGGCAAATGTAACAACTTGAAATCATGGCAATTTAGGGGTGATTTGTCAATAATCTGCCTTGAGTTGTATTTTGACTAGGATTACTTCCTGATGTAAGAGTGAATTCCCAGGAATGATGGCAGGTAAAGAATAGTAGTTACAAAATGCTGTTTTGTTCAATTTTGGAGAATGCTATTTGCTCTGCAATTCATTGTCTACCAACCTGTTGTGAAAAATTACCTGGGGTAGAGGTGCAGTAAAATAATTTGAATTGATAACCTACTGTATTCTGGGATTCCATTGGCTTTTTACCTGATCACGCATGTGGGGCTACATGATTGGGTGAGAATATTTGATGCTGGAACAGAGAATCCTAATGAGTTTTGTGAAGGAGTAAACAAGACCTGATCTTCTAATTTTGGTTGTGTCTGATAAGTGATTTATACTGTTGTCTTCTTTTATTTCTGAAATAAATGGAATTAAAAATCTCTTGGAAACTCTTGTGTTTTCTGTACAAATGTTTTCAAATAGTTTGTCTTAATCTAGGAAGTTTGTACAACCCTTCATCTGTTTTTCTGGACATGGTGCAGATGTTGGATGTACTTTTTGAAGCCAGCTTTGTTTTAAAAACTCATATTTCAAGCCCACAGTTGTGTTTAAATTATTAAATTACCTGTATCCTGTGCTAAACTGGCCATGACAAGTGTTGTACAGAAAAATTGGCTTTTCCCAAAGATGTGGAACATTAGGCAACACTGAAAGAACAATAATGCTGTTTCTTCAAATAAAGAAGACAGTAAATCCATTTGCAGCTTCTTATCATGAGAATAAAAAGACTGCTGACATGACACAACCACACTTTTCTTTTGTTTTTGTGTTCTGTTCAATTAAAATCAAACCTTCCTCTGACAGGTTGTTGCCATATGATTTCAGTGATCTGTAAAGCAGAATTGCTCAACATTTTCTTATTACTGTTTTATTTTAGATGCATGTCTCTAGCAGTGGAATTGGGAGTGAATTTGAAACCAATGTTGTGGAAATGGTAGCTTTTCTAGGAGCACATAACCTTGGCATGAAGGCCCATGAAAAGGAGCTTTTCTCTTTCCCAAAACATTTGAACTGGAATACCCAAAAAATATGAGCAGATTCCAGAATCACATTAGTTGAAATGAGCTGTGCCAGGAGATGAGGATGGTTGTGGAATTGCTAAATGTTATGTGGGAAGAAAAAGGTTGAGTTAGGTTTGGATCAGATTTTCAGGGCTTCAAAGATGTTGGGAAAAGCCCTGATTTCCTTTCCTGAGCGCTGGTCGTTGATGGGAATTGCCTGNGCCTGACCTTTGCCCCCGAGGTAGTATTGCAGGGCTCAGTGAACTCGTGTTTGGGATCAAAGTTGCATAGTCATGACACAGGTCAGGGCATGTAGAAGTGGACTTGAATGTAACCTTGACTCTGACATCAAGGATTAAACCTCAGTAGTTGCCTAAGGCCACTTTGGACAGATCTGGGAAAAGCACTAAGGCTCTATTTTGATTATTGTAAATTAATTTAAGGCAGTTTTGCCAGGTTTGTGGCATTTAGGGTCATTCCAGCTGGGATGGATCAGTAAGATGGAAGAAGGTTCAAAAAAAAGCCCTCTGTTTGCAAAAGGCTGTAAAGTG
>VZRX01013372.1:0-11701 GCA_013398075.1 Notiomystis cincta | reverse complement strand
CACTCCAGATCTCTGGGAGATTTTTCCTTGCACAGCCCTGGAGCTGGGAAAAGGATGAAAAGGGATGAGCAGTGACATTTTAGTGCCTGTTTTTCCAGGATTTTTGTTCACAGGGAGGAAGCAGCCCTGACTGTTTGCAGTGGGGAGTGAAGTTCTTCACCTCCCTGTGCCAGGATTGCCAGGCAGGGCTCAGATCCAGAGCTCCTGATCCTGAAATCTCCTTTCTGCTGCTCAGGCTTCAGGAGAAATCCTCTGTGTGGTTTTGGGGTGGAAAGAGGAGGGAGAGGTGGAGGGAGGCAGGGAGAAAAGGGAGATAAATTGGAAAAGCCAAAAAAGCCCCCAGCAACCGACCACCACTGCAATCCTGGAGAATCCCTGGGTCCAGGAGGTCTTTTCCCCCAAAAAGCTCCATCCAAACCAGCACAATTCCTGCCAGGAGATGATGTTTCTGCCAACAGGCACCTCCATCCCTCAAAACCAAGAGACACCTCTTCCATCTCCCCCCCGAGCATTAAACTCATCCTCATCTCTTCCTGCTCGTCGAGGATTTTATCGTTAAATCTTCTTATTCTTAGAAAGATTTTGCTTTCTTTCCTGGAAAGAAAACATGGAAAGCACCCACAAAACCCCAAAAGGAAGCTGACTAATTATTCCTGGGAAACAATGAGATTAGAGAGATCATAAAGTTTTTTCATCTCCTCTCTCCTTTGTTATCACCTCACATCGAGAGCAGCAAAACCACCAGCAGACCAAAAATTACTCATGGCCTTTCTTTAATAAATGGGAATCACCTCTAATAACCAGCTGGAAAATCCCAAATAACGAGGGAGGTGCAACAAGAGATTTGGCATTTCCTCAGCCAGTGTGAATCAGCAGAGCCCAAATTTTCCTGAGGAACAGAAACACCTCTGTGTGCTGGGGTCAGGGCAGAGGAGGGTGCAGGAAAAGTCACCTGGTGTCCCCAAATCCCCCAGATGTGGAGCAGGAGCTTTGTGTAGTGCCAGGATATGGGGGAACAGCCTCCAGCTGGAGGAGGGCAGGGATAGATGGGATTTTGGGAAGGAATTCTTCCCTGGGAGGGTGGGGAGGGCTGGAACAAGTTGTTCAGAGAGGTTCTGGACTCCCCTGGGAATGTCCAAGGCCAGGTTGGACACTGGGGCTTGGATCATCCTGGGACAGTGGGAGGTGTCCCTGCCCAGCCAGGAGGTGGAATGGGATAAGCTTTAAATTCCAACCCCAGCCCTTCCAGGACTCCAAGGTTCTCTGTGTGTCCCATGTTTCTCCTGAGCAGAGGAGACCCCTCCCCTCTCCCACACCCCACCTCAGGCAGGCACTGAGTTTAAAACTGGGGCTGTGCTGGTCTGCCAGGGCAGGGGAGACAGAAGGAATCACCTTTCCAGGAGCCAGGAGAGCTCCAAAACCTCCTCAGGAGTCACCTGAAGGGCACAGGGGATCAGCTGAAGGCTCCTTTTACCCTCCAAGGCAGAGATCAAAGCCCTCAGGGCCAACTTGTGTGGACTTGAACCTCCCAAGATCCCTCTGACATTCCAGGCTGTCGGCAGCAGCTGCCGCACTCCTCATCCACGGGAAAACAAAACCCTTCCTCCTAAAAATTCCATTGCAAACTGAGACCATGGATCAGACTCATCCCAACCCTGTCCTCACAGAATTGTGGTGTGGTTTGGGTTGAAATGGACCTCAGAGCTCACCCAGGGACCTTCCACGAGCTCTAAGCTCCATCCAGCCTGGCTTTGAACGCTCCCAGTGCTTCCTGCCAAGCATCCCTGTGGAATTTGGGGCTGCAGGCAGGGTTTTCCTCACCTCTCTGCCCACATTTTCTCTCCTCGTGGACTTCCAGGAATGCACTGTGGCGAGGAGGTGACTCCTGGCTCGTGTGGGATCAGAGGGGAAGGCAGGGAATGAGGAGATTCCATGGATAAGAGCTGAAGGACAGGGCTCAGCTTTGCTGCTGCAGCTCCACTGTCAGGGAGCAAAGAAACAACAACAAAAAAAAAGCCCCCCAAACCCCCCAAAGCTCAGCCTGAGGTTCCCTCCAAAGCTTTTCTAAAATAAATGTTGAGCACCACAAAAACCCAACCCTGGCTGCAGCTCTCAGTTAATTCACTTTCTTCTGTTCTCTCCCCTCTTTCTCAGAAACTCAGATGCAACAAAGTTGCCCACAAAAAAAAAACCCAAAACAGTGAAAAACAGGTTTTTTGAAGTCAACAAAGGAGGGTTGGGGGGAACAGGTGCAAGGTGGAGAGGGAGAAGATAAATATGTGACTCTGAGCCTGTTTTTCCTTCTTTCTTTTATTAAAATACAATTCTTTAGCACTGAATGCTCAACTCTGCAGCATTATTCTCACCTCTTTATTATTTTGCAGCCATTAGTAATGACCACAACATTCAAACACTCGTGGAGAGGTAAAAAAACAATTGGAGAAATATTCCTAAAGGGAGAATTGGAAGTTGGGAATGGGAGATGATTTGGCCTGGCTCTGAACAGGAGAAGGAGGCAAAAATTCCCCTCCTGGTGGAGACCTGCACATAGGGAATGTGAGATTTTAGAAAAAAAATATTTCCCTGGGAGGGTGGGGAGGGGCTGGGATGGAATTCCCAGATTTGCTGTGGCTGCCCCTGGATCCCTGGCAGTGTCCAAGGGCAGGTTGGACATTGGGGTTGGATCAGCCTGGGACAGTGGGAGGTGTCCCTGGATGGGCTTTAAGGTCCCTTTCCAACCCAAACCATTCCATGAGTTCTTTTCCCTGTGCTCTGGCACTGATTCTTTGTGCACCACAGGAGGAGAGTGAGGAATTCCATCAGAATTCCTCAACTTTTCCACCCCAGTGAAGAACCAGAAAGATCAATACAAGTGATGGTTTGTTCCTAACCAAAACCAAAACATTTGGGAAACGAGCATGGCCTGCACAGTCTCCTGAATTTTCCTTGGGATGAGGAAATTGTGTTGAGGGAGATCCAAGCTAAACCATCTCTCTGGAATAAATCTGGTTTATAGAGCTGCCTGCAGGGAATATAAAACTGTTAGAGAAGAGTTGTTCATCCTCATAATAAAATGAATATTGAGGAGCTGCACTGGGTCAGGTTTATCCAATCCATCCCCCTCTCAGCTCAGAGATAAAGAACCAGCTGATAAACCTGACTGGGGAAGCAACCCCAGCACATCCCACTGGATTCACCTGGAATTCCCAACCCAGCTGCCAGGGAGAAACCCTGGAGAAGCTGCAGTGAGTGCCCCAGCCTGTTCCTCTGCCTGTGCACATCTCTTGGTGCCACTGGGGTTTATTTACCTCTGGAATTAAGGGAGGGTCAGCTCTCCCTGCTCAGCTCCAGCAGGGAAATGCTGAATTCCAATGAGAGCAGCATCCCCAGGGAGAGAATTCCATGGTTTCAAACAGTGAGATTATTTTTAAGAACACCTTCCACTGTCCCAGGCTGATCCAACCCCAATGTCCAACCTGGCTTTGGACATTCCCAGGGATCCAGGGGCAGCCACAGCAAATCTGGGAATTCCATCCCAGCCCTTCCCCACCCTCCCAGGGAACAAATCCTTCCCAATATCCCAAATAAAACTACCCTCTGACAGCTTAAAGCCATTCCCTGTGTCCTGTCCCTTCAGTTCCTGATGAATTGTCCCTGCAGACCCTGGAATTTGCTCTGAAATTCCCACAATTTCCTCTTCTCCACCTGAACAGCCCCAGCTCTCCCAGCCAGGCTCCTCAGAGAAGGTGCTCCAGTCCCCTGAGGAACATCCTGATCCTCAAAAAAATAGGGAAGACTTCCTCTGGAGGCTTGACAGGTTTTGTAAACCCATTGCTCTGGAAAAAGTACCAAAAAGACCTGGAGCAATCCCATCCAGCTACTTGGAATTTGTGGTCAGAGAGGAGAAATGTAGAATTGATCCATAAAATACCTTTAACCAGAAATATTCTTCAGGATTCATCTATGAAACTGAGGGAAATGCCCCTTTGGAAGGGGAATATCCTCTTTCAAGGATCTTTAGTTTTAAAATTCATGGAGGGCTTAAATTAGATCCATAAATTTACAGCCTTTGTGCTGTTTGACCCCAGGAAAATCCCATATTTATTNAGGAAAAAAAAGGGAAAGGAAAAAAAAGGGGAAAGGAAAATAAAAGGGAAAGGAAAATAAAAGGGAAAGGGAAAAAAAAAAGGAAAGGAAAAAAAAGGGAAAGGAAAAAAAAAGGGAAAGGAAAAAGGGAAAGGAAAGAGGGAAAGGAAAAAAAAAG
The DNA here is from genome assembly GCA_013398075.1 of Notiomystis cincta. Taxonomy (NCBI): domain Eukaryota; kingdom Metazoa; phylum Chordata; class Aves; order Passeriformes; family Notiomystidae; genus Notiomystis; species Notiomystis cincta. The sequence continues at coordinate 7,437 of VZRX01013372.1, read as the reverse complement.
GACCCAAGTTGGCATTTCTCGGAGCAGAAGAACAAAGAGAGCAATGTTTTATTGAACTTCACAAACTGCTACACTTCTATTAAAAAAACCTTTTTAGAGGCCCAAATGTCTTTAACAAGAGTTCAGAAATCCCTTATGAGCAGTGATGAGCTGTAGGAAGATGCTGTGAGTTTAAATAGGTGGGAACTGCCCCTTTTTATTGCTCAGGTATTCCAAATTGAAATATCATCCTGTCCTAATAAAATCCACGTGGGAGCTGCAGCTGGGAGTTTGAGGGCAGAGCTTTGAAGGCCATGAAAAGCTTCCCATTTTTATTTCAGATATTTACACTGAGCACAACAAGCCTTGTGTTCCCTGGGAGCTGTGGAGCTGGAAATGCAGCACAGGGAGAGTTTGTCCTGGAGCTGGGAGGGAGCTCCCAGAGTGGACTGGGACAGGGCCATGGCACCAGGAAAGGTGTGGAGAGGGATGGGGGGAATTTAATGGGGAGAATTCATGAGCTTGAGTCAGGAGGGGAGAATTTTCAGGATCCCAGGATCATGGAGGTGGGAAGGAACCTTTGGGATCACCCCAGTGCCACCCCAGTGCCAGCCCAGTGCCACCAGCATCACCCCAAACCCTGTCCCCAGGGGCCACACCCAGACTGCTCCTGAACACTCCCAGAGACAGAGACTCCAAACCTCCCTGGGCAGCTCATCCCAAGGCCTGAACACTTTTCCAGGGAATTTCCTTTCCCAATCTCCACTCTGCCCCTCTCCTGGTGCAATTTGAGGCCATTTCCTCTCCTCCTTTCCCTGCCCCTCCTGTTAGGGACTTGTGCAGAGCAATGAGGTCCCTCCTGAGCCTCCTTTTCTCCTGAGTGATTCCATTCATGCTCCACTCCTTTAAAGCCTCCAACAATTCCTAGAAAAAACTGGAGGAATTATGAGTCCAGATGTGCCATTTTAAGCCTAATTTTTGACCAGCTGGGTTGAAGGAGGTGGGAGTGCTCACTTTTAGGGCAGCCCTATGGAAAACCACACCCCAAAATGCACCAGGTTCACCCCTTCCATCAGCACCAGCTCCCCAAACCAGCTGCTGCAGCTGTCAGGAGAGAAGGAATCACCCATCCGGAGGGATGCTCACAGCCAGGGAAAATGAACATTCCCAGAAGGGTTTCTCAGGCTTGGAGCTGCTCTCTGGGATCCCTGAGCTGAATCTTGGCCACATCAGCTGATTGCTGTGCTTGGGGATGCTGTGGATGCTGTGGTTCAACTCCTTTACCTTCACTCTGTCTCTCTTGGCACTACTTGGTGCTTTGGCTCTTGCTGCTTTCCTGCTTTTCCACCCACCCTGAACGACTCAGGGGGTGTTTAGAGTGGATTTTGGGGGGAAATTCCTCACAGAAAGGGCTGGAAAATAAGGAACCAGGCTGCCTGAGGGAAGTCATGGACTCGTTATCCCTGGAGGGATTTGAAATCCGTGTGGAAGGGGCACTTTTTGTGGTTGGACTCGATGATCTTGGAGGGTTTGTCCAACTAAACCATAAAATTATTTTTCATGGTTGGATTCGATGTTCTTGGAGGGTTTGTCCAACTAAATCATAAAATTATGGAATGGCCTGGCTGGGGAGGAACCTTAAAACCATCCAGTTCCAACCCTCAGCTGCAGAAGAAGCAACCCCACAAAGCCCATCCCACACCAAGCTTCCCGATATTTAATTTGGGAATGCCTGGGGAAGGAAGTGGTGGTGGAAATTCGGAGCCTGGTTCTGGAGAGATTGACAGGAACTGCCACAGCTTTTACAACCAACCTGTCCGAGGTGAACAATGCTCTTCAAAAGAGCTGCTCCTGGAATCTTTCTTTTCCCAGCCGGGAAAAGCCCAGCTCTGAGCTGGAATGTTATCCCCGTGCAGTTTAAAGGCTCATTATCCTGAAATCTCGGATATTTATGCAGTGTGAACCTCCTGGTGTTGGTTAAAGCACCTTGGTGATGCCCTTTGGCTCCTTGAAGGAATTTTCCTGCCCCGAGGGTTTTCCCAGCCTCTCACATCATCCTCAGCCAGGCACGGTGCTTATTTATAGCTCCGGCTGCCCTGAATTCCTCCCCTCCCCGGGATACCTGTCAGGACTAAACCTTTCCAAAGCCTCTCCCAAATCCAAACCTGGATTCCTGGGTTCCAAGGCAGGCGCTGAGGTGTTGGAAACCGGGTTGGTTTGCATAATCCAAGGGAAAGTGGGATCCCAGTGCAGAGCTGAGCGTTGTTGGATCAGATCCGTGCCCGGCACCAGGATGGGCACAGCAGGGAAATCTTGGAATGTTTCAGGTGTGTGTGGCTGCGTTGGAAAATGGAAAAGAGACTCATGGTCAGGTGGGAAGGTTGAAGATCCTGGAGATGATCCCAGGTATTCAGGGAATCTCCCACTGTGCCAGGCTGATCCAAGCCCCAATGCCCAGGGACACTGCCAGGGATCCAGGGACAGCCACAGGAAAGGAGCTGGAGGCTCCAAGCCAGGGGTTATTGAAGAACTGTGGAAAACACAAGTCCTGATAGGAAAGTGGACACAACTTTCTCACTTTCCTTCAGGCTGCAGGGCCTGAGGTGTCAGAGGGTCTTTGGGATGCTGAGAAAAGAATTTGTTGTGTCTTTGCTGTGGTACAGAATCCCAGAATTATTGAAGCTGGAAGAGCCCTCCAGGATCCCCCAGTGCCACCCCAGTGCCACCAGCATCACCCCAAACCCTGTCCCCAAGGGCCACACCCAGACTGCTCCTGAACACTCCCAGAGACAGAGACTCCAAACCTCCCTGGGCAGCTCATCCCAAGGCCTCACCACTCTGCCAGGGAAATTTTCTTATCTAATCTCCACTCTGCCCCTCCCCTGGTGCAATTTGAGGCCATTTCCTCTCCTCCTTTCCCTGCCCCTCCTGTCAGGGACTTGTGCAGAGCCACAAGGTCCCCCCTGAGCCTCCTTTGCTCCAGGCTCAGCCCCTTTCCAGCTCCCTCAGCTGCTCCTCCCAGGATTTGTTTTCCAGTCCCTTACCTGCCCTTTTTTTTCCTCCCTTAGGCTTTGTTTTATTTTGGAGTTTGACTGTTCTGTGAAGCCAAAATTCCTGAAACTGAGAGGACACTTGAAAAAAGTGCCTGAAAGATGTTGAGGTAGAACTCTAAAATAAACAGAGCTTTTTAGAGCTGGCTTAGAACCAGGAGATTCTATTCCAGATTCTACCACTGAATTTAAGTAATGAAGAGGAACTCCCATGCTGGGTTTGGACCCACTCAACCACAGCCAGTTTGGAAGAGGAAAAAAAAATTAAAATTATTAACGTGTAACTGTGCTTATTATGGCTGAAAAATTGTAAATCTTCTGGCCAGGTTTGCAGAGAGCTCAGCACAGAAAATCCTTGATTTTGCTGCCACACAAACATCAAACCACCAGAAACAGGGGTGGTGGAGCCTCTGTGCTCTTTTTGTAGCACCCCAGGGGTGGGAAAGGAGAAAGGCGAGAAGAAAGAGCTTTGTTTTCACCCTTGTTTTGTTTGTGTCTGGCAAAAAGAGTTTGAAACAAAACCCACCCCGACCTGGATTTGATCTCCTGGAGCCTCAGAAGTCGCTGCTGTTGGATCTCCTCATTTTTTAACAAGCTCCAACCTGGGTTTGCATTTTGATTTTGCAGCAACAAGGAGCTGGAGTGCATTTAATTAACTTAAATGCAGATTTGCATTTTTAAAAAGTGATTTTGCAAGCGATTTCAGCTGTGCTGAGTGGATGGAGTGCAACTCTTGTTGTTCTGGGCCACATCAAAGCCTTCACCTCAGAACTGAAATTCTCTCCTGACATCTCAGCTCAGCTTTTGCCCTTTGTTGTTGCTCTTCAGGAGTCAAACAAAAAACCCACCGTGTTTTTGCAGGAGATAGGATAATGAGCTCAACTGCTGGGTGTGAAAAGTGAATTTTCCAGGCCTCATTGTGGTGAAAGAGCCGAAGTTATTTAAGGTTTTTGCTGCCTCACTGCCAGGATTGGCTTCCCAGCTTTTGCCACGGGGCTCCAGCTCTGGAGAAACTTCTGAGCAAGCTCCACTTCAACGTCAGGAGTCATCACTGCCCCTTGGGGAGGGCTGGCTCAGCATCCCAAACACCAATCACCGAGCCTGGTTCCAGCCAGAGTCAGAAAACCGGGGAGAGATTTGGCTTGGAAGGACCTTTAAAGATCATCCAGATCCAGATCCAACCCCCTGCCCAGATCCAACCCCTTCCACTATCCCAGGCTGCTCCTGTTCAACCTGGTCCAAACTCCAAACCCAGTTTTCCCCACCCAGGCAAGAGTTTTATCTCCAGCATTATTCCTCTTTTATCCATAGAAGTGCTGCTTTTCCAAACTGCATTTGTCCATCACTGGATTCTCCTAATAAATTATCCAAATTATTATCCAATTATTATCCAAACTGCACTTCTCCATCACTGGATTCTCCTAAGAATTTATCCAATTTATTATCCAATTATTATCCAATTATTACCCAATCTTCACTTCTCCATCTCTGGATTCTCCGAATAATTTATCCATATTATTATGCAATTATTATCCAAACTGCACTTCTCCATCACTGGATTCTCCTAAGAATTTATCCAAATTATTATCCAATTATTATCCAATTATTATCCAAACTGCACTTGTCCATCTCTGGATTCTCCTAATAATTTATCCAAATTATTATCCAAACTGCAATTGTCCATCTCTGGATTCTCCTAATAATTGATCCAAATTATTATCCCATTATTATCCAAACTTGTCCATCACTGGATTCTCCTAATAACTCCTCCACTTTCCAGGCCATCCCGTGCAGCTCCATGGGAGTGCCTTCAGTCCATGGTGGAAATCAGGGATCTGAAGCTGGGACAGCACCAGCCAGGCAAGGGACCTTGCCCTGCTCTCCAGGAGGCCACAGAACACCTGGAATTGTGGCTCCCACCCAGCCCTGGGTGCAGCCATGACCCTGCAGCCTTTGCAGCTCTCCTGAGCCCCGAGGTGTTTCCTGAGCCCATTCCAGGTGTGATTCCAGCCCTGAGCCCAGCTTGTTTTGGATGTGAACCCCTCAGCTGGGTTCTGTTCCTGGTCTCCATCTACTCCAGCTCCTCCTTCTGTCTCAGCTGCCTCCTCCATCCTTGTTNCCCTGAGCCCCGAGGTGTTTCCTGAGCCCATTCCAGGTGTGATTCCAGCCCTGAGCCCAGCTTGTTTTGGATGTGAACCCCTCAGCTGGGTTCTGTTCCTGGTCTCCATCTACTCCAGCTCCTCCTTCTGTCTCAGCTGCCTCCTCCATCCTTGTTAGGACCTTTCCAGGCTTCCAGAAACCAGACAGAACCCATCACTGGTGCGTCTGAATCTTCCACATTAAGGGGAAAACTCAACATATCCCTGCAAGCAGCACTTGGTGACCAGGCAGGAACCAGGGCACAACCCTGGGGATGTTTCCTGAACCATTCCTGCAGCTCCTGCCTGCCCCATCCTCAGCTCCCAGAGATCCCAGGGCAGGGAAGAAGGGCCCTGGTGCTGAATTATTGAAAAGCTCATTTCAGGGGGAGCCTGGGAAGTTGCTCAGGCCAGCAACAACCAGTGACAGAGCACTGAGGAGTTTGAAATTCTCCTCTCCTCTGTCCCCACAGTTCTGAAGAAGAGGATGGGGCAAGGCCTCACTTTTGACCCAGTTCTCAAGAGTTCACTGTTGCACTCAAAAAGAAAAACACAAGGAAAAAGCTCCTTTGCCAGCAAAAATGTTTTTGGGAATATGGGAAGAACTGCAAGGTCAGATTGACTGGATTTGTTTTAGAGAGTTAAAAATACTGTTAAGAACTGTAGGTAACAGGTCAGAAAAAGGAGTTTTGTCCTTCATGAATTTACTGAAAAGGGATCATTTATCCAGGATTCAAGTTAAGAAAAATTCAATATATACTTTAAAAAAAAAAAAATCTTGATTCAGGACAACACTGAAATTAAAAATGATGTGTGAACATGAATTAAACACACACTGATGATTTTCCTCTTCTGCTTCTGCATCATCCCTGAAAATCTTAAAGGAAATATTGGGAAGAAATTGTTCCCTGGGAGGGGCTGGGCTGCAATTCCCAGATTTGCTGTGGCTGCCCCTGGAATGTCCAAGGCCAGGTTGGACACTGGGACAGTAGAAGGTGTCCTTGGAGGAGTGGATGATCCCTAAAATCCCTTCCAACCCAAAATTCCACGATTTTGTGCACTTCACTATGGATCCAACAACCCAAACACTTGGGACCAGTCCCCATTTCCTGTTCTGAAAGCACAATAAATTTATTTAGGTTGAGAAAACACCTCCCTGATTCCCCACGTGCCGCTTCCCTCCCACAGGAAATTTCCCCATCGCCTCCACAAACATGAAAGGGGAAAACCTCAGCGCTATTTTACCAAGCTCCTGGGAAAATCTGGGATAAAACTGAGGCCAGGTGGACCAAAGGAAAGTGCTGAGCTGGGGAGCCCAAAGCAAACCCAGCTGCTTCCCTCGTGAGCTGTGACTCAGAGCAGTGACACCGAGGACAGCACGTCCAGAAGGGCTCCTGGACACATGGAATGCTGAATAATATCCTTCAAAGCACAGCATTCCCATGGAATTCATTGGAATTCCCCCCAGGGAGGTGGCTGTGTCCCAGCTGCTCCTCCAAAGGGCTGGGAGAAGAGCCAGGGAAGGTTCCAGGTGGGTGTTCTGAGGGTTTATCCTCCTGGAATTTACATTTTGGTGCATCAAGCTCTTGATCCAGCCCCAAGCGATCACCACGTGTGGAGGATCTGACNTTCCAGCAGCATAAATGGCCTCAAATTGCACCAGGGGAGGGGCAGATGGGAGATTGGGAAAGAAAATTTCCCTGGAAAAGTGGTGAGGCCTTGGGATGAGCTGACCAGGGAGGTTTGGAGTCTCTGTCTCTGGGAGTGTTCAGGAGCAGTCTGGGTGTGGCCCTTGGGGACAGGTTTGGGGTGGTGCTGGTGGCACTGGGGTGGCACTGGGGTGATCCTGGAGGTCCCTTCCCACCTTTGATTATGGTTCCCACACCAATTTTTCAAGGATAGATTATATTTGTTATGAATCCACATGATCATTACTCAGTGGACACCCCCTTTTCCAGAGTTTTTACCAGGAATAATCCCACTCCTTCCTTCCCCTGCTCTCCAGAGAACCACATTGGTCCAAATCCCACTCCCAAACCTCCCACAAAGAAAATTCTGGATTTTCCACTGTGATTTCTTCCAACATTTGGCTGGCAAGTGCACAAAACATTTGATAGGTTTGGAAAACAGCAACTATAAGGAATTCCAACAGGAAAAAATTCAAGGAATCCAGGGAAAGATAAGAATTCATTTGATTTGATATTTACACATTTTAAAATCTGTTAAATCTCTTTTTCCCTGTCCCACTCAAACCACAGGGAAAACAGGTG
>VZRX01013371.1:0-10422 GCA_013398075.1 Notiomystis cincta | reverse complement strand
ATCGCTTCTCTCCCCGAATCGCTTCTCTCCCCGGATCGCTTCTCTCCCCGGATCGCTTCTCTCCCCGCTGCGGTTTCACTCCCCGCAGCCTCTGGAGCGCCCGAGCTGCAGCGCTGGGCTGCGGCTGTGGGACGTGGACGAGGGAGAGGGAAAACTTTCCTTCGAGATGTTTTCCCCTCTGTAATTGATCCATATAGCGAGACCTAAAATGAACGTTTTAGCTGGGTTTTGGTTGGTTGGTTGGTTGGTTTTTGTGTTTGTTTGTTTTTTTTTAAATGTTGCGAGGCAGTTTCTAACATGCCGAGTATCTCTGAACGTTTTGATAAAAGCCCGTGGTTGATTTCTAAAGATGCTACGGGATTTTACTAATCCATCACTGAGTCCTCAGTCCAGAAACTGGTGCGGAATATCCAAACTCACTGTTTGCATTTGAGATGGAGACAAAAACTTGGAATAGTTTAATAGTAAAGTGACAGCTAAATAAGAGTATTCCGGCACCTGGGCTAGTGGAAGATGTCAGAGGTTGGAACGGGATGATCCTTAAGGACCTTTCCAGCCCAAAGCAGTCTGTGATTCCATGAGATTTTACGGGTGACTTTACACTCACTGGCATTTATTTCTCCTTTCATATATCAGGAAGGCACTTCACTGCCAGAGGTTTAATCAAAAACCTGCTGCGATTTCCCAAAGCCTCACTCCCCAAATTAATTTCTTCACCTCTGCTGCTCTGTGGGTCCCTCGTCTCCAAAATTTGCCCTCATCCCCCTCTAATTCTGCTTTCCTTGAAATTTTTCACCCGCAGAAGTGAAACTGCCAAGTGTTTCGTGCCACTTGGCCCTCAAAACTTCATATTTTTGGTGCAGAAGCATCTAAGGCAAAATGTTTTTGTTGATCCGTGGGTAGAATTTCCACCGTGGTGATGGATGGTACTGCCTGATCCATCAGGCTCTGTTTTCACTGTAACTTTGTAAGGACAACGAGCAATTGATTTTAACAAAACATTCAGAGTATTTTTCTTGAAATTAAGTGTTCTTTTTTAGCATTCAGAGCGTGACCTTGCTGTTGTCCAGGGAAAACCCACAGCCAGGCCCGTATCCCATGTGTATAAGCGACTCCAGATTTGATCCTGATGCTACAATATTCACACACCAAAAGTATTTGCTGATCTTTTATTAAGTACTTAGCACGACTGTTTTATATATGATTTCTTTCACGAGACAGCATCTGCAGAATTGTGTTCATCTTTGTATTGTATCAAACATCCAGGTATGAAAACACAGTTAAACAATTTGCAGAGCGATTTCCACTCAGCATTTCATGTTGGAAATTACACTTGCTATTATCCCAGTGTTAAAATAGAAACAAAAAGTGATAGGTGAAATGATTTTAATGATGAAAATAGTTTTAAGTGCAATTACGGCTGTTAAGCTGTCAGGTCTCCATCCCACAAATCCTTAAACACACGCAGAACTTACACCCAATTAATGAAAATAAGTAGGTCAAGGTGCAGGTTTGTGCCTGGAGAACGTGACAACATCAGTCATTAAAGGAGAGATAAGTAGCGGGTGTGAATGGGGATCATTATGTGCAGTATTTCCATAAAAGTTGGAGAAACCTGGCTTGCCACAATATTTTGGAACAGCAGAGCTGAGGAGCATTAATGGCCTGATCCTGCCGGTGCATTTCGGTGTTTTCCACATGGAAAATCCCAGTGGTTGTAATGAGTGGATTACTTTAAAGGGAATGTGGTGCTCGGAGAAGCCGTGGTGCCATCAGTGCCGGCCTGCCCTGGCTCCTAAACCCTTCACGCTGTGCTGTGAGCCCTGCAGGACTTCTCCAGAGCAATCACCTGGGCACGGAGTCAGAATGCTCGGCCTCGGGAGGGATTTTCAAGGACCAAGCCCTGCGCAGTGAGCAGGGCCACGCCTGGGTCAGGAGGATGAGGGATTGAGGAAGGGGAGACTCTGAGGCAGGTGCCAGCTCGTGGTGTTGGATTGTATGTTAATTTATGCTAATTACAGCTGTCCTCAGGCCACAGCTGGAGAGGAGACAGAGACCAGATACACTTGTTAGTCCTGCTAAATCCTCAGCACCCTGAGCACTCCATGGGGAGCAGAGGTGCAGGATGTGGGCCTGCAGGAGAGCTGGACACTGAGCCTGTGTGCCAAGGGAAGGATAAAATCAGGGGCCAGTCTGGGGTGAACTCCCTCAAACTTGGAACATTTGTGATTTGGGGCTTCTTGAGACAAGAGCTGGGATTTTTGTGTTCTGCAGCTCTTGATGCAATTTATTATCCTGTTACAGAGGTCCTGTGCAGGCAAAGGTCAAATCCTGCCCACCTCACAGAGTGCTGATTTCTTTGGGTCTGGCTGCCTGTCCAAACCACAGGACAGGCCCTCCAAAGGTCTTCTGCTCCAGGTTTTCCTGGGAAAGGGAGCCTAGACGAGATTTTCTGGGTGGGGACAGGGCAGGGACATCCCTGCTGGGTTTGGTGCTGCTTTCTCCCAGCTCCTTTAGCGCAGACCCCTTCAGTTTCTGCTTCTTTCTCGCAGGTCTGGAGTTGTCTCACTGTGTCGGGACCAACTCCCTGGGGCCTGCTGGGCCTTGGAGGTCGGGGGCGCCCTGCAAGATGAAGAGAGTCCGTACGGTCTTCAAACCAGAGCAGCTGGAGCGGCTGGAGCAGGAGTTCCTCAAGCAGCAGTACATGGTGGGCACGGAGAGAGTGGACCTGGCTGCAACTCTGCATCTCACAGAGACCCAGGTAAGGGAGGTGAGCTCATCCTGGGGCTGCTCCAGTGTTTCTGCTGCTCCGTGCTGATGTTCCTGCTGGGATGAGTGCTGGGAGGAGGACACGGTGCAAAGTGACCCGTGGGACACCCTGCTGCCAGGTGACATTGAAGGGATGTGCCTGGAGTTTGATGGTTTCTGGATAGGATTTCTGAATCCATGAAGTGGAACAAAAAGCATTCAGGAGCACAACCCTGCTGTGCTTTAGAGTTCGAGCTGGGTTGGGTGATGTGTCTGCATTGTTTTGATCCTCTGCAGACTGTGTTTCAGGTGTCCTTTTATGACACTGGATATAATTATTTCCCTGCTCTTCCCAATGAGTTCCTGCTCCTCCCACAGCAAACTGCTTGTTTAGTGTGGAAAGAAGGAGCCAGGTGATCTTCCACAGTGGGATCTAAATTCAGCTGGGGAAAAGGGAGAGCAAAGCAAGGCCAGTTCTGGGGGAATGAGGGATAATTATCAGGGGTCTCATCATGCCCTGTGGCAACTGCAATCCTGGGGATGGGTTCAGGGGCTCCTTAGGGAGCTGCTTCCTTCCCTTCCCTGGCCAGAACCATCTCAGTGCAGCTGCATCCCCTTCTCCCTGATCCTTTCCCATCACTGCTCTGCCCTCTGTGGTTTCACCTCCTCCTGTTCTCCTTCACGATTCCCTGAAGGAATAATGCATGTCCCCATTCTCAGGAGCTCTGCTGTTCTGGGATATCCTCCTCAGAAGCACTGAGGTGGCATTGGAAAAGGGCTCCCAGAGCCCTTGGCTTACGCCGCTGTGCCGTTCCCACGCAGGTGAAAGTCTGGTTCCAGAACCGCAGGATCAAGTGGCGGAAGCAGAGCATGGAGCAGAAGGCAGCAAAGCTGTCGCAGTTCGGGGTGATCCAGCCTGCGAGCGCCGACTCCTCGGGCAGCAAGGACCACGAGGAGGACACCGTGGACGTGGAGCCCTGAACGGGAGATTGGGCTGGTTTCGGATGCCTGGGGACGTGTCTGTGCTGCTTTGGTCCAAGCGAGACTGATCTGAGAGCTGGAGCTTCGGGACTAAACTGCAGCTGGCTGGCAGGAACCCCCTGAATTTCTGTGGCTGCTGTTTGGTAGCCGTGTGCTGTAATTCCTGGGGCTTCATCACTTGCTGGCAGGTGATCTCCTGTTTGCTCATGAAGCACCAGGACACACAAACAGTTTCCAGCAGAGAGGCTGGGGTGACAATCAGGGTGTTTCTGGTGCTGGGGTGGGAATCAGAGCGTGACTCCCATGCTGGGGTGACAATCAGAGGTGACTCTGATGTTGGGGTGACAATCAGCTGGTTTCTCTGGTGTGGGGGGTGACAATCAGAGGATTACTCCGAAGATGGGGGGACAATCAGAGAGTGTCTCTGTTGCTGAGGTGACAATCAGAGGGTGACTGTTGTTGGGGTGACAGTCAGGGTCTCTGATGCTGGGTAGGCAATGGGACACCGTCTCTGATGTCTCTGAGCACAAGGACATTTAAAACCAGGACCATTTACATGTGGCTGTGTGCTCCAAGGAGGGAGGAGAATCTCCCTGATTGCTTTTTCTTCGTGAGTCCCATCACAACCTCATCACAACCAGAAACCCCCAAGCTGGGAAGCCCCTTGCTCCCACCCGCACACTCATGGCTCCTGCCATGCGATGAGCAGGGTCTGATCCTGCCCTGCAGCACAAGTGCCTCCTCTTGTCAGTGCCTTGGTGTGTCTGTGCCTTTCCCATGGCTTCCCAAACCCGGGTTCAGAACCCGCTGGTCTCTGTGCCCTGGCACTGCCGTCCTTGCCCAGGGGGTGTGTGTGCTGCTGCTGCTGCTGCTGCTGCTGCTGCTGCTGCTGCTGCTGCTGCTGCTGCTGCTGCTGCTGCAGGGAGCAGTCCCCGGGGCTGGCCGAGCTGCTGGGCTGGAGGCTGCTGTAAAAACCAGCTTCCCAACACCTCTGCTGCTTCAGAGACCCCCTGCCCCAGGGCCAGATGTGCCATTGTGGCCCCGAGGGCAGCTGCTCTGTTCTCTCCTCATTATCGGCGCAGGTGCCCTGGGACACAGCACCTGGAGCGCTCGGAGCACATCTGCAGCAGCCCGATGCAGTTAGCAGCTGGATTTCTGGGGCTGGGAGGGCTTTGGGGGTCAGGACTGAGGACTCAGGCTGTCACCCCACCTTCCTGTGGCTGCCCAGCACAGCCCATCAGCTCAGGATAATTTATTCCATCTCTTTCTGACCTAAAACACTGTATATCACTTTACTCTTGTATTGTTATTTATAGAAGTACCTTTTTTTTTTGTTTTGCCTTAATAAGTGTCATTTATTTATTTGCTTTGTCTCTTGATAAAAATCGAGTTAATTTTAAAAAGAGAGATGGAATGAGTGTCAAAAGAAAAAAAAAAAGAAGGAAAAACTTCCAAGTACTCACTTTAATTTTCAACTGAAATTAGTAACAAGAAAACCCCAAACAAACAAACAAGAAAACCCAAACAACCAAATGTGTTTTCATCCTTCTCAAAAGAGTTTGAGGTTTTTTTTCTTAATAAACTGTTTTGGACAAAATACATACTAAAGATCTTTTTTTCAATTGATTGATGATCCCATATCAAAGTAGATGAAGGGAGTTACTATCTCTGGGCTGGTTCCTGCAGAGATAAAACTACACTTTCAGTAAGAGTGGTCATGCTTGGTGAGTATGGGGTGTGCTCAGGCTCCTGGAGAACAAGGACCTGTGTCTGCAGGTGGATGTGGCCAAACCTCTGCAATTCCTCCTCTGCCAGCCCAAGGGGCTGGAGCGTGTCCAGGAAAGGGAAGGGAGCTGGGAAGGGGCTGGAGAATTCCTGAGGGAGCTGGGAAAGGGGCTGGAGAATTCCTGAGGGAGCTGGAAAGGGGCTCAGCCTGGAGCAAAGGAGGCTCCGGGGGGACCTTGTGGCTCTGCACAACTCGGGGGAGGAGTTGGGCTCTGCTCCCAAGGAACAGGGACAGGAGGAGAGGAATCACAGAATCATTGAGGCTGGAAAATCCCTCCACGATCATCGAGTCCAAGCTGTGCCCGATTCCACCTTTGTCCCCAGCCCAGAGCTCTGAGTGCCACCTCCAGGGATGGGGACTCCGAACCTTCCCGGGCAGCCCCTTCCAATGTCCATTCCGCCCTTTCCATGAAGAAATCACCGAGGAAATGGCCTCAGGTTGTGACAGGGGAGGTTTATATTGGATACTGGGGAAAATTAATTCACAGGAAGGGCTGTTGAGCCCAGGGCAGGGATGGACTCCCCATTCCTGGAGGGATTTCAAAGCCGTGTGGATGTGGCACTTGGGGACATGGCTCAGTGGTGGCCTGGGCAGTGCTGGGGAGCACTAAGCCGTTCGTTTTAGAGGGCTTTGCCCGCATAAATATTCCATGAATCTCTGAGGCTGTAATGGCAGCAGGAGTCATGGCAGCATTGCCCCACCTGGGCCTTGTCCCTGTAGCACCTGCCATGGGCACAGTGTGATGGAGCACAGCCTCTGCTGGGGCTGGATCCCGCAGCACAGCCGGGGTTTGTCCCTTGTCACTGGGCCGGCTGGCCAGGCAGCGGCTGTGGGGCAGTGGCTGTGGGGCACTGGCTGTGGGGCAGCGGCTGTGGGGCAGCGGCTGTGGGACACTGGCTGTGGGACAGGGGCTGTGGGGCAGTGGCTNTGGCTGTGGGACACTGGCTGTGGGGCAGCGGCTGTGTGGCAGCGGCTGTGGGGCAGCGGCTGTGGGACACTGGCTGTGGGACACTGGCTGTGGGGCACTGGCCATCCCTGCGGTGGCAGCTCCAGCCCTGTCACCCGGTGTCGTGTCCCCGCCACGAGCCGACAGTGACATCTAGTGACACCAAATCTCTCCAGAAAGCCCCGAACACGGAATCGTCCCGAATTTCCAACCCTGCTCCCGCCGCCTGGCCAGCGCGGAGCGAGGCTCAGCCTCAGCCTCAGCGCTGTGAATCAGTAAATACAACCAAACACGCATTTCCGTGGGCTTTAAGGCTTTGCAGACCCCCAAGCAGGAGGTAGCGAGGACAGAGTAGCGCGTTTTGAAGGCTTTTTGGGGAAAAGTCGGGCCAGTTTTGGGGGCACAGGACAGTGGGCGATGCCTCCTCTCTCCACGAGGGAAGACCTCAACTGAGGGGGCAACTTGTGTTCCCGCCTGACAGGGCTGTGACGGCTATTCCTCCACCATTAAATAATAGTATTTAACAGGGAAGAGACAGCAAACTCTTGTACGCTTCGGGGTGGCAGTGGGAGCGCCCCGGGCCCTTTTTTTGGATGTTTTGGCGGTGTTTTCAGACGCTGGCAGGGGCTGAGGAAGGAGGGGCCAAGATGGCCGCCGGCCCCGCGCCCCGGGGCTGAGGGGGGCGATGGCGAGCGCGGGCCCCTGAGGGGCGCAGGGGGCGGGGGAGGAGGAGGAGGAAGAGGAGGAAGAGGAAGAGGCGCTGCCCGGCGGGTCAGGGCGGGGAAGTCGCCGCCCGAAGATGGCGGCCGCGGCGGGGGGACACGCCGGGGCTGCGGCGGAGGCGCGGTTCATCAGCAGCGCCAAGGTGAGCAGCCCGCGGTCTCCCCTTCGTGAGGGTCCCTCCCTTCCCGCCCAGCTTGGAGGGGCAGAGGGAGTAGAAGCCCACAGGGTCCCCTCGGGATCGGGGGGGTTCCCTCAGCTCCCGGGTATGACTCGGCTTCGGGCGCGTCCCTGACCCGCGGCTGTCCCTCGGCAGGGAAAGGGCTTGTTCGCCACCAGAAACATCCGCAAAGGGGAAACAGTCTTCGTGGAGAGGCCGGTGGTGTCATCCCAGTTCCTCTGGAACGCGCTGTACAACTACCGAGGTGAGCGGCTGGCGCTGGTGACACGTCCACATCCCAGTTACCTGTCCCGGTGGGCTGACCGCGGGACCCCAGAGGAGCTGCCCGCTACCAAGGGAAGGGTTTGGGTTTCTCTTAGCACTTCTGTAAGGGTGGCCCTGCTGCCTCTTCTGCCTCTGCGTTAAACTGTTGACAAGTTCAGGTGTCATCTGAGGGATGATGATTTCTGTTGGCTCTGGAGGAATGTACCAGGTGCCACCATGGAATTTTGGAAAGGGTTGGGTTGGAAGGGGCCTTAAAGATCATATTTCACCCCCGTTTTGGGCAGGGACACCTTGCCCTAGCCCAGGTGGCTCCAAGCCCCATCCCCTTGTTCCTCTCTGGTGTTGGTACCAGTTGCATTGTCTTGCCCTGGGTTCCGGCCCCTTTCTTTTCCGAAGGCTTTCCCATTCCCTCCGCCCTTCCTGTCTCCCCACAGCCTGCGATCACTGCCTGCGGGCGCTGGAGACGGCGGAGGAGAACGCCCAGCGCCTGCTGGGGAAGAGTTCTCTGGTGCTGCCTCACCCGGAGCAGTGCAGCATCCGGAAGGACCTGCACCAGCAGTGTCCCCGGTGCCAGGTACAGGACTGCCTGGAGGGACCCTGCTCTTCTTGGTGTCGCTGGGTCCTTTCCATCCAGCCAGGCTCTGGTGCTGTCTGCCTTTCCATGCCGTGGGCTCTGCTGGTCAGGGAGGGGGCACAGCTGGCTCAGCTGGATCTAGGAGCCCTTTCCCTGCTGCCACAGCCAGTGCCAGCGCTGTCCCCTCGCTCTAGGTGACGTACTGCAGTGCAGAATGCAGGCAGGCAGCTCTGGAGCAGTACCACCAGGTCCTCTGCCTCGGCCCGTCCCGCGACGACCCCGCGCACCCCCTCAACAAGCTGCAGGAGGCATGGAGGTAGGGCCTGACCTGCCTGCTGCTCCACGGGCAGGGGAGGTGGCTCTCCTGGGCTGGCTCCTGGCTTTGCATCCCTGCACTGGTGGCCAGAGGGTGGGGATGGCCGTGGGACACTGCCCAGCTCTTCCTCCTGGTTGGGTGACGTGGTGTTGGTAGCCCAAGGGTTTGGACACACAGCTGAACACTCCTTATTTTTCTCCCACTGAAGAGTTAGAAAGCACTGAGCTGCACATCCCTCACTCCTGCAGTTTTATGGTGCTCCTGCAGATCTCCAGCCTGTGGGAGATCCTCCTTGTAGCATCCTATGGGTCCATAAATTTCTGTCTCTGCTTTCAAAAAAAAGTTGCTCAAAGGGGATAAGCAACATCCCTGTCCCAAACCCCAGCTGAGTAAATGGGATGGAAGGGGATTGTTTGTATGGTTAGAGCAGGAAGGTGGGTGCAGATTTCTCTCCCCTAGATCCCCACACAGCAAAGCTGCACTGACCACTTTGGTAGGACAGATCAATGCAGGCCTGACCACACGTATGGCAGCTACCTCTGCCTCCCTCCAGCTTTTCATTCCTATGCTAGCCCTGATCTGCTCGTCTCTTCTCCATTCTAATCCCACAGGAACATGCACTATCCCCCAGAGACTTCCAGCATCATGCTGATGGCCAGGATGGTCGCCACCATCAAACAGGTACAGTGGGTGGTTTTGTTATCCCATTGTGAATGTTATTCCCAAGGCTCTGTTTCCTTGGCCTGGCTTTCTCAACATTTATTCTGACAATCCTCCCTTTCTCTGGGCTGGGGAGGAAAGTGGTGTTGGTGCAATGCTCGGTTCTGTTGTCAGGCTAAAGACAAGGAGTGGTGGATCAAGGCCTTCTCCCAGTTCTGCAGCAAGACAGCAAATGAAGAAGAGGAGATTGTGCACAAGCTGCTGGGGGACAAATTCAAGGTAAGACCCAGCAGCTTGTTAATCCTCGAGCCTTCCTTCTCCTGCCTGCGTCTGTGAGCCCACAGGTGCAGAAGCCTCATTACAGTGGGGATGGGGAACACTGGAAGTGTTTCCAGGGAATGTAGCCCTGGCAGTAAGGAAGTGGGTTGCTTAGAGGGTTTTGGCCTTGTGGTGCTTCCATGGGATGTGCTGCTCCTTCCTGTGGAGGAGATGTTCCTGCTGTGGGCTGGGACAGCGTGATATTTAGCTGCTGAGTAGGTGGCTTTTGCTGCTAAAATGGGTGGGTTTCGTGGCTGTGAGGGCAGCAGCCTCCAGCCGGGCAGGGCACACCGAGGAGCCCGAGTCCTCCTGGAGCCTCTGGTCTGTGCTGGGCTCACCCTCAGCTGGGGCTGACACCCACAGCACCTCCCTCCCTGACCGTGCTGCGTGTCCTGCCAGGGCCAGCTGGAGCTGCTGCGCTTGCTCTTCACCGAAGCCCTTTATGACGAGTATCTCAGCAGGGTGAGTGGATCTGCCTCCCCACCAGCCTAGGAGCATTGGCCAGGGCTTCCCCTGGGACTCTGCTCGTTCCTTGCTTCCCACAAAGCTCCCTGTGGCATTTGAGGCGTTGCAGAGCAAGTGCTCCTGCAGGCTGGCCTGGGCTGAGTTCCTTTGTCCTCTCCCTTCTGCAGTGGTTCACTCCAGAAGGCTTTCGATCCCTCTTTGCCCTCGTTGGGACCAATGGCCAAGGCATAGGCACCAGGTAATGGGGCTTTGTGGGTGCTCCTTGCAGGGCAGTGCGGGTGTGGAATGTAAATGGCTGCGTTTAAGGGAGGGGGAGGGAGAGACAGACTTAAAAACTTCATCCTGGCTGTGTCCAACCCCTTCACATCCCTCTGCCAGACCCTGGCTGTTCAGAGCCTCCTCTCTGTGAGGTCCCACCATGTGCTGACAGCGCTGTGGAGCTGTGACAGTGTCCCTGTGGTCC
>VZRX01013368.1:149730-164712 GCA_013398075.1 Notiomystis cincta | reverse complement strand
AAATATGTTCTAGGTGTCTTTCTGGTCTTGTCCTTTGCTCCATAAAAAAAGGAAAAGCAGCTGAAACAAAGAATATAACAGTTTTCACAGTTGGCACATGTTAATTCCTCACTACAGGAGCACGTGGACATTATTGAAAAGTCCAGAATTTAGCAACTCTATCTGCTGCCAAAATTCAAGAGCCGATCAGTGCTATTAAAAGCCATAGGATCTGTTGTGGCTATGGGAACATAAAGAAGGGACAGTGATCACAGGCATGTGAGTGCTTAAAGGCTGAATAATGAAAACAATTTCCTTGATCTGTGAGGTATTAAAATTCTATTTGCCAAACCCATTGCTGCATAGAGCACATGTTGACTTCTTTACCCTTTCTCCCTGCCTCCAGTCCCAATTCTTTTCAAGACTACTATTTGTAAATCTAAATTCCAGTGTGGGGTGGGTCTGAAATGAGATCTGCACCCCAAATTCACACCCAAGATAATTCTGAACTATTCTATTTTGTCTTACCTATGGACACATACAGCTCCACTGTCCCTTCAACATACATCTACTTGTGCTTTATTTCGTAAAGTCAATGCAAACGTATTAGGCTGGTAGGTCTGCATTTTGTTGGTTTTTTTTCTGCAAGAGGAGAAAACTCATTTATAACTGCAAACCTGACTCTTTGTTTCCATTCACACAGAAAAAAAATTATCAGAATATGTATCAAATTAAGAGAGAATCTAGAGCACATGTGGAGCCTTTGCAGTACTGTAATGAATGACAATTTCACTGCTTTGAATGGATGCAAAATGAATTCCCAGAGTACATGAACCTTCATTTACGTTAGAGCACTTAAAAGAGTACTTTTTTTTGCTTACCTTTTTGTTTTGGCATGGATAACATAACATCTCCTAAAACAATCAATGTGTGACATTGCCTTGATACTAGTGATTAGAAAGGAATATTTGATCCAACTCTGGAGAAAGGATATTATAGTGTCACACATCATAAACTGTTCTGTGGTTCTTATTATGCAAGAATAGTATCATGTTATGATAGGCAAAGGCATAATTTCATTGGTTGAATGGTATTATTTAAAGTGATTTTTTTAATAAATACCATAGGAGTTTGTTTTCATGTTTGTTTGGATTGCAATTTCAATTGGTGTTTTGAAGTGGCATTTTGAGTAACTTTTGTGCTGACCTATATTTGTAAAGCATAGTACATTTCTGCATCTCTTCTATGTATTTGTAATTATTATTATTATACCACATGCATTTTAAGGTCCAAGATTGTTTTCAACTTAGACACAATTTTTTTAACACCCACATTTCTCATAATGTATTTCATGAACAGTATACCAGGTTATAAAGATTGCAGAAAATAGCAGATGCAATTCTTAGAGGTATTTAAGCTCATTTGACTCATTTGAAGAGTTTGACTTTGTATCATGTAAAGAACATGATGTTTCCTCTGCTAAAGTTTTAACAGTTTTAAGTCATTCAGTTGTCTAACCCCAAAATCAGACTCCTGGTTGTCTTAACAAAAGTAATGATGTTATGCAAGCCATATCAAGAAGTTGAGTCTCTTGGGGTGGCAGGGGCAGTTTTCCCTGAGTAAAGACCAGAAAATTATCCTTTAAATACTTTGGTCTGTTTTTCTTATAATAAGACAGAAACATTATACAATTATATGCATGTAACAGCTTCTTTACTGAAGCACCTCAGGGTACCTCAGAAATTAAAATGAATTGCTAAGAAATCATTGTAATGAGAACTGATCTAGGACTGTCAGTCCTTTTAAAGAAGTACAACTTCTTTAATCACTGGCTGTAATTCTTGGAGTAAGCAGAAAACTATTAATTACTTTTAAAACAAACAACAACAACAACCAAAAAAAAAAAAAACAGTTCCTAGCTACTAAGAATGCCATTTTCATTTTTGTTTTACTTTACCACTAAGCAGAGCTTGGCTGACATTCTGCTTTTTCTAATGCTTGCCACAATCAGAGCTGCTAACTAGCAACACATGGCATGAGAAAGAAGCCCTAGGAAAACAGTGGCAGGGTTTTTTGCCTTAATGATTTGGGAATGTCTGTCACTTTGCCTACTCTTGACCTCAACATTTTGTGTTAGTTGTGCCACATTTCTCCCTCTCTCCTACAAGCATGCCTGCCCTCATGCTGAAATAAATGCATTCATATGCTCAGATGAGTTGCCAATCATGTACTTGCACAGAATAAGAGCACTACAATTCTTAATGAGGTAATAGACTTGCTTCCTAGTCCAGGGGAGAACTGATGCTGCTGTGAAGCCCAACTTCCAATGGATGTAGGGAACTTAATGAACCTGATCGCAGTGCAGGCCAAAGGAACCCAGAATGAAGGACTGCATTATCAGCCTGAAGATCACTAATCCTATCCTGAAGATTTGGATATCTTTTATGTGTCTTTGCTTGGGAAGGAGAAATAGATATATCATAATTTCAGTACTTCTGCCACCTCCTTGGTGTTATTTCATTCTCTCCTAAGTATTAACAGGACATACTGGAATTTATACCATAGATCTTTTCTTAGATATCATTTTTCTTAGCTGTGCTGGAGGCACAATGCAGAACTTGGGATGACTAAATGTTAGAAAGATGAGTGTGTAATTAGTTGGTACTTTGACTAAAAAAAACATTCTCCACGTTCCTGTCCTTGAGACTCCTTTTGAAAAAGTAAATATATTTCTCGAGTATGCCAGTCTTTCAGTGTATATTAAAAAACCCCCAACACTGCAGTAAATCCTCTAAAGGAGTCTAAAATCTAAAGGAGACTAAAATCTATTAGAAATGTGTTCAACTGCATTTGTTTCCAGGAGTCTTGACAGGGTGATAGTATCAGTTGAGTCAGGAGAGCTGACCCTACTGTGTCTGGGTTATAAAAGTATATTTTGTTTTTAAGACACTACATGTTTTCTTAGACATGGGCTTAATTCCTCTCAGATTGGTTGCTACTAAATATTAGTTCCTTCTACTACAATTTGGAAGCAAAAAAATCACTCGAAGGGATCAAAATATATAATATAAAATATATTAGTTCCTTCTACTATAATTTGGAAGCAAAAAAATCACTTGAAGGGATCAAAATATATAATATAAAATATATTAATTACTCCTATTGACTTAATCAATTTTTTAAAACAGACACTTGAGTCAGATATACCATGAGAATGAAGCCCACCAACTCACTTTTAAGTTATATTCTCAATGGCATCACTGATTCTCAAACCTTTTTCTCCCTTGATTTCTTTACACTAAGTTGGTGTTGTTGAAATATAATACAAAATATTATATTAAAAGAAGTCTTTATTTACAAGACCACATTCTTAAAATTAGAATATATTTTCCCTCTTTGAAAGTTGACAATGGTAGAAGTTAAGGGAAAACAGCACTTGCATACTAGTTATAAAACTTTTTGACTTTATAGTCAAACTGATCTTCACTTCTGCCACTCAGAAGTTAGCCACTCTATCTATTTTCTTGGATTCCAAAACCAGTAAAATTATGTGTAAAAGTTGGTTCAGTGAATATACAGATTACATGGAAGTAAGGAAACAACTGAGTCTTGCGTGATAAATCAATCAGAGATGGGGAGATCAGTAAATATTACTTCACACAAGATGCTGCAGTGCACTGCATTGTATTGTGTTTTAGGGATTTGTAGTATTTTTGTAGTAGAGGATGAAGAAGAGGCAAGAAAACCCACGTGTGTGGGAGAGAGGGGGCGCATGTGTAAGCTTGCTATGTGATACGTGCAGATGGTTGTAATGAAACAGGGAGGCATTTCTGATTTACCTGTGCATTCACCACTCTCATTTCTGTCAGCTATTTACTATGCTAATGTGAATTCATATAGAAAACTGACAAAATCATCCTCTACCCAACTAATTCGAACTAAAGAGGGGTTATGTTGTCTTGTCCTGGAAAGAAGGAGATAAAGTCAAGTGGGAATATGAAAAGGAAGACTTCCCAAAAAGGACAAAAAAATGGAGGATTTCCAGCCTGAACCAAGTTTTAATTAAATAGTTGTATTCTTTTAAATAGTATAATGTTCTAAAGTGTGGGTAAACCTAAAATCGAGTACCTTCTACTTCTTCTGTTCTAACCTGAGATTATTCTTTTACCTTGAATCTTCATGAATATTTTTTTAAGTGGTCAGTAAAGACATAGGGGCATTTTTTAAAATGCTATGCTGTTCCCAATGTTAGGATGTGGAATGAAGAGTTTTGATCTGCCTGTTTCCTTCACCTTGGTACTGCTGAGCATTCCTGGAGGGACAAAGAGTGGCTTAAACTCATTTATTTAGCAGTTCTCAATTGCTGGGCTGATGCCAAAGTACAGGCTTTTTGTGGTTTTATTCTGTAAATACAGCTACCTTGCTGTGATAAATCTAAGGCATAAACAGTTTTTACATTGGCTCAGAAATGCCCTCTTGTTTGTCCAATGCCCAAGTCTAAATGCTGCTGAGCGAGCCAATGTCTCTGTCTGGTTTGTTTGACATCAAGGCACACACTCTTTGCAAAGTTTTGGCTAAGTAATTACTTACTGAGATGATGTCAGAACCCTTTTCACTCACTGGATCATCAGAGCCTCTTTTTTTAGTAGCTTAATGTCAAGGGACATGTGATTTAAACATGAGAACTGTTTTGCACCGGTAAGCTTGTTTGCTGTCGTTGGCCAGACTGCTATACAGGTTCCCATCTCAAAAAAAGGAGCTGCTACTGGAGCACTTCTGTATTTTTTTGTGTTACTTCCTCAGCATTTCCCACATGTCACTTTGATTTTTATGGTTAGGCCTCTTCTTGTAGGATTGCTGGCTCAGTAACCTAATTTTATTCAGCTGGTGTCAAGATCTAGTGAACAAGAAAACTCAGTTGCCCCCAATATGACAGAGCTGATCTCAAGGCACAGGTTTCACAGTACATTGTTTGATGTGATAGGTTAGCACATTTGGACACAGATATCTGCAGCTGCACAGGACAACTATCCTATATTTCATGTGTTATAGAGAGCTTTACCAGATCCTGAGGATGACTTGTTTTTCCAGTTGGACCACTGTTTTTAAGACTTCATACCACCACTAACCAGCCAATTCTGGTTTCACTTTGACAGAAAACTGTGCATTTGGAATAAATCTAATATTTTCAGTTCAATACCAACAGATGGATCCTGTACCTAGAGCTAGATCTTGCTTCTGTATTTTTATGGTTTCACTTTTTTTTGCAACTCCACAACATAAAGTTCAGTGTTCAAATGGATCAACATGCTCTGACACTAGCTGTACCCATAGTGCACCTTATGAGGATGAGTATATGCATCACATATGAAAGCTGATCTGTGGAAACAGACATAGGTTTCCAAAGAAATCTAATTTAAAACATTGTGGTTACTGGGGCAGTGGTTTGTGGGAAATAACAGATGATAAAGCTGGAGGAAGACAGCAGGTAAGATGTTTGGCTCTTAGAGTTTAGTGAGCAAAAAGCTTACCTCAGTGTATCTTAATTACATTATTCTCTTTGATTCAGTACAGGTTTTACAAATACAAACAAAAGAGCTGACAGAATTCCATTTGGTCAGAAAAGGAAAAAGGGTCGTGTTTGAAGAAAGCATTTTTTGCATCATGTTATTAAATGGAACACTTAATCAGCTTCTTTGCCAAAGGAAAGCTTCCCATTATACTCATTATATATATAAACTATAATAGAAGAAAAACATAGAGGAAGACTGAAGTGTTGTAATGCTGAATATACTCTCCATGGTTCATCTATATGCTAGTCTAAAGTACAAAGAGCAGACTGAACCCTAAGTTTAGCTAAAGCTATATGTTCTGGTAGGCTTGAGTTTCAGTTTTGTAAACAACTCAGGCATTTCCCTGAATGGTTTTGTCAGTCAGCTTTCTCCCTTGCACTTTTTCTGAGCTTTTTCCAGGTTTAATATTATTGCATCCCAAATAAGTTACATCATGGAAAATAAGAAATACTGTTCTGTGAAGCTGATTTCAAAATATAGTTCACATTAAGTTTGTATGAAATTACATAGGATTAATATAAATCTGTTCTAGATCTTACCATCTAAGTCTGTTTGGATCTTTTCAAGTCTGCTTTGTTCAAAGGAGGCAGAAAGAATGGGAAAATAGTATACCAGTCTAGTTAGAGCCAACTAAACTCTGGATTGCCTTCAGAGACACACAAAAAACAAAGTACTGCATGCTATCCTTTGTTTTACCCAAAAGAGCTTCTGTGGTAGTATTATTTTTATACACTTATTCTAAGCAGAACATCTACTTGATTTTCTATGTCAAAGACATAGATCTTCAGCAGTATTACCTAGCATAATTTTCATAAGTTAGTAGAACTTACTACTGATTTACCCCAGCCAAGGATCTGACCTTTGCCACCTTGCTGCACCAAAGAGAAAACATTCAGGCTGTGAGAAGCTGGGACCAAGATTCCTCAAAAACAGATGGCTAATTCTGTGAAGACTACCCTCTTTCTGACTTCTGTGGTATGCATCTCTTTATGTAGTCTCTCTCTCTGTTGTGTAAATAATTTTTAAAAGCCGAATCACCTCCCTAACAACAAATATGTGAAGTTTTCTGCAGGCTTGGAGTAGAAAATGCACAAGAATTTGGATTTAATTTGCTAAAATAATCAATGTTTCTACATAGATCAGAGAACATATGGTCATAATAGGATGCCATGATGTAATAGAGGTGAGAGAAACCATAAATACACACTTTGAAATAGGTAAAGGAATTGTTTTTGCTGAGGTGGTGGTAGCATTCCTTTTGGGTATAAAGAAAGTATAGCTGTAGCATTAATGTCTATCAAATAAATGCATATTTTTTAGTGGTCTAAAATTTTTGGTTGCTTCCTTTTAGTCATTCCATAAGCACAACTTTTTAGCATCTGGCAACAAAGGAAATGGTACAGCAACAGTCTACATGTGTGAAATACCATCTTCCCCTCCCTTTCCCAGAGGAATTAGAGACCAATGTAATTCCTCACCCATGCTAGCTGTATATTACAGTGTATTTATACCATGCAAGCTGTACATAATATTAGTGTATTTATGAGTACCCTGTGGGCACACCTTTGCCAGTCAATCCCAGTGCTGCCACATTTGGGAGGTACAGTTTTTGTCATTTCAGGGGGTGTGTGGTAGGCCTGCTGGAGGTTCACAGCACTTTGGTGCTTAGCACAGGATAGGATTGATCAGTTTGACTGTGGAGAAAGGAACAGAGTAAGCAGAGAAAGCGAGCATCTTGCATTTAAAAAGAGCAGTTACAGTTTATGCCTGTATTTTGATGTAGAAGGAAAAGGACATTTGCCAAAAAGTAGAAAATACTTCTTCAGCAGTAGCTTGCTCAAAACTGCATAGAGTGCACGCATTTGCATGTAAAGGTGCTCATGAATACCTAAACTCACACACACATGCAGAACATACCCACCCACCACCCTTTCTGTAGTTTGGAAAGCTCTTAAAGGATCCCAGCCATAATGGGACTTTGTTCACATGTTTCAAATAAATGCAATCACACTTGAAATCAAACACTCAAGGGCATGTAAAGAACTACTCCTGCACTGTTGTTGAAACAGGTAACAACAAAGATTTCTTTTATTTCCTGATTATTCATTTTCCTACAACAAGTAATCAACATATGTACATTTTAAATGAGTATATACATTAAAAAAAGGAAGTCAGGAAAAACTGAAACTTGTAAGGAAGGTAGTATCTGCTAGAGATTATCCAATTCAATAAAAATAATCTTTCCAGTTCTTACAGTACATATGTTATGGTTGAATTCTTTCCTTAAGGTCAGGTAGTCTGCATTCTGACTAAATTTTTTTTCCTGACCTTGGATATTCAAAGCATAGGGTTAGCACACATTTGGAAGCAGGGTCTAGAAAAATCACTTGATTTGTCAATCTCATCCCATGTAATTTTTGGCAACAGAACAGAAGATATTTAATGAAAAAAGATGCACAGAACAGCCATATGCTAGAAAACATCAGGCGGAAGCAGCCTCCCAACAGACAGTGTCGGCTCCATTGCCTCTGCCCTTACTTCCTTTGATCCTAACCTTTACTTCTTTAGGATCTTTTTGATCCTACACCTTTAGTTCCTTACATGCCTACCACTTCACCCTGCCTCATGAAATTCTTTTGATAGATTCTTTGTGTTCTCTATGAGAATTCAACTTCCTTCGGTTCTGTTGCTCAGGAGTCTTGAATTGATAGACAAATATTTTAACTTCTCACAAAAGAAGATGGGAAAATTTATTAAAAAAATGAAGAGATTATTTGATGGAGAGATTATACAGTTTGATGTAATACATAATTTGAAAAATAAGAAATGCTACCCTATTCTTCAGAAGAGAGGCTTAGTGCCTTTCTCATGTTGTACAATCTGTGTGTTATATTTTATGTAATATTAAACTTGGCCTATGTTTCCGTTGATCATCGTGGAAAAAAACCTTTTCATATTTGGAGAAAAGTCAAAGAACCTAACAAGGCAAACAAGACTATTCCTGTCCTCTGTTTCTGAGATTTTAGTGGATGATTATGTGTTCAAGATTGTTTTGTTTGGGATTAAGAAGACAAGACTTGATCCCTTCTCTCTCCAGGCAAAAGCTATATGGCTGAGAATATATTTATACTTGCGCCACATTTGGGTTGGGTTGTTGTTTTTCTTTTGGTTTCCTGCATTGTGAGTGGGTTACTATCTGATAATACTAAATTATCCTTAAAAATTAGGACAAACACTCTGTTAACACACAGATATTGAGAGAAAAGCAAGGATATCTTAGGAATAGCAATGGTACTTTAGGAGTAGCAAATCTCACTATTGAGAGATATGTTTGCTAATGAACCGTTAACTGAAAATAAACCTAGCAGAGACCCTTTTACCTTCTATCTAGTTTTGAAACTTGTTGCTACCAATTTTCTAACCACTCTTTTTCATGCTTGGAAAATGCAATTTATACTTGAAAACATGAGAATCTCTGCGGCTGCTGCTTGCCCTCTGAATTTTGAAGGTGACTCTCAATATTTTTTCTCAGCATATAATTCAGTGTTCATATGAACATGTCAAGAGACTAATCCTCAAGGGTTTCCTCAGTAGGTGAGATTCATTGGTCACCTACCATATTGAAGCACATTGTCATACAAAAGCAGAAAAGGAGTTCAGAAAAGGAAGCATGAGGCAGCTGCCACTGTAAATAGAACAATCCTGCAGCATACCCTAGGCTACTCAAATGTCTCAAATTCCTTTGGCATTTAACAGTGTACACCACTCAGAGCTGATGGACAGCTTTTCTTTTGTAAAGAAGATTTACCTGTAAGGTGGATTTAATGTTAGTATGGTGTAACTTGGTTAAGTGCTAGACTTCTTGCTTGAACTCTGTAATAATGTGTTCTTGTCAGTGTAAGACCACTTAAGAGTCATAGAATAACAGAATCATAGAATAACCTGGGTTGGAAGGGACCTACAAAAACCTTCAAATCCAACTCCTGGCCCTGCACATGCTGCCCCAAGGGTCACACCATGTGACCTGAGAGCACTGTCCAAATTCTTCCTGAATTCAGACAGGCTGGTGCTGTGACCACTTCCCTGGGGAGCTGTTCCCGTGACCAAACACCTTCTGGGTGAAGAACCTTTTCCTAATATCTAATATAAACCTCTTTTGAATAATGAAAATGCTATGCTTTTTTTACTAGCTAGCCTGCCTCACAAGTATCTTTGTCTTTTGGAGCAGACAGTAATTAAGGATCAGGAACAAGATCCAGTGTTCAGCTGATGCAATATGCTGTGTATATGTGTAGGCTGATTTATATTATTTGATGGTTCGATCTTGAAGTTTTCTTTTACAGTTATGTTCTTTGAAACTCAGGCCACTTAAAACCCAATCTATTAGTTTTCCCCTAAAACTCAGGTAAAACTCAGCCCTGAGACAGAGAGGTTTGAAGCAGCCACTTAATAACTGTTTCCCCTTATGCACAATGATATACAATGACTGGAAGCTTTCAACTTTTTGCTTTATGCTGCAAAATAAGATCTGTAGTTCTTTCATAAACCACATCCATAGGAACTATATTAAAATGAAACACTGTCAAACTTCTAATGTCTAATATAAACTGTGCAAGGGAATTTTTTTGGTTTTATTTAAAATTTTGCATTTGTAAATTATTATTGGCATTTGCATAGACACTTCGAGAAGCCTTCTTGGTTGTAACATGAAAAAATAAATTAAAAATATAAATAAGTAGAGAGCAGAATATTAGATGCAAAACATCAGGAATCTCTGATTTGCAACCAAAATAAATTGGTTGGTCATGTCCATACTAGATGTTCAAACTTGAAAATACTCCACTTTCTATTGTCTCTTCAAAAAGTCCCAAATTTGAGTAATTGACGAAGCTCTGTGTCAGTTTTTAGTTCAGATATGGTCTATAAAGAAGACTGCTTGAATACATTTGTATTGTAATTTTGTGTTGATGAGGACAACAAGGGAAGCTATATTATAATGAAAAATTGAAATATTCATAATATGTATTGATTATGAGTACTAGTTATAGTTGTGGCATGCCTGGGTAAGGAACACATAGATGTGCACTTACATTTGTTCCTGTACTTATCTTCTTTTCTAGACAACAGCTATTGGCTGCTTTTGGAGGCAGGATAGTGAAGAAGACCTTTGTTTTGGCCCAGATAATTTTTAATACATTCCTACAGGAACAAATCTGCTAAGAAAGTACTATATGTCTAGGTGGACTTTTATTCCCTCATAGAGATAAATTGCTTTCTCTTTAATTTAAACAGGAATCCACATTTCTGCTTTGATTCTGGAGAAGCAAGATAAAATCAAAGAAAAAAAGTTTTTAAATAATAAGTGAATGAGCTTGGTGATATCCTTCTCTGGTCTTATCCTCCTTTTTAGTCTGATCCTTTTCTTTAGCAAGAAAGTCCCCAACTCTGGAGATGTTTTTCTTGTCTTTAGGAGAAGGACAGTCAGGATGTCAAGGCAAGAGTATACATGATACCAAAAGACAAAAGATTTTTGTCTTGTACTGTCTTGACCCTTTTGGGGTAATTTTGGTTCATCTTTCTTCACATGCTGATCTGTCATTTGATGTGCTGTGTTGGTGAGACATCAGAAAAATGCAGGACTTTGCTTCCTTTTCCCAATGCTTTCTCTCTCTGTCATTCTCTTTTTGTCCACCTCTATTATCTGATCTTCTTTTACCTGCCTCTCTGAATAACCAGTAATTTTTCCAGTAAAATACAGATTTTAGTCTCCCTGTATAACCAATGTCCTCTTAATGGGTCCATGTTAATGTCAAGAGCACTATATTTCCACTTCCTCCAGCTTAATGACAGTAATAATCCACCACTGAAGACTTTTCTTAAAATAATATTTTTTAAAAGCAGAAAGCAGTTACAAAAGGAGTCACAGTCAAAAGACCAAACACACACTAATGAACAAAATACTACAAAAATGTAGTGCTGTGTTTGCATGCCTGACTTCCAGGAGAAAACTATTCTCTTCACAAGCAGCTTGAATATAGCTCCAGATCTTCAGGCACAGTAAATGTGACCTGGTGATGGGAATATGATATGGACCTCCTGGTTGGGGTGAGGAAGTCAGCAAAATCTCTTTTAATTAGCCTGAAGACTGGTCACAGACTGTAGGCAAGGTGAACCTGTCAGGTGACCAGAATTTGATGCCCAGGAAAACAGCGGAAAATGCTCGAGGATGTGACAAGGCTTTGGTCACAGCAGACATGAAGGAGTGGATCCCACTATGGGTGAGGAAAACAAATAGCAGGATATGGATCCTTTAGTCAAAGAGGCACAGATCTGCAGATTCTTTGGAAGCAAGTTGGATTCTCATAGAAAGGAGCTCAGGAAAGCTTGCAAGAGTTTAAGGACAGCCTCCTGCAAGCACAAGAACATTCTGCCCCAGTATGCAGATGTATCAAGAGATCAATTTGTCTAAGCTGAATAGTTGTGATAGAGCTACAGTGACAAAATGCAATGAACAGATAAGGTGTGGACATGGGGAAAAGCTACAGAAGAGAAATAGAAAAGCTATGCATGCAACTTATCAGTTGGCTTTGGCTTTACTGGTGAATAAACCAGCTCCATAAGAAAAGGCTTCACAGCCTTAAGTGAGAGGAAAACACATAGGATGTCTGGAGCCACTCAGTGCACCACTGTATTGTTTTGTGTATATATATTACATGCCTGTATAGCCTTTTTTTTTTTTTTTTTGAGGCTTTTTTCTAGCAGTTTAATAAAATTGTTAAAATACAGAGTTTAAGGGCATTCCTATAGTGTCTTTTTGGGAAGAGTGCCAGGAGAGATGCCTGGCAGTAAAGGACCAGGGGGTGATGGTCAACAGCCAGCCAAACATGAACCAGTGAGTGCCCAGGTGGCCAAAAAGGCCACTGACATCCTAGCCAGTGGCCTGGCCAGAAATCCTGTGGCCAGCGGGACCAGGGCAGTGATTGTCCCTCTGTACTCAGCACTGGAGAGGGCACACCTTGAATCCTGTGCTTACTTTTGGGCCTCTTACTCCAGGAAAGACATTGAGGTGTTGGAGCATGTCCAGAGAAGGGCAACGGAGCTGGTCTGGAGCACACATCTGTTAAGAAGTGCCCAAGGGGGCTGCAGAGGTTTAGCCTGGTGAAAAAGAGGCTCAAGGGAGACTTTACCGCTCTCTACTGCTGTCTGACAAATGGCTGTAATGTGGTCATGGTTGGTCTTTTCTAACAAGTAAAAAGTGGTAGGACAGAGGAAATGGCCTCAAATTGTGCCAGGGGATGTTTAGGTTGAATAATGGGAAAAATGTTTTCACTGAAGTGAGGGTCAGGCATTGAAACAGGCTTCCATTTAAATGATATGTATATGTGACACGGTGTCGTGGTTTAATGGTGGGCTTGGCACTGCTGGTCTAATGGTTGGACTTGATGATCTTAAGTGTCTTTTCCAATCAAAAAGATTCTATTATTTATCTTCTCTTACAGATAAATATTTAGTTAAAATGTTGTAATTTTGCTAAAATCTGTGGATCCCCTGGCTGACAAGGTCTAATCCTTTTTTCCCTGAATTCTTAATTCTCCCTTACATTGCATGTAACACTTGAGTCTCCTCTAAGCACATAATTGTTTTTTCTAACTTTTTCTTCAAGAATTGGTGAGAAATTGGTAAGAAATATAGGATAACAAGAAGTTGACATCAGCCTAGCTGTTTTAGAAATGCTGGGCACAGTTCAGAAATTTTCAGTAGGATCATGTTTAACTGATGACAAGTGAAGTTCAGAATCACACAATACTTCTCTGTGAGTTGCTTTTTAGCATTTGAGGCTATGGAAACTGTATGCCTTTATAATATGTGAGCACAAACCTACTGTGCTTCTCAGGTACAGTAAGCTCATTTTAAAATTGTTTTTCCTATGCAGCTGAATTATTTTTAAATACACAGTGAATGAACTTATCTTTGAAAAGAGTGTTTGAGTACGTAGCACTGACATTTTAAAACAAACATTTAACTGCTGCAGAACTGGGTAGTATTTATAACTTCATGGAACACAAAAAGATGAAAGGAACACTAACATTTCAATGCAGAGAAATTACGTGAATTTAATTTCTTCAAAACGAAATGGAAAACAGTCTTTTGTCAGGACAATATTTGCTGCTTTTTCTCATATAGGTAAACTATCAGATACATAATACCAACCTCTAATGTGGCTTCTGAATATCCTGCCTCTCAGTCGTTTTTCATATTCTGATCAGTGGAGCTTGACGTCAGGATAGACAACAATCATTCAGGTAGATGGGACTTGTATGGAAGAAAGCACATCAAATCTATTATATTAATTTCAAGAAAACACATGATCTCAAATAATGACTGAACTAACATAAATGTGAAAAAAATAACCTGAATTTATGAGCAAATGTGTGAATAATGCACTGTTGTTTGTCTTTCAAATTTGTAAGCTGAACAAGGGGAGCAAATATAAAACACACCCTGCAGAAGAATTATCTGGATTTGTGACACTCCTTAGAGAACTTTAGACCTGTGAATGTGATTACATTACCTGCAGAAATTGGTATAACATTTCCCTATATGACAGACAGAAGTTGGTCATAATACGTCAGAGAAAACCATATTCATTTTCCTCAAAAGACAAACACTTCTACATCTCAAGTGATAAAAGGCACTTCAAAGCAGACATAAACTAAGAAATATTCATGACACTTAATCTGTCATAATCTTTTAAGGCTGTATGTAAGAGCAGAGTGGGTCCTGTTTTATATTTATGATTTTACAGCACCATGTGTGGGCAAAAAATGCAGGATTTTATTTATTCAAAGTCACAGATGAATTTTCCAAATGTTACAGCATGTCTTGCATGTAATATTCATGTTAGAGATGATGTGTCACAATGATGTGAGTGACATCCACAAAATAGTAAATAAATGCAGAACAAATTGCCAAAATTATTAGACAATAGTCTTTTCCCTCAGCACCACATCTCAATTCACTGCTGTTCAGAATTATATGGTGAGGTAATTAGAACATGCTTAGGAAACTCTAAACCATTTTACATATCTTTTTTGTAACCTTGATCTGCTAGGGCAGCTGTTGCGCAAACAGGAACCTGTGGGTCAGTCTTGGGCAGGTGAGAAGCCCCCATTCGAGGCCAGTGCTGTGCTGGGACTGTCCAGAGTCAGGCTTCACCAAACAGAAATTTCAATGCTCAGATGTGGATGGCAGAAATTTCCCCAAGGCAGGATTTTAGCAGACCAAGCTGCTGAGTGGTCTGTGGGATAAGCTAGGAAAACCAAAGTTTCAGCTGGCCATTACTGGTACACGACTGCATACAATATTTCTGGTGAAGACAGTTGACATATTCCTGTGTTTTCTTACTGATAAATTTTCAGATATCAGTATA
>VZRX01013368.1:125315-149586 GCA_013398075.1 Notiomystis cincta | reverse complement strand
TTGTAGTGGCATTTATAAAAGGATGTTACTTTTTGTTATGTTTTGCTGAATTATATTTTGATTTCTTGGACTGTAATTTATAATTTTGTTTTCTTGGACTTAGTAGTTGCATATAATATGTGAAACCTCATAGTGCCTGCTGTTAGTCCTCCAAACACAACTGAAAACTTTAGTTCAAAGAATTCATCATTTGGATACTGTTTTTCTGTGCTAGCTCTGTAATATGCATTTCTTTGAGCCTCAAAACTCTGTCAAAATAAATCAGAAGCAGCAGACTGAATTTAGGGGTTGGTTAATATTTTTTCCTTAGATTGTGTTGCACATCAAGTTCTAATCTCATAAAATTGTAAACAAGTTTACTGAACGAGGTTTTTCATTTTCCTTTAAGTAAATAAATTTTGTATCCATTGCTGCTAGAGTGCCAGAACTGTTTTGAGTGATATTTCACAACTGTGCTTTGAATTCACAAGTTTAGACTTTCTAAATTTGACTTAATGTGTTTTACAGTTTCCACCACATATTACATTACTTTTCACAAAAACTTTGTTTTCCTTGCTTAATAAATGACCGCATTGTGGTATAGTGGAAATCTCTACCATCTTCAAAAAAGCAGTTTACATTCTCCCTTTGGAGGAACTTTTATGCCACAGCAGGAGGAAAAAGGGATGTTGAATTGGGCTGGGGGAAGGCAGGGGAGGGGTGGAGCACAGGTGATGAATTTAAATTAAACGACAGTTCTCTGGCCACTGTTTTGATTAAAGTTGAATCACACTTACAGGAGATTTCAGGGCAGCTGTCTATTCCACGAAGTAAGCTAAATGTTTCAGGTTTCACAAGAAAAAAATCTACTGCTTTTACATGCCCTTTTGGATTTTCTTGTGTGAGCCTTTCATATACCGAACTCCAGCTGATGTGGATGGAAATTCCACATATGGAGGGCCTGGAGAGTCAAACTCCTTGCTTTTCACAGGTTTTTCCCTCTCTTTCAAATATGCAGGAATGCAGGCATTGTATTGGTGTTTTATAAATTTTATTACTATTTCCAGAGCTAGCTCCAGACTTTTCAGCAGCAAACACAAAACCCTATCTTCCTGCCCCGCCATCCCTCGGGGATAAAGGCAGAATGACTTTATTCTCAATCTTAGGTCAGAAAAATTTTACTATTTCATGAGAGATAATCAGCTGAGTGGTTTCTGGAAGAGGTAAGAGGAGGCAGAGAACCAGCCCGGGTCACTCAAGGGACAAGGGGCAGTGAAAGGTCAGTGGGTTCATGCCTTACTCCCTCCAGGTTTTTTTTCTTCTCTTCACATTCTCCCTCAGCTGCCACTCTATTACCCTCTCAAACCTCTTAACTCTACTGTATCTGTAAAAAAATTGTTATGAAATCTCTGTAACTTGAGATACAGTAAAAGGTGTAAGGAAAGTAGCCATAATTAAAGCCATCTAATGATAAAACACACACTTATAATTTTTTTCCCTTTTTTATTATTTTTTAGAAGACCAGTGACAGAATCTGTGGAACTGTATCACAAGGAAAAAATAATACAGAGAGTGTCATTTTGGACATTTATTTTGAATGATCATAAGAGGGTAAAACCTGCAGGCACTGAGAAGGGATGTTCACCTTAAAATCTGTATTCAAAAAAATACTGAAGTTCTGATTTATAGTGTTGTATATAGCAGTCATAAATCAATACAATTGATGACTTGCATATCACTGAAGACAGGGACATTCTTTAATTTTAAAATTTTCATCTGGATGATATTTATCTGGATGATATTTTCCCTTTTTATTTCATACTGTTCAATGTCAAATTGTTTAGACAGTCGGTATACATGTCCCCTGTTTTCTTTTATTAAGATAAATGTTTTGCAATAATGCCTTTGTAACTGACATTTTGAGAAATTTCAAACCAAACCTGACCAGTATAATTTTTTTTTTGCAGTTAATGCCTGCAACCTGTAAACTTGAGGTCTGTATGCTTGGCAGTGCCAGCAAAGACTAAAAAGTGCTCTGCTCCAGAGAGCATTTGATATGTGGTGCCTCAGCTCTCAAGTGGATTGCAGAATGTAAGCTATCAGTGCTGATGTCTGGGAGGAAGGCTTTTCCTGATTTCTGTAAACATTTTCAAACTCTTCCACAGAGGAGGGTGTCTAAGCAAGAAAATCACTTCTCTGATGTGCATGCAGGTCTTGTCCTGCTGGGAGACACGACCCAGCAACGAGCACTGACAGCCCAGAGAGCCAAACGTGTCCTGGGCTGCATCCAAAGCAGTGTGGGCAGCAGGGCCAGGGAGGGGATTCTGCCCCTCTGCTCTGCTCTGCTGAGACCTCACCTGCAGTGCTGCATCAGCTCTGGGGTCCCAGAACAGGAAGGACATGGACTGCTGGAGAGAGTCCAGAGTAGGCCACCAAGTTGGTCAGATGGATGGAGCACCTCTCTATGATGGAAGTAATTTTCTCATTATTGGGCCTGATAGAATTGGAATTTTCAGCCAGAAAAAGAGAAGGTTTTGGAATGAACTAATTGTGACGGTCCAGTACCTGAAGAGAATTTACAGGAAAGATGAGGCAAGACTATTTACAAGAGCATGTAGTGACAGGACAAGGAGGAATAGGTTGAAATTGAAAGAGAGTAAGTTTAGGTTAGATATTAGGAAGAAAGTCTTTACTTTGAAGGTGGTGAGGCACTGGAACAAGTTGCCTAGAGAACAGTTGTGGAAATTCCACCCCCAGAGATGTCCAAGGCCAGGCTAGATGGGACTCTGGGCAACCCGATCTAGTGGAAGGTATCCTTGAGTGTTGGAACTGGATTATCTTCAACCCAAACAATTCTAAGATTCTATAACTCTGTCCATCTATGTTGAGGCCAAATCTCTATATTGTGTCCCTTTGGGTATTGACTTCATTTAGGTTCATTTGAAGGCAAAATCGAGCCTATTGCATATTACAGCATAGATTAGCATAATTTTGCTAAATAATAAGACTTTTACTATCTGTCCTGTACACACTTTGAGTAAGTTTGAAGAACATCTAAAGAAGTTCTTTCACTTCTATTCATATAACTTCATGTGAGCACCTTGTTTATTTGGGTTTTAAAGGCAAATTGAATTCAAGTGCCACCCAGTTAAAGACATGTAATTAATAGTGCTATACTGAGAATCTGATACAGTTATTTTTTCCCTGGATACTGAGAAGTTCTGTGAACAAAATAGTCTATGTTGAAAGGTTAGAAAAGTGGCACATAGTACTTCTCCTCATTGTTGTTCTCAGAAGCAATCTTTTAATTAGAAACACAGCTATTGACCTAACAATGCCATGAGAGGCATGTTAATAAATACCAGAGGACCATGGGACATATGTGTTGCTCAGTGCTGCTTAGAAAGCAGCATCCATGTGAAACACAGACTACTCTGAAAATTACCATTGAAAATTGCATGCCCCTAGGGTTATTTTTGCTGCTCTTTCAGAGAAGGGGATATATATCATTTTCAGGATGCTTCACCACCTCCTCTGGATTCTTGAATTCTTTGAGAAAGGACAAGGATGGGAGAAGAGAGCTCATTAAGGAGCACGTTATACAGTTTCACTGTCCATTTTGTAAGTTGAACACCTTTACTGTTTTCACCCAGGGAAACAAATGTGCTACCCTAACAGAGAAAGCCACCTGGGCCAGCACAGCAGCTTGCTATTCATTTCAAACAGCTGAGAGTAAATAACCCATCTGAGTAAAATTATATTAATATAGCTCTTTTCATACTCCTGTGGTGGGAATATTTTCTGTTGCTGCTTGTTGACTTTCAGCTGTCTAATCTGGAGATCTCATTTTCACTCAGTGACAACCCTGGCCCTTCCTGGGATGCCAAGGGGACATTTCAGGATGGGAGGGGAGGATGGGCCTTGACTGCCAGTTTACTTGAGGGTGCTCCTTTTTGGAGGGGTGAGTCTTTCTTTTTGTACAATAGAATTTTCGGGGTTCATTCTTGGCTGGTGTGTTAGCTTTTCTCCCATACATCCACTCTAAGTTGTTTCTGATACTGCTGCTATGCCCTGTCTGGACTTTTAGGCACACCCTAAAGGGTGCTGCATTTACTGGCCTCTCTGCATCAGTCAGCTGCTAACCTGAGTAGTACTAAACCAGCCTATCACCATCATCAAATTCTTGCACTTTCCTCTGGCATACACTTCATATGCCTGCACTTACACGCCTGCATGCAGAGGTGCAGGATTAATCCCTGACTGGCTTCTAGTGGTCTGTTTTGAGACCATTTGGGAATGAGTGAGTGTAAGACAAACTGCAGTGACATTATCCTTCAAAATTTATACAAATGAACTACTCTTTAAAAACCAGTGATCATGCCTAAAAGTGTGAGCAATGTGCATGACAGAGAGCATGCAATAACATTTCAGGGAGTTAGTTTCAACAGTAATTTCCACATAACAATACAACAAATACTGTAAAACTATGAAAGCAATCACCATAATGACTCCTTGCCACAACTCTGCCCCATTCTCTGGGCCCCTCACTGTCAATGAGGAATGTGGTTTCTTACAGGCATACATTAAATATTCTGTCTGGGTTTAAACTGTTCTGCCCACAGAGTTTAATATGCAGGCTTGATGGCACTAAAAATACTGATGATTTGGTTTGCAGATTACTAGTTGTTGTGGTTGCAAATCTGTTGTCATGCAAATGCCTAGATTATCCTGTTTATGAAGGCAGCTACTTTTTTATTTTCTCTGGGGCTTTATTTCAAAGATGAGACATTCTTCCCAAAGAAGCTTGTAACTGGAAATGCTTAGCAGGAGTATAGAAAGCACATAAAGTCTGATCCTAGTGCTGTTCAGTGGGTTTTCAGAAGAGCTCAGTTATCTCCTATACAGGCTTTTAAGCAGACAGGTCAGGTCACTGTGAAAAACTGTGCAAACACAGACCAACACCCCTTGACAAATCCACTTTTTGCAAAAGTGCTCCAATGAATATATATTTGAAAATTCTCTGGGCCAGAAAAAGCACATGTTATTGGCTACTATTGTGCCTTTTATCTTTGGCTTAGGACCTTTGGGGGTACATGACTTAGGACCTTTTTGGGAAATATGTCTTACTATATTCCCTGAAACAGTATTAGTTTCTCCAGTCATGATACAGGAAGGAGCTGGATAAATCCCAGCCAGTGATCACAAACACACACACACACACACACACACACACACACACACACACACACACAGATATTGAGGGAGCATGTATTCATGGGTTTGCAAAAAAAAAAAAATAATGAGAAGTTTTTAGTTACACAAGGCACTTTAAAAATCTTGTGATGTAGAAGCCAGTAACTGTGTTTCTAGTGAGTGCTGGAAAATCTGGCACTATTTATTCCAAGATGCGTTTTTCTCTGGTTGCCAGCTACATGCAACTGAATCCTCTGTGTACTGCTCTACCTCCTGTGTTGTCTTCATGAGACCAGTGAGATCAAAACCAGGTCAGTCAAAATTGCCTAAACTGCTGTTTTCAGTTGATTTTCCTTGACATAGTCTTATGTCTTGTTCTTACTTAGGATCAAAACATTATTCTCTGAAATGCAATCAACCATCCATATTCTCGAATCACAGATTCATTTAGGACCACTGCTTGAAAAATACTCCTCATAATGGAAACAGAAAGAAATGTTTAAGAGATGGTAAATCAAAGTATTAAAACTTTGTACAAAATATTATTAGGAATCCAAATACATGTTGTTTACTTAAACTCATAATTATTTCTCCCTAATGAATCTTCACTTAAATTGCTTCCCCTTCTGCCAACAGCCTTGAACGACATGTAAGATTTTTTGATGTGGAGTACAACAGTATATAAACTGGAGAAATGTTAAGCTCTCTGCTGTGCAGTGCAGTGTTTTGTGTAACAGTGGCAGTACAGTCCACGTGTTACATGGTGATGCCTCAGTAAAACATTCATACTCAGTGTTCCCCAGAAGAATAAAAGAAAACATACAATGAGAGGAAGAAAAATATAGCTGGAAAAGGATGTCTTTTTCCTCAAGTACTGAAACTCAGCTGCAGAGTTTAACTCTGCCCTTAACAACACCCATTCCATTCTTACTGGAATCACTAGGCTGTTTGTCAGGCCAGAGTGAACTGCTACTTTTTATTATGTGGTAAAGAGTTCTTTTCTTTTTAAAACATTAAAATGCATAAGGGAGCCTGAAGTCAGCCCTGTCTCTCACAATTTAAATGGTGGTGCTACTGCTATATTCATAATTCAAGAGAGGGATATAAAGCCAAGGGCTGAGAAAATTCAAACCAGTAATGTAACTAGTGTTTTATAAAATGCTAAAATGCTATCCTTGGATTTCCTAAAGGAAGCTCTGGGTGCCCTTTAACAAGATGAGAGAAGAGGGCTCAAAATTATATCTTCATGTTACACACATAATAAAATTATTTAGGTTTATTTTATCCCACCACACCTAATTACTATAAAGAATAGAATAGCAGATTTTACCTTTTTGGACATCAAATAATAGGTAATCAAAGTTGTTTAGTTAAAGTAGCCCTGAGCAGCCTTTCTTCAAACACAAAGCTCATGACATGCAGGCACATGCTTAGAAAAATTTTCTTTATTTATCATTAAGCCAGTTAGGCAGAGTGTGGTTTGGTGAACATTGGCCAGGATTTCAATAAACTAGAGAATTTTCATGTAATTATCCATACCATGAACCTTGCTTGTCTGTATCTCATATTCTCACATCTGAATGAGAAAAATAAAAGATGCTTTTGAATCACATGGTGGTAAATATGCTAGTGGGTAGACATAAATTGCAAAACCTCTGTTTACTGTCACTTACACCGAAGAAACTGGCTAATTTTGTAGCTAGTTAGACACATGGCACAGCAATCCTGACATGTGCATTACATTCAGCAGGCAAACCTCATTCCATGTGGCATCTTGGTCAGGGAGGTGGATGTCTCTGTGGAAGGGCTGCTGCCCTGCTGGGGGCATCACTGGGACAGCAGGAATAAAGGCATATCCCAGCCTGCCTTTTAGAGACTCCAAGGAAAGGCTGCCTGTCAGTCAGCGAAGCAAGGCCCTGTTGCACAGAAAGGCCTCAGAAATGTAAGGCCTAATGATTATAGATGGCACTGAGGGAAGTGTGTCTGAGACAGGCAAAACTCCTGGGGTTACAGCCTCTCCTGCTATGTGATACCACAAACTATAAATCACTAACCTTACCCATTGCTATTGCACAGCATTTCTGAGCAGTTTTCCTCTGCCCACCAGGTAAGAGGATTTTAATTAGCATATGTATTCCCACCTACATAGATTATAGATTTTAGAGGCCTAATGACTATAGATTTTAGAAAGCTGAGCCTTTGATGTATTTTCTACAGATAAAGAAATCTATATTATAATAAACTCTATTAAGCATACAGTGCTTTAAAGCTGTGCCAGAATGAAAGATGTTATTTAATCTCTAGGTTCTTCCACCATAGCTACATTAGGTTTTGAATTGTTGATGGCATCATAGGAAGTTATTGACAAGCTGACAATATTCTACCATGAATGATGGGTGAATGCCATTTTCTCTCTCCATGTAGTGAGAGTCTGTGCTCATAAATGTTAAAACATTACAACAAAAGACACCATACCCCCATCACTGTTCACAGAGATACAGTGTAGACCTACAATCTCTAAACAAAACATGCCGGTTTTGCTTTATCTTTTACTCCAAACTTTGACAGAAGAACAAGACAATATACTTGGTCAAAGCCAAGCAGGACATGAGGAGAAGGAAGAAGTAATATGTAGCAGGGAAATGAAAATATTAACAGATAAATAATGATCTAAAACCACAGTAAGCAATTAGGATTGCTTAGGTAATCTCCTCCACAGTCCATTATTTAGATACAGTTCATTCCTGTTATACTTACAGCTTTTTTTTTTCCAAACTTCCAGCAAGTAGCCCTCTTATATTCTTTCACTTCACAAAGACACAGCCCAGAACAAAAATATTTCATATCATCTTCAATGACGTTGTGCAGACAAACAGAATTACAAACTTAAGCAGTCAGAACAACAGTTAGTCAAAGACATATAAAAGAAAATTTTATAAATTAAGATTCAAATAAGAGAAAGAAGTTTAATCCAAAACTTTATTAAGATAGCCCCATTGAAATTCTTTATAAGTTAAATATGGGAGAGATTACACATTGTATCCCAAAGAACTAGCTTTTGAAAATAAGTGTGCAAGAAATACAATACCCGTTTCAGTGGATAAACTGCTTAAATAAAACAAAGGGCACCTGGTTAAAGACAAACTCTAATGATTACTCTAAGAGGTTTTTTAAAAAGATACATATGAAGATATCTTTGTTCTAGCTATGACTTTAGGCTACATAGAAGTCGCTGCAAAAATAAAGGCCAGTCTGTCATAGTCTGACAAGTGAGGTAGCTAAAAAGACATTGTAAAAAGATCTCAGAGAATTTGTGACATACAAAGATTATGGGACTTTAAGCTTCTCTTGTACAGATAAAGGAAGTCCTTTCATTGTCTTACTCTTCTCATAATTATTTTCATTAAAACATGCATGATGCAATAAGAGACCTGAAAAGAGTGGATACTCATGAGAATTCATCTGGTAAATGGCCTTTGTGGTTAAAGCTCTGAATTACAGTAGGATTCAGAACTCAGTCTTATGTGCTTTTCCCATGTAAAAATGTTGGCACAGCAGGCTTTGACACACTGACTGTGCAAATAAATGATGGCTCTAAATAATCTAGTCTGAAATTCAGTTAGAGATCAATTGTTCCCTGATTTGCTGGCAAAGTTATTGTAAATCAGAAGGGCTACAGAACAAGAGCATTTGACTTCTGACTTTGAATAACCCCAGCCACAAAAATCCTGTTTGCTCATCCATGCAGCATTATCTGCTGTCCTCTCAGTGTGTCCTTTAATACATTTTGATAATATATATTGAGCAGTTTGATGAAAACTGACACATATAAAATTTTTGTATAACTGAAGGGCTTTAGTTTTCCATGACTAAAACTGATAGTGTTTATTTGCAAATACTCCTTCCATTGCTCAGAAATTTGTGTCTACTGGAGCAATTGATTTGACTGGAAAATCACATCTTTCTCAGAGAGAAGGTTTAATTCTCTTAGTCTAGATAGTTTTCTTCAGTTCCTTGGTATTTGCATACTAAGTGCCATGATCATCTTTATCTTCATCTACTACATGAAAGGCTTTTATATTTGAAATTCAGATTCTATGAGCACACATTACATAATAAAGCAAATTATAATGCAGACTAAATATCATAAAAATTGAGATTATACTTAAATTTTCACCTGTTTTGGTTTTTAAAAGACCCTACTAAGTTTCTTTCCATTATTCATGATTTCTTTCTTGAATGAGAGAAGTATAAAGCTCCTTAAGATTCTATCATCTGGTTACATGCCTGGCTTAGTGCACGTTAGTCAGATAAATCTACCAGCCACAATCATTCTTCAAATGTTTTTTAAAAGTTTTTCTTTGATGATTCAGTCCACATATGGATTTGAATTTTGAGTTGCCAACTGTCATGAGTTCAAACTAGAAGATCACTAGATCCTACCAGTTGTAAACCCAAGAAATAAAAATTATTTCAGTTTTTCACCTGTTTCTCTGATAATGAGAATATTTTCTGCCTGACTTGAAAGGAAAATACTATCTGTCTTGTTTCACTGTTTCCTGTATTTCTACCATTTTGCAACTGTTTAATCCATCAAGTAGAAACTGCTGCTCTCTTCATAGTGAGCTGCAGTGTTGAGAAATTTAATATGGAACACGATAGCCTCCTAGTTATTAACGTTATAATCTCTTCCAGTATTTTACTGGTCTCTTAAAAATACATTTTTGTTACAACAAAATAGTGCATTCATGGTCACAATTGTATATAGGTAGGAGTTGTTCTCTTTTCTCAAATATCTGCAAGTAACATAAACAAAAAACACATGTTTCAAATATTTCACTGAATACCTTTTCCCACTCCTATGTGTATGTTGCAGCCATTTGAGTACTCTGCTGTTTCAAAATCCTACCGTTTACTCTCATGATTTATAACATATTCCTTATTTCTCTGTATTTTAAAATGTGCTTTTTGCCCTAACCTTAAGACATTTTTTCCTTGACACTGATCCTCATATCTGCTTCAACTCTGTAATTGTCACAAGAGCAATTCCAGCTTTCAAAAATGTCATTAGGTGTCTCTGTGCTATAATCCTTGCTTTTTGCCTGCATTGCTAATCTTTATTAACTTGGCCAGCTTAGTAGTAAGCAGTCTTTGCCTTTTGCTT
Organism: Notiomystis cincta; assembly: GCA_013398075.1. Taxonomy (NCBI): domain Eukaryota; kingdom Metazoa; phylum Chordata; class Aves; order Passeriformes; family Notiomystidae; genus Notiomystis; species Notiomystis cincta. The sequence goes on along the minus strand of VZRX01013368.1, from coordinate 139,250 downwards.
AGAAAAACATTGTGATTGAGGGGGTGTTCCATCCATGTGGCATCTTCACTATTGTTTTGATATTCAAAACTCTCTCACTAAGAAAGAAAGGTTTCTCCAATGCTCAAATATCTTGCTGGCTCAAAATTTCAAAGTATGCTTTGTGCTGGCCTGGCATTTTCATTAATTGCTAGCACAAGAGATGGGCCAAAACCCAAAGACTTTGAATCCAACTCCGCTCCTTCCTCCACACCTCCTCTTGTGGAAACTTTGGAAAGCTGAATCCAGACACAGAGCTGAGTACAGCAAATTGGCCAAATATAAATCCCACCTCCACCTTAGGGGTTTTCCGAATTCTGTTCCAAAATGCACTTCCTAGTCTTATTTTTTGTCTCATTTCTTTGTAAGATTCTTAAAACTTGCATATTCTTTCCTTCATTTGGCAGTTTCATATGATTTGTTTTAGGTTCACTCATGATGACCTATGCCTGCCTATAGAATCTCAGTTTTGATAAGAAGAAAATGGAAATGTAATTGAATCCCATTTGCATTACAAAAAGCCATATAAGTAATTACCTATGCTTTACTTCCCTAGAAGGAAAAATGAGACAAGACTAAAGCCTTTTAAATTACAGATCCAAAAATGCTGAAAAACCCTATGAGATTTGTTTGTTTTTTGATTTGGGTTTGGTTTTATCAGTAAAGAAATATATAACTCATATATCCTCAACTGACTTCCAGTTACAAAAATATAAGCTCTGCTTCTTCAGTATTCGAAAGCAATATCATCAGCCCCAAGTGTTGCTGTGTAATGTCTCTAAAGTCACAGTCTTGATAGTTTGAATAATGAGACTTCTAATTAATCACATACAACATGTTTGTATCTTCTGTCAGTATCTCTTTTCTGGTTAATTTTTGCAAACAGCATGTCTAGAAACTTTTATGAAAAACAAAACTCACATATTGACTTGGCATCTGAAGTCAGGCCTATGATTTAAAAACACAACAGTGACTATAAAACTGTTCATGAATTTGCAAGAGTTATTGACATAGAATAATTCTCTTACTTGCTTGAAGTTCTTTGCAAGATCTGGATGTTCTGTAAGGCAATGGAAATGCTCTGCAATTAATGTCAATTAGCCATACATATTTAATTGAGACTTACTTTCATGTGATTTCTCATGGAACTTAGCTGCCATATGGGTCCTTATAGCTAAGGCTGCTATTTTGCAGCTTCAGAAATGTTGTATAATTCTGTCCTCTGTTAGTGCCTTCATGTAAAATCTCCATGTAAATTACTTAATCTCACTGTATTTACAGTGCCTTCTTTGTAAAACAGAAACTGATTATTTTCCAAGTTTTATGGGCTGCTCAAAGAGCAGGGCAAGTTAATTTCTAGAGCAAGCTGAGATACACCACTTCATGGGAGCAAAAGGTAAGGAAAAAGTGGCTTCTTGAAAAAGCTTCTGAAAGGAGACTTCAAAAGGGGCATGCAGCAACACAAAAATACAGAAACTGTCTTGTGTGGAGAAATAAGATTGGAAAGTATTGGCTCCAGAAAGGGAGTGTGAGTGGCCCAGAATCATGCGAGAACTCACTCACAGACAGGAACTGAGATGATTCTAGAAACAGGAATCCAGTTCAGTCTGCCCATAAGGAGTGTATCCAAAAGTTGAGGGCGGGTATTAAAGGCATGGAAGTGGCACCCCTTTAGCCTAAGAGAGAAATGATGTTTGAAGAATGATGTATAAGCGGCTGTCTTTCTCACCTGGAATTCTCTGTCAAAACAGGAGGAGGAAGTAATTTTACATCTCCTGTTGCAGACTTTCTCTATTTTGTTCTTGTAATTTAGGATCTCAAGCATGTCAGTTCAAGATATTTGGCTCATCCACTAAATTACCACACCCTTACAATGAAAAAATGTGAACACGGTGTTAAGTTGTTGCGAAAAACCCTGCAGGAGTCTATCACCATTTAGACATTTTGGAGACATTTTGGTTTAGATTTTTCTGCTGCCAAAGGTCTAGGTCTATTATTAAAATTCAACAGGTATCATAATTTATGAGGTGAACGTTGACAAACTAGCAAGGAAGGGCAGAGTTCTCTATAGTTCATTACTTCAATAACTACAGTTAAAATTCAAGAAAGAAGCAGTCCCAATATAGGAATTCACTCCAAATCTTTCCATAATTCTCATGGAGAAAGCAACTATTCAGCTTCATATTGAAAGCTCAAAATGTTTCCTGTAGAAGCATCTCATCGGTCTGATTTCTGTTCAGCCAAACAAAATGAATTAAGCAGTTTTACATATCATCCCTTTCTTGAGGCTTCACCTCACGTTAGATGTAGGTGCTGAACACACAGAGATGACAGCACACCTGTTCCAAAGTGATATCATTTCACTCCAGTAGTCGTGGCAGCCAGTCTCTTGTAAAGGGACAAAGACCTGGTCAGTCTGAAGGCTGGAGTATGTATCTATTTCCCTGCTAGGTGTGAAGGAGGAATTTCTTAGTGCTCAGAGCTACATTGTTCCTCCTATTGTACTTTTGAGTTTTATCTCAAGTTGGAGGCCTAGGCAAAGGTTTGTATGCACCAGCACCTTAACCTTTGAGGAAAGTGCTTTCATAGTCTCACATTGTGTATATCTAGTGAGCCGTACCTAGACACTCCAGAATATTACAGTGCTTACAACTTTCATTCTAGTTTCTTTCACAGCCCTGGAAGGCACACACAGACATACACACACACTCACACACAAATGGAAATCCTTCTGTATCTCCTTATAAAGCACTGGCTCCCTCCCACTCCTCGCTTTCCATATTTATACAAGCTTCCAGGTTCCCAGAAATCAATCCAAGCTTACAAGAGAAAATAAAACTAAGAACAACTGCTAACTGAAAAAGTAGAAAGAAATGAAAAATTCTGGTTGCTACAGACTTTATGGCAAAAAACAGGTCCAGCTACCAGGAAGAGACAGGTGTCTTCTGAGTGAAAATGGTAACATATTCTCCCCAGGGAGATCAGCTCCAAAGCTGAGTTCACTCTTTCCTGCTATAAAGCATATTGATGTTAACAGTTTTCTTCTGCCTGCACACGTGTTTTTCAAATTAAGTATTGTTAAATCTGTAAAGCTTAAAATACTGCTTCAAACACCCGCCTTGGCTTCTACTTCCATTTTATATAATCTGTCATAAGTAGAGTACAGTGTCGGTAACCAATTCTGTTTCTCTCAAACAGATGCAAACTGATTTAATTTAACACCTGTCAGAGGTGAAGTAAAACTGGTATGAATAACCACTTCAGAAAGTGGAAGGAGTAATTTTCAGAGTACCATGTATTTGTGCATTCTCCCTTGAGATGGTGAAAGGCATGTACTTGTAAGGTCAGGGTTTGGAGGTGACATATTTGCACTCAGAAAGTGATGCTGAATGCAGTCCTAGATTCACCAATCAGCAGATTTTCAGCGTCTCAAGACTTCATCTGTACCATTAAGATTTTGCTAAAAACAGCCTCTGTCTTACTGGGGAAACAATAGTGCTGGGCACGTCAGGCACCATCCACATTGGCTAACATATCCCTTAAAGTTTCAGCCAGTACTGATGCTGCAGATAGCAGTCTTTTATTGCTCTGAGTTCTTTTATTCACTTGGGGTATACGACAGAGAAAATCTGAATGTGAACAGGGCCTGAGGTTTTGCACTGCTCAGGCAAAACTTTTACTTTGTTTAGAGCATATTTTCCTTTGTAGCATAGGCTTTATTTTTTATATATATGCATCCAAAGAAGAAATACCACACTCCATTCCCTCAAACTAGTGTTCCATATATAGAATGAGCTTTCAGCAAGACAAATAAATTAACTCCGTACAAATGTGTATGTGCAGTATAATAAACTCCTGTACCTAAATGGCAGGATATGGAGATGTTCTGCTCCAGAACACTTTGAGGTATTTGATGCCTTGAAGTAATTTTTCAGTAAATCTACACTTCTTTCTAAGGTTTTTTTTTTTTCCTTTTTTTCCAGTTAGGAATAATCCGAATGATCCTTTAGGTAGATGCAATACTGCTCTGTAGAAATTGGCAGATATTGGGCATGACTGCTCATTAAAGCTATATGCAAGAATTTGAGTAGACCTTTCCCTTGGACTTGATTCATGTGAGTTTCCATTCCCTGAATTTCACTTTGATTTCTAGGTTCAACTATGTGCAGAAAACTGAAAGCCAAACTGTTGGAAGAATGATATTTATGAGGTTTCATGAAAAAATTACAGGGTTTGCATGAGTTCATTGCGAAAACAAAATTTAAGCTGCATTTTAGACCCTGGTCTAAATTTTAAATATGCAACAAAATATCAGTCCTTATGAATTTCATACATATTGCAGTGTTATTATGAATATCATGCTGCTGTGTTAGTGATTAAACACATATCTTGAATAAACAAAGCTCTTTAAAGCTAAGTCATCTTTTCAACATGTCTGAACATTGCAGACCACATAATTTTGTGGCATTACTGTAAGATATTCAACTCACTACAATAAAGAAGTTTAAGTTCTGGAGCATATCCAAAAAAGAGCAAGAGAGTTGGTGAAGAGTCTGGAGCACAAGTCCTGTGAGGAGCAGCTGAGTGAGCTGGGGTTGTTTAGCTTGGAGAAAAGGAGACTGAGAAGAGACCTTATGTCTCTCTACAGCTTTGAGTGGGTGGTTGGCCACTTCTCCCAAGAAACAAGTGGTAGGAGAAAAAGAAACAACCTCAAGCTGAACCAGGAGATGTTCAGATTTGATATTGGGAACTGAGGTTGTTGTCAGGCTGTCCAGGGAAGGGGTCGAGCCGCCATCCCTGAAGGTATTTAAAAGATGTACAAATGTGGTGCTTAGGGGCATGGTTTTGTAGTGGACTTGGCAGTGTTAAAGTAACAATTTGACTTGGTGATCTTAAAGGTTTTATCCAACCTAAATGATTCTATGATTCTATTGTATAATAAACTCCTGTCTCCCACCATCATTCTTTGTGCAACATTCCCATCAGCTGCAATGGAGTTCCATGATCAGAACATTGGCAGAATGCATGGAACACAAATATAATTCCAAAAAATGTTACTCCATCTTAGATGATACAGTTGTCTATTGAGCCTTCTGTACTGATAAGAAGAATATTCTATACTTTCTTTTATAAAAGCCATATTTTCCAAAGGTGAACAAGAAATACCAAAAATGAGGGATTCAAAAATGGGCTTATGTAATGATAGTGCAACATCTCCAGTTTAAAGTCACACCATGAGAAAGGAAGAAAAAATAGACAAACTACACAACAAAAACCCCCAAACACATGGTTATGAAAACATCTTTGTCATTTGCTCCATCCATTGTAAGTCATGGAATCATAATTGCGGCTTTTTTTTCTTAAAAATAAAGCAGTCATGATTCATCTAATTCAATATTACAAGTCTTCCTGTTTACATTTAAAAATTTATCTTGAGAATTTCATTTACAGGAATCCCAGGAACTACTGTAAGTACTTCTCCAATACCTTTAGTCTTGTAGAAAAGGAAAAGGGTATGGTGGATTACATACAACAGTAACTAGGAAATGTATGGACAAAATCCTTTCTTGTAGCTCTCAGATGTGTGTGTTGACACTGCTGGTGAAACAAAAGGTATGAGAGCTTTGCTTTGAGGGGATAATGTTGTTATTTGTAAAAAGTACACTATATTTTTAGTAGATTTATAAGTTTAGTTTCCTGACTTTTCAAGGGCAAATGTCTCCCTTGATGTCATGCTATGATTACTTCCTCACTTCTGATGATGTGAAGTGGTCCATCCCTCTCCTTTCCTCATGAAGAGGTTGCTGAAGTTGCTGTAGAGATACATAAAGATGTACTAGAGGAATCTTAGAACCTGTTTCAGACCTTTGCTCATCCCTGCTATGTTCAGTCCAGCTATTGCATTTTCCATCATAGCCCCTTCCTACTGAGCTTTTTCAGTCTTCCTGGACCTGCTTCCTTGCCTGCCAAGACCAAAGGTACCCAACCAAATGACTGCTGGGCAATGAAGGCTGAAATCTCTGTCTCCCACTGTTCCTAATTACTTTCATCTTTTATTTGAAATTTCTTCTTCAGCCTCATTTCCTAAAGCCCACCTTTTCTATTTTGGCCTTCAGATGTCTTCATTGTTTATGTTCCTGTTCCTGTTATAGAAAGCCAGACTCTTCTATCCCCCTATCTGACTTCTCAACATCTGTGACTCTTTTTGGGGTTTTTTCCACTCAGTTCCTTTTCTTTTGCAAAGTCTGTATCACTCTCCATCTGTTCATTTAGCTCTCCTTCAGGCTGGTTTTAATTTCTACTGATGTACAGCTCACTTAAATGGTCTGTGGTCTACCCTTGCTCTTTTTTGCTTTCTGTCCCCAGTCCTGGCCTTTGGCAGAGTTTCCCTTTGCTTTGCTAGCTTCTTACTTCAGTCACTTTTAAGACTCATGGCTAGCATATTGTCTTCCACTCCTAATACACATGCACCTTACTTTTCTGAGCTTGTCTGAGCTTGTGATGTACCAGAATCACGATTTTACTAGGCTTTCTATATGCCCATCTGGACATGATATGCCCTGCAGACCAAAATGCTGGGACCTGCAAGGCATCCAGCTCAGCCCCATGTGGTAGAACGCCTACTGCTTTTAGAAAATTCTTGGGTCCCGTTTGCAATTTCTCCTTCAGAAAATGAAATAAACAGTAAAAAAAAAAAAAAAAAATTAACCAAAATGCTGGAGAATTCAGGCAATGCAGGAGCATAGACAGGCAAATTAAATTAATTCTGAACAGAGTGAGAGCAGTTATTTGAAATTACTGTCTGTCAAATTAATACTTAAAAGGCAGAGTTCCCACCTTTCCTGAGGCGTCTATTTGCCTTTCTGTGCAAAATTCTTCCTCCATTAATCTCACTTTCCTTCCAATGCAGAAGAGGTTAGGTTTTAAATTTCCCCAAAGTAAAACGTAGTAACAGAAAGACTGCCACTCAGTCCTGTTAGAAACATTTTTACTTTACCATTTTAAAGCAGAGTCAGACCTCTTTATTGCTGAGCAAGCGGTGTGAAAGAGAGCACTTTTCTGAAAAGAATACAAAATGAGTATGTTTTAGCAAAGTGTGCGTTCTCCCCGGAGGATTTGAGCATTTTCCGATTGGTGCTTTTTATGGCCGACGTTATGTATTGACACAGATTAAGTTTCCCTCCTGTCCGGAACAATGCGCTCAGGAGCGCTGCCGACCTAGCAATAAGCGTGAACAGCTCGTGGCAAGCGGTGAAGCAGAGCTCCGGGAGCTGCCGGCAGAGCACTCCGTTCAGCTGTGCCATTCTGCCTCTCTCCTCCTCCTACTCCTCCTCTCCCGCTCTCTTTTTCCTTCCCCTCGATCTTTAGCTGCTACGCTTTCCCCAGACCTCTTGGCTTTGTTGCGCTGCACGTCTGAATAGCAGGAGGGGGATTGGCTAAACGCCGGCTCGGGGAGCGCTTCCCCGCAGCTCACGCCAGCCCTCCCACCCACGCCTGGGTCAGGAAATGCGAGCGGGGCTGATGGAGGCGGAGAAGCGGGGCTGAAGGCTCGCACAGCGCTGGATGTGACAGCGGGCAGCCGAGCGCCTCGCAGCCCGCGCGTGTCCGACCCCAGGTCCGGCGCGGACCCGACAATGGAGTGCTGCCGCTGGACAGCCGCTGGCACCCTGCTTCTAGCGTCCCTCATCCTGGTAAATGCCCTTTCTTTCCTAAAATAGGTACCGCCTGTAGCTGATACCGTATCCGTGTGCATATATGCGGGTGGGTATGTTTTTAATCTCTTAAGATCGCAGTTGGTGAGAGTTGTTTTGAAAAAGTCATGTAAGTCTTATCCTCTCTAAAACACTACAGACTTGAAGCCTTGATATTGTGGGTTGCTGCAGGTAGAACCAAGAAGTTGATGTTGGCATCAGCTTTCTAAACTTGGAGAGCAATGGTGATTTAACTGCTTGGGATTTAGAGAGGAGCTGTTTCTCTGCTCTTTAAATCAAACTGTATCACGCTGTAATGTTCCTGGAACTTTCTGCCTAAAAAAAAAAAGAAAATAAAAATATATGTCAGTTTTGCACATGCAGAGAAAATAGGTAGAGCATGTACTGAACTTTCTCCTGAAGCCAGCTTAAATGAGCTCTCATTATTTCTGTACCTCATTACAGAGTCAATTTTATACCAACCTTTGAAAGATTCATTCTGTGATAACTAGTATACTTCAGGGCAGTAAACTTGACCTTTTCTTTCATACTTCCCTGTTTATCCTGACAGGATGCTTACAGCTGAGAGATGTACCTATGCTGTTTTATTGACATTATATGTTCCATTTGACTCATATTTAACTTTATGACTGGTATGTTGGCAATCAGAAAATCTGCAGAAAGGATATTAATACACATACACTTTTGATACCAGAGTCATCTTGGCATACATAAGTTGCCCTTTTCTTAGAATTTGATTGAATGTAGTAGTTCAAATATCGAAACATCATTAAGAAATTAATTAATTTTATTGCAGCTTCCATCTTCTTATTTATCTGTGTAAGCCAATCTATAGTAATCATTGTAAACTAATGTTAACACATTTTTAATAGCCACATGGAGACCTAAACCTTTGGATAACTCTATTCAAAATGGTTATTTTAAATGATCGTATTATTTAAAAAGAAAAAAAAAACCAGCCTTTTGGATATAAAGTCACTAAATACTGTTTGAGCACTAGAAATAAGAATGCTTTCTGAACTGATCTGAAAGTCTTATTTTGTTTAAAACTCTATTTTCCATTTATAATACTGAATTCACGTAAAATGGCATAAAGTCAGCATGGACTGTCTCTCATTTATGAAAATGAGATGTTTATAACCTGATGACTATAATAATTCAATAATGACTGAGACAATCCTGCAGGACTAATTTAAGGAAGATCAATAGGAGATATGACTCAACAAGAATGTGTAAAGACTGTAGGATTTGGCCCCATGTTAAGCTCATACTCATAATATTTGTACATCACTCTGCTGCTTGTGAATTAAGTTCTCAGTCCCTGATTCATGAAAATAAATAGTGCATTCTGCTGCCAACTATTATGCATTATACTCCACACTATACTAGTTTTTATTTGTATGACTTACCCTGCCTCGAGAGATTTCCCCCCACCTCCCACCAAATCTCTTTGTGCCTTAAGAATAGTGATGTGAAGCAAGCTTAACTTTCTTTTTTGAATCAGACCATTCTTTTGCTCCTTCCATAGTCAGGAAAATCTCTCACTTGCTTTCAGCAGGAGATTAGGTAAACATTCCAGTATTTGACTTACAGCTTGGCTAGAGATAGGGATAAGTTGTAGGATACCTTGGTATATTCATTCCTACTGTCGTTTATTGCAGCATGAGTTCACCAAACGCATGATAGAAAGCTCATAGATGTTTTTTGAGAAAAAACAAGAAGTCTTTGAATCAGGCTGTGACCTGGCTGTTAGCATCCTAGATATTTGCCTTTAGCCAAGTAGAGAGAATGAATTTGAAGTCTACAACAATCAACATTTGGGTTTATGTGTATCACCTTGTATCTCTTCTAAAGGCCCTATCTTTCCCACAATAATCAGCACCAGCAGCTTCTTGTTGTGTACCACTCTAGTAACATCAGCCAAAGCTCACAGCTGTAGGCACTAAGGCTACTCAATAAACTCTTGGTTTGGTTAGGATTGGTCTTAGAATAATTTATCACACATTCCTAAATTTTCAGTAAGACACAGTAGAGCAAAGTAGCACCTAAAGTCTTTGTTTGGCATCCTTGCCTCAGGAAGGAAGTTGCACAGCCCAGGCCCATGGTGGTGCTGAGGCAGCCTTAGCAGCCTCAAGGCTGTGGCAAGTCCACAGGCAGTGACAGCAATAACCCCTCCTCTTCCTCTCACTAGCAGCTGCCTGGAGTGGTGCAGTAGCCAGTGTAGATCATTGGGGTTCTTAAACTTCCTCAGAAGAAATTGTACTCATTTTCATTTGAGTGGTCTTGAGTAAGGTCACTGGGGGTCCCTAGAGTACTTTGTCCTAAAACTCCCTCCACACTCTGAGAACCAGTTTCTCTAGCATTTATGTGGACTAAGTATTTTAAGGGCTACTCTTGAGAATCTCACTAAGATGCTTGTCTTGAAAAGGTATGAAAAAAAAATGTATGAAAAGGCAGTTTCTCTTTCCAGAGAAAGACCAGATATTTGTAGAATTTTGCTTATTGGTCCATGAACTTTTGTATGCTAAGGAAATACTACTTTTAAGAGCAACAAAAGAAGTAGGCATTTTGTTCCAGAGATTTTCCTTTCTGTTAGTTTAAAAATAAAAGCCTAGCACAAGCAAATTACAGTTGTCTAACTCAAAGGAATGTGGCCAAAACCATAACCAGCCATGAGCTCAGCTGAACTAGAAGTCAAACCACGTCATGTCAAAAGGACATTTAAACACATTTGCATTTGTTATTTGCATCTTTTCAGCAGCTTTTTTAAGCTTTCTTTGTTGCTGTTGTGATACTTACAGAAGTAATGCTAGGGACTGTAATAAAGTACATGTGTTTTCCTGCAGGATTTCTTTCTTTTGCTGTGCTAATTTGTACATGGAAAATAGTCAAATACAATAGTCCATTCCTTCCAGGCTCTTTGGCATCACACTCCCCTATTATCTAACTGGGTCTGTCTTGGATGGCCACAAGAGCAATTAGCCAGTGAAATGAATATGTTTCTTGTTTGCCTCTGAATGTACAAAGCTTGATGTTTCTCCCTTTCATGTGTAGGTAGGTCTACCTACTGCTGTATGACTGCTTGTCTGTCTCTGCAGCTGTAGGTATGTTAAGGGGGTTTTTTCCAGTATGAGATCCGAAGAACGCAAATATATTTTCATGCAGGGTCACGTATACCTACAGAGTAGCATTCTCTCACGTGGGTTGGGTGAGGATGAACTCAAGTGCAGAGTTCAGCTGTACAAAACTGAGATTTATTCATGTTACAAAGTGAAAATATCTCACCATTGTGGTTTGTGACCCATGCTGCTGTACTTCAGATATGTCATGTCTATAAAACAAAGCCATTTCTTATAGGAAGGACTAGATGCTACTAAATATGTATGATCATAATTTCTTCCTATATTACTCTAGAATTCTGTATTGGGACATATTTTACTGAGCTCTTCCTCCAGATTCTTGAAGTATAAAATTTCTTTTTCTACCAAGTGCAGACTCTCGCATGAGCTAAACTAAGGTTGTGTAATGAAAATTTTTTTGGTATTGGATTTTAGTGAATAGAAGTCAGCACTTAAGGTAGGTTGTTGATCTACTGGTCTGCACAACCAGTGTCATGAAAGTTTAATGTGTTATTTTAATGACTTTGCTAGATTCGTAGGGCTGCAAAAGAATAATAAAAGAAGATATGACATAGAGCACTGTAGAGAGTCTGAAGACTGGAATGTGGTCACCTGTAGTGGTGGATCTGTCAGCTGGACAACCTTCAATGCTCAGTAGGTTCATGAGTCAATATAAAGTCTGAGAGCACCACCTGACCAGACAAATAATTATTTAGAAGAGGACTATCAATCTCTGCATAACTAAATTTTCACTGAAGCAAATAAGACCTTAATCCCTTATAGCTGTGTCATTATCCATCCAAATAAAACCTCATGGTTTCTGTTGTATTGTTAAATCTGCAGACAGCAGTGTTGCTTCTATTGCTTTTTTGTAGTTATTTTCTTAACCTTGCAAGAAAACTCAGAATTGTATGGAAAACAATTACACAGAGGAAAAATGAGGAATTACAGTCTGAGGAAGAAAAAAAGAATGGTAAGATCATCCTTATGGAAACAATTAAAAAGCTAAAGGTAGTGGAAAAAAAACCAGTGAAAACATACCAACCACCAGGTGTTATAATATCATGATGGGGATCAGGAAAAAACCAAGAAATTATTTGTCTCAGCTCGAGCCAAGGACAGTTTTTAAATAAATCTTCTCATCTGGTAGACAACAAGTAATCTAAAAATTGGTAATGAAGTGTTTATGTCATCAAAATATTGTACTTGAGTGTGAACCCCAACTTCCTCCTAACTCTTGTATAGGAATGGCTAGTTTTGCTGTTGGCTTGTCAAGGTGTTACAACATGTTCTAACACTTAGACATATTTTTAGGCAAAATGGGGGAAATGAGCAAGGGATATACATTTCATGGAGTGAGAAGATCTCTTAGGTCCTCAACCCTGTTTTGAACACAGATCAATAAAAGTCAAAGCTTAGTAAAATCTGATCACTTAATGTCCTTCTATCTCAGGGAATGTAAATCATTTCATCACAGGTCTGAGTTTTTCTATCATCCACCTTTTAAGGATTTCATTCCATGTATGACCATATTTTTTCCTTTTTTCCTGTAATAACTGAACATTTCCAAAATTCTTATAAAAGTAGCTAAATTTGGGTGAAATTGGAAGGGGAGGGAAAGCAGTGTGTGTATTTGTGAGATTTAATTTTCTTACAAAGCCAGCATATGTAGAAGTCTTAGTAATTTTGCCACCTGTGGATTTTTTTGGTCACTGCTTATAGGGGCAGTCCTTCTAGATGTGCAGAGAAATGAGTGATATGTTCATTGATTCTGCTGTACATTAATTTTCCCATTGTTTACACTTTAGTCTTCACTGCCTTTATGGAATCTCTTCCAAAGCTTCAACCTTTAAAATTTCTGCTTTTCAGGGACTTCTCATAGAGGAAGTTCAGCAGAAAGGGTGTCAGGGTAGAGGGAAGAGTTGTGTGATAATGTAAGACATCCTGAAATAAATTCCAGGACCGCTCAAGAAATGAGACAGGAAATTATATGCAACTTATAATAATTCAAACTGTCGCATAAAATAAATATATTCATTTTGTTTCCATATGAATATGCTGTGTGGGTGTCGAATTTCCCCTTCTAGCTTTGTTGGATGTAATCTCAGTCCCTGTTTGAAGTGTGCTAGTGTGTTGTTCACGTTTTGGGCTGTATCAAAGGAGCCAGATATGAAAGGAAATAAAGGAAGTAATAAGGTCTCCTACTGTTTTGATACTGGCGTCAGATGGGTGAATTAATTATTTATTTATTTACTTACTTACTTGCTAGTTTATTGAAGTCCTGTATTTCTTTCAGTCTGAATTGTTAAAAGCTTGAGTTGTTCAGGGCAAACATAATGGCCCTTAACAAGCCTGAGGCTGTCTTCTTTTATTGTAAATATCTTTTGGAGATGACATTTTCATACTTCCTGTAACTTTTTAAAAGACAGAGGATTTTCAAGTTCCTGTGGTATGTCCAATATGTCCCTTAAAGTTCCAGGCGTGTTTTAAAAATGAAAGATCTGAATTAGCTGAAGGGAAGAGGGAGATGTTGTAACAGAAATATGTGAAACAAAAAACACTTTAGCTACTATAGCTTTAATTGTAAAATTCTGCTACTCCAAACTTTAGCAGCCTCATCACTCTCCAATGGGCTCATCCAGCCATCAGTGCTGGTAAGCACAAGGTCAAGAGGGAGTGTCATATCACCTTACTAGAGTTGAAGACTGACACAGAGAGAAATGCATATCCTTTCTGTGTAGCAAACTGCTTCAAAGCGTGGGTGTGTCATTTCTGTTATTTGGGTACAGCAAGGGAAAAAAGTATTTTCATCACATGGGATTAGAGAGCAGCATGAGAGGAGTAGCAGCACCTTATGACCTGACAATGTTTAGCAACTTCCATGTTGGCAGTGCAATGTAGATTCATGAAAAATAAAACAAAAAAACCCAAACCAAACCAAACCAACAACAACAACAACAACAAAATAAATAAAAAAAAAAACTGGTCCTCCCTTCCTGCCTTCCTGCTAGCCTTCCTTCCTTCCTGCCTGCCTGCCTTCCTGCCTTCCTTCCTGCCTGCCTGCCTGCCTGCCTGCCTGCCTTCCT
>VZRX01013368.1:104705-125047 GCA_013398075.1 Notiomystis cincta | reverse complement strand
TTCCTGCCTGCCTTCCTGCCTGCCTTCCTGCCTGCCTTCCTGCCTGCATTCCTGCCTGCCTTCCTGCCTTCCTGCCTTCCTGCCTGCATTCCTGCCTTCCTGCCTTCCTGCCTGCCTTCCTGCCTTCCTTCCTGCTTGCCTGCCTTCCTGCCTGCCTGCCTGCCTGCCCTCCCTCCTTCCCTCCCTCCCTATTTTTTACATAAAAATTTACCTTTTGTTTTTCATGCCTCCACCAACTCTTTATATGGCCCCTTGTTGTTAAATTAAGCATATAGACATCTCCATGAGGTAACTGAGGGATATGGGAGACCATCAGGAGATCATCATTTATTTTGAACAAAGCTCACAGTTGTGGATGATGTCTGTCTGAAATTACACAAGTCTTTGGAAATTTCTTTTCCCTTGTCTGAAATGCCTCCTGACCAGAGTGTCATCTGCCTGTTGCAACCTATGTCACCTTGCATTAGTGCTGTGATCTGCTTCAGAGGTGGCTGAGCTCTCCTAGATCTGAGGAACCCGTTAAAATCTATGCTGATGCAGCAATGTCTTCTAGCTCAGACTTTCAGAACCAGGGTTTCTAAACCCAGATGACATGGTGTTTTGTGAGGGGATTCACTGTGGAACATTGTGATCTCTGCAGAGGGTTAGTTTAGGAGGGTGAGTATATGAAGATTAAGGTCAATTTACTGAAAAGGAAAATGGCAATATTAATTTCTTCAATATAATTTTCTCCCTCCTGGTGAGACAGTGGAGCTTTCAGTGTCAGGCATAAATTGGCCATTTTTTCTTAAAGCTGATGAGCACAGCACAGCCAGCACATACTTTCATTTCTCACCACTTAGAAAACACTTGGCATGCAATAGGCTTCATCACAGGTTACAATTTTACTTTTCTCTCATCTCCTTTCTGTGTGCCTTGTGGGCTTTTTCCCTGCCCGCAGTTCTTGCTACGTGGAAGACAAACCCAAAGTCCTAGAGTGCAAGATGCACTTTTGAACCCGTGCTGTTGGGTGGGTTCCGAATTCTGAAAAGTGATTTCACCTATCCTGCATCTGAACCAGTCCTAGCCTTAAAAACCCTTCTGAGTCAATAAGGCGACAAGTCTGATGCTGAGCCAGCTTGGACTTGCTCTGTATGGGATCACCCATGCCTGGTGTTTACACCAGCACAGCAGGGTTTAAATACAACAAAATGTTATAACTTCTGCCCCTGAGAACAAGAAAGAAAACTCTTGCATTCACATTGCTATTCTGGTGTGTTTTTTCATATGGGTAAGAGGTAGGACTGATCTGAGGTTTATAAGGTACTGTTATAAAATGTTACACAGAGCTCAGTGTGCACCACGTTGAAGTGATATGGTGTCAGCTCCATCCTCTGCCAGCAGCCCCCTTCCCCGCCCCTCCAGCTGGCTGCTGCCCTTCTATGAGGAGAAATGAGCTCACATTTGGCACATTTCTCCTGGGATACAACTTCCAGTCCAGGTTTAGGAATGGCTGTTCAGCTCTTAATGTCCTGAGATGGCTGTTAATCGATTCCTCCCCGTGTTGTTGCACACTGGAAGCTGTCCTCCCATATACACAGCACAGCTGTATGGTTTGCTTCAGGGCATTGGGAATCCCTTGGGGGCTGTGAGGACAGCACTGGCAATGTTCTTATCCTTCTGAGATGAATTGATCCGTGGAGATATTGATGTAAGAGGGTGAAACTGTGTACAACACTGAAACTACAAGGCACAGTGTTTTCAGGAGTTCAGTGTGACACTTTGTCCTATTGTGCAATGGCCATATCAGGTCATGGTTAGGAAGGGAGGTGAGGTTATGGTCCTCTCAAAAAACCTTTGCTTTCCTGTGCAAAAGGAAAACATACTATAATTTATCATTTTTGTTCCCTTAGTAATGAGCCTGTCTTGCATGGCTGTGCTGTTTAGAATAAGAGAAGGCAAAAAGAAACACAGCACTGAAAACGACTAACACAGCAAATTTTTACTAACGCCGCCGAACTGAGCTAACTGCATGTGTATCAGGTGTTTTCCTTCAGGGTAAAGAAAAATCCACCTATTACTCTTTCCCTTTGTTCATAGGAGCAGAATAAGCACTGGGAAACTGCAAGACTATCTTGGCGAGATTTCCTCTTCAATCTTCATCAAGGTGTCTTCCTCTGTCTCTTTTAAGTGATGGATGATTTGGGGCAAGAAATTAAAGAGTAAATTAAAAACTATCCAGAAAGACATTTGGAAATTTTTTGTTTATTCCTTTTTAAGAGACTAAAATAATAAATCATGGCCCATTTATCTGCACTAGCAAAATCTGAGTGTAATTACCCAAAGTTCAGAATATATGCTCACATGCCTGTGCTCCCATGCCAGTGCCTTCCCTGGGGTTTGGAGACACTCAGATCAAGGGTTCCCTGTGCCAGGGGTTTTCCATAGGAAATACTCTCTTGATCCCCTCAGAGGCCTTTTGCTTTGACTTGCAAGTGAAAAGGAGGCAAAAATTCCTCAGTTAATTTCCAAGACTGTGAAGCCTGGGGCAAGTTCAGCTCGTAGTTGCATCCCCAGTAGAAAGGAGCTGCTAGCCTCCAGGGAACTGGGGAGATGGTGTTCAAGGAATAGCCACCTTCATTCACCTCAAGATGTCTGGTGCTCATTGCAGCTACTTTTTTTTCCAGGTTGTTTGCCAGGGAAAACAGTGCTGTAGAGTATTTTGAACAGTTCTTTAGGCATTCTTTTGTCCTGGCCATATGGAACAGCATGTAGTTATTCATGGCAGCAATGGCACTTGTGGTCACTCAGCATCTCAGTAAACAACTCAAGCAGGTTACATACACGGGCATTTTCTCTTTTCATCTTTTAGCTTCTATGAGAGCAGAATTTCTATTACTTTGGTAAGCATGTCAGGTAGGTGGGATTTTCTGGTTTGTGTGGTCCTTCTGGAGCCTGGCTGGGTGGCAGTTCTGGTCACAGAAATAATTTTTGTTGTTTTTACATGGGATGCTGACAAGACAATTGGAAGACAAGCCGTATACTATACCAGCTAAACAGTGTTCATCTATCCTGACCCTGAATCTGACCTCTGGGAAAACAAAATTGGTTGAAGTCCTTGGTTGCTAAGGCTGACCTGGAGAACTGTGTTTTCATGAGGTGCATGAAATGGAAAGACACTTGCTTGGAACTGAAGAAAAACTATTGTCATGGAAAATTCTAGTGCTTCCAGGGAATCATGCTCCTCAGAAGGATGAAGCTTACTTTTTTTAAGCTCTTTCTAAATTATGGTACAGTTATTCTGGAAGAGTAGATGCTCTTTGGTCATACAGCATCATTTAAAATTATGTGCAACTCTTGCATTTTATTTTTGTGCATTGCAAACTGGGTATGTCAGAATATTTTACTTATGATGTTTTCAAGATACTCACTTTGAAAAGTGTCAACAGTTAGTTAAAAATGTCTTGCACATTAACTTTTTTTTTGATGGCAATTACCAATATTAATTCAACTGGCTATGAATTTGTTCTCCCTTGCCTTTTTTCAAAAGCAAGAGACTTCCAAACAGTTTTCCCATGTGGGCTTTAATCCAGCTGTTAACTTAGATGGAATGCAATAAAGATATATAAAATTGTGCAAATGAAATATTAAAAACCATAGTTTTACACTGGTTGAAGCTTTTAAATACATGGTTTTTACAAAGAGTTGAGGTCACTGGCCTCATCTCCTGCTTTTACACACCTAGGGAAGGGCTGAGAACATTTTCTTCCTGGTTCACTACAGACAGCATTTAAGTACTGCATGAAGTATATATTTAATCTCAGTGACAAACTAACAACAAAGGATGTTCAAGGATTACTCAAAGGAGAATGTGTAGCTTGGCAAGAATTCATATAGGGATGCATTTAAACTTATCTGAAAGGGCTGGGCAGAAAGACCTTTATATAGGAAAAAATACTGGTTTTCTGTCCCTAACATAATTTTTACAGTAGCTAAGACAAGTTTAGGCAGTGGCCTCAGAGGAGCCTTGCATATTGTCACTGACACTTCATCATACCCTGAAACAGTGGGGATATGATAAGAACCAGATGATATAAATTTCTTAACCAAACTCAGTGGTTCATATTATCTGGGAAATAACTGGCCTTAATTCTGTATCAATGCTGTAGTCCAACAAGAGTTTAACTGCATTTTTCACTATCTGTACTGCTGTTTAATATAGGAACACACTGGATGTTTGAAAAAAGGAGGAGGAGGGCTGGATGCCTCAGAACAAGAGGAGGAATTAAACCACATGATCTGCATTTAAACTTTTCTGTGTGGCACTGACAAATAGTTGGATTCTCCAGGGATAGCACTCTTCCAAACTAAATTTTAAATTCAATTCCAATATGTGACTAAGATTTATTCCCTTAAGGTAGAACTTCTTTTATAGACTTCAGGACATGAACAGAGGTCTTGCTGCTCTTCATTTTTCTCCCTCTATGCACGCACACACAGGTGTACACATATGCTTTTAAAAGAAACCTGTTTCTTATCAGGGATGTGGCTCCTAGATGTCCAGGTAGCTGTTGTGATTTAAGGATGTGTGACACTTGTATTGCAGATAGTCTAAAGGATTACTGTGCACTGTAAGTGGAAAGAGTAGGAAACACCACTAAATATAACATGAATGCCTGACAGCTCTTCAGTAAATTCAGAAATTACTATTAAAACTGAAGCTGGATTTTTTGAAGAATCAGATTGGATACCTAGCTGTATTTTTCTTACTTGATTATGTCAGATTACTTTTGTTTGTATTATGAAAAGTCCTCTGTTTGACTTGTAGTTTAAAGCCTTTTCTTTTACTTCTGTAAGGATCTTCACCTGAGTACCCTATCTATTGACTGTGATTTCATTTTTTACACATGATCCTTTTTGCTTTCTGGTCCAAGAGCACAAGGTGTTCTTCCTGTTTTTCATTAGACAACTCTTTGGGAGTCCTCCTGCCCATTCCTGCTGGAGCTGAGGTATGGGGTGGTAGATGCAGGATCACCATCTGATGTGTATATTAAGATAGTGAGGGATTAAGGAAGATCTGGTTTTGATTAGTGCTAGCAGATTTATTTGTTTATATAGGTCGCTGATAAGAAAATTGCTTAAGGATGGCATTTCTGACTTGATACCTTTGATGTCAGGACATCCTGAGTTTTGTCTGGACAAAGCAATGAGTATTTCCAGGGAAGCCCAGGCTGACATCCACCTAGAATGGACAGAAGGGATAAGGAAGGTCTTCTGGCACCAGGAACAGGGCATAATGAGCACTGATGACTGCATTTTGCTTCTTTGACATACACTGGCATTTTGAGAACCACCAATCTGGAGTATCTCTGGCAGAGGTAAAAGACTTTTTCTGTGATGAAACTGCTTAAAGAGAGTGGTGCCAGCTTTACTCTTTTCAGCTTTAAAGGCATATACTTCCCTTTACTTCTTTTCCCCTATTTTTTCTTCCTTCTCTTTACTCTTCATGACAGGACTTTTTCACGGCTTTAAAGAAGTACTGTGGGAGTTCTTGCACTGCAGAACTCTTGACTGCTACTTTAATGTAAGATCTTAAATTTTGTTCATTTTGTCAAAAGTGATTAGAAATTATTGGCTACCAGTATAAGCTACTTTTGAAAAATCTATGCTAGACAATGAATTCTTAGCTAGTAATTGTATCTATATCCTTTGAAGCTGTATAAATCCATAAGGGACCATTGTCTTATGATTTGAAATTACTTTTTTGGATATTGCTAGAATTTCGAGCTCAATCTTAACAGGAAGGAAAACACTCTACTTTCTTTAGCATTAAACATGGATGGCGTTGAAATGAATTATGTTTATCCCACTTGTTAAAAGAAAACTTGGAGCCTGCTCCAGCTTGAGATCACATGTTTTTTGGGAATATATAGGTCTTAAAACAAATTTTGGAATGCAAGTAACAGGCTCACAGATCTCCTCTGGGTGGGATTACAATTTATGTCAGAAAAACTTGGACCCATAGAATGTCTAGTTGTGCTGATGCTTATAATTTGTGGTGAGGTAAGAGTACTTGGTTCACACGAGTTTACCTTGTAACCCTTTTAAATTATGTCTTTGGACTTTCAACCAGGGGTGAATGATCCGGTCATGCACCCATCTGCAGTTTGAAGATATTTGTTTTCCTGGAAACTGGAAGCACAGACATGCATTTTTATTTTAAGAGAATAAAATTGCAAATACTCATTTTCATTTAATAAAAATTACTCTTCAAAAAGCAGTCAGGTGAAGTAATCTCAGTTGTCATGTCTTCTCCTACCTCAAATGTTAATCTGGAGACTGAGTCACCTCTAGTCATAGCCAGAATTTGATCATTTATGAAACTTTAATTTTTACATTTATCCTTGCAATTGTTGTGTTAATATTAAATTTTTTTGTATTTTAATAAAGATAAGATAAAATAAGTGTCAAATAATTATTACACAATCATTAAACAGACTCCATATTTTCTCTCACAGAGTAAATTAATTTTCTTTTTTACTCATGAATAACAATATTCAGGGCTGCTATATTTCACCATATTTCATTACTAAACTTCTACTCAGCTTCATTGAAGGTAAAATTATTTCAATGTTAAGTTATCTCTGTATCTCAAATAATCTCTTAGTGTTGCCATCAACCAGAAGGTCCTGGTTTATGAAACAGCACCACCAGCAGGGCAAGGGAGGGGATCTGAGCTCTGCTCTGAGCTGGGGCAGCCTCACCTCGAGTGCTGGGGGCTGGTTTGGGTGCCACAATATAAAAAAGACTTGAAACTATTAGAGACCTCCAAAAGAGAGCAACAAAGATGGTGAAGGGCCTTGAGAGGAAGTTGTATGAGGAGTGCCTGAGATCACTTGGTGTGTTCAGCCTGAAGAAGAGGAGATTGAGGACAGACCTCATTGCAGTTACAACTTCCTCCTGAGGGGAAAGAGGGGCAGGCACTGATCTCTTCTCTGTGGAGACAGTGACAGGACCTGACGGAATGGCCCGAAGTTGTGTCAGGGGAAGTTTAGTTTGGATATCAGGAAGAGGTTTTCACCAAGAGGGTGGTTGGGCACCAGAACAGCTCCCCAGGGCACAGCACCAGCCTGAGAGAGTTCCAGAAGCATTTGGACAGTGCTCCCAGGCATATGGTATAACCTCTGAGGAGTGCTGTGCAAGTTGGACTTGAGGATTTTGGTGGGTACCTTCCAACTCAGTATATTCTATGATGCCATGAAAGCTGAAGCTGATTGCTGTAACATGGGCCAGCAGTGATGCTTGCCCATGTTTATCTGTTTAAAATGGACATTTAGAGTCTCCCTCATATCGTTGTTTTGCCTTCTGATTAATTTCAAGTGCAGTTAGAGCTGCTATTCACCAGGTGCTGTCCCAAAGTCAAGCTTTGAAGGAGAGCACTGCCTATCTCCATCAGACATAAGCATCTTTGGTCCACCTTTGCAAGACTAGTCAGTTTTTCCAGCACAACCACATTGTCCACTAGGGACCATATCTATCTAGATGGTTATATCATTTGTGTCCATACAAATCTGTGTTTCTGAGGTGCATTTGCGTGAATGAAAATGAAATGCTAAATGCAGGTATGACTGCTTTATTTGAGGCAGCAGAGAGCTCAAAGAGCTGAGCATTTGTGAATCCTTCAATGCTGCTTCTCTATGAAGTTGTTTGAGTAGAGCCACTGGCATTAACCATAGCACTGTCTGGGTCTGTGCCTGACAATGATGACTCCTGCTCTTCAGGGAATGTGCATTTTTCTTTTTTAAACTAGCAAACAGTAGAGATGAAACAATTAGGGAAACTTTGTCCTGCAAGTTTCATAGACCTTTAGATAGAGAAGCAATAATAGTTCAAATTCATTATGGTAAGTTCATGAAAGTGATTATATTGAATGTCTTTTTAGCATGTTGATTCACTGTGTTGTGTTTTGGTTTTTCTTTAGGAGCATTTAAGGAAGGCACCTTTCAGTATGCCTTTTCATAGCTTCAGACACAGTAGCAAAACTTCAGAGTGCAATGTCTAATGTCTATAATACTCCATTTCTTAATCAGAAAAAATCCTTTGTCTTGCTGTTGTTCAAAGAGCTCTCTTAGAGCAGTCTCCACTAGCCTCAAACTGAGATAAAGTAGGATATTCAAAAGATGAAACAGAATTCATACGCCATTCACTACTAAGGAACTGGTTGTCAACCAGTAGTCAAGCCGGAGAGGAACAGATTTATTCAATTTATTCAGTGCTTTCAATAACCAGGATCATATCCCGTAAAAGGAAAGCTTAAACTAGCAACAGTAATTATGACTGTTAAATGTTTTTTCCTGATCTCTTTTTCCTTTTCCCTCTGCTCAGAGCTCCAGAACAGCTCGCTCGGAGGAAGACCGAGACTCGCTGTGGGACGCGTGGGGCTCGTGGAGCGAATGTTCGCGCACTTGTGGCGGCGGGGCTTCCTACTCGCTGAGACGCTGCCTGAGCAGCAAGTAAGAGGCTGAAAGTTTTTTACTCTACTGGTGGAAAAATTCAACCTGCTCAGATGTGTCAGACCACAAGTAACCAATGGAGGTCTTGAAATTTCCATCTCGGTGTCAAAAAATTATGGTGGGGTTTTTTTTTTTTAAATTCATGCAAGTAGCCAACATGCTTGAGGAGGGAACACGCTGCCCTCTAAGATACAGCAAGAACCTCTGAAGATAAAAAAGTGGTCTGGACAGCTTGAAAGGCTGCCAGCTCCTGAAGTTGAAACTTCCCTCCACTTTCACCAATTAAGCAGTAAAAGTTGTCATGCACTCCTACCAGAATACAGATAATTCAGTACATTTAGTACCCCACAGTCTGAGCCATGCTGACTATAAAAGCATCACATTAATCAAATGTGGCACCCTGAGCTATATAAGAAAGAATAGCAACTCTGCAAACGATATCTTACAAATTAATTTCAGGTAGGAAGTCTTCAATACCAGCAAGCCCAGTTCCAACAAACAGAAATAAAATGGTCTGGTACAAAGGTGAATTTTGGGTACCCAGTCAGGCATCTGAAATTTTATTCCTACCCAGCCACTAGCTTGCAGTGGAAAATGAACAACTCATTTGACATCTTTTCCACTCTGTACTCTATGTAAGTTTTACCTGCAAAATATTTCTAGCAAATATTATTTCTATCTACTTTAGGAAAAAAATCACCTGCAGTAAACATGGTATACGTGACAAATATTAACAGATTTCTGATAAAGGATATGAAGGGAAACTCCAGACCAAACTTTATGGCTTATTGCCATCTCTGATACCTTATATATTGTAGGATAAAAAATCTAATACAATTTTCCATCCTGCATACTTTCTTTCATATTTTTATTCATGTGCCTATAAAGCTGATGTTAATATAACAAACAGTGGCTGTACAGTTCAAATAATTTCCTCTCTCTGACATTTTAATATGTGATGTTGTTTAGTGAAGACCGGAAACAGCATAAGGCATTGAACCATAACATCAGAATAGGATATTGTGTATTTTAGCTTTATCTGTGAACAGTCACCTAGTAGCCCCATTTATTGGGCTGACTGCACAAAAGTCTGCTGGAGGATAGGCAAAGGCATCTGTTGAAATAAGTGGAAAACCAGTACATTGCTATTCCATTCCCATGGATTTAAAAAAAAAAATTTTTTTAAATGTGGAGCCAGATTCGAATATCTTGTTACTTTCATGGCCAGTTGTGATTCTGCATTCACCTCAAAATCTGAAATTTCAGAGACAGGAACTTGATTTTAATCACGGTATATCATTTTCCATACTTAAAAAACAAGTGACTTTCAATATGTTGCTTTAATGTAAACATGAGCCCAGGTGTATAAAGAGATCTGGAGAACCTGAGCAATAGGGGCTTTCTCTGCTCCCTCATGAGAACTGTCTCAGTAGGTTCTAGAGGATAGATCTTGGAGCTCCAAACAGTAGTAGTAGTCATTGTGATCTTCTGTAATATGCAAGCATAAATCATATCTTCTGGACTCTCCCTGATTGTGCTATTCAGGATGACCCTGAACCTTCACCAGTGCAACAGGGAATAACCTCATAAATCCCATGGAATTTGGTTTCATACACTACCTTACTACTGTCCCTTCAGGACACAAGCAGTGCATCCTGCCTTAAGAAGCCAACCACAAACTATGACTCATTCAGACACAGGAACCTCCAGTTTCTGGAGTGGAAAGTGGGGATTTATTTAATTGTGTGGCTTTTGGTAGCCAGTGGCAAGAAATCATAAATAGTAACATTTGTCCTGGAATTAGCACTCTATCAAATGTGTGATAGTTTTTCATTTTTCCTGGTCTATGTGCAATTAAGGAAACTGTTAGAATAATTAATTTTTCTGCTAATCAAGCATTTTAAGCTTCTAAGGTTTCCAAATAACCCTGTTCTCACAAGTAGTTCAAGCTGGCAAGGCATGACCAAAATGTCTGTCTCTGAGGGACAATTTCTTGATCAGTACAGTTTATCTCATATATTTGTTGTGTGCAATTTCACTGCAGCATGAAGGAAGAGACTAGATTCTTCTGGCAAATGAAAACTGGCAACACATATAGATGTTTTGGAACAAATTAATCCTAAGTATTTCTCATCCTGGAAGGAATGCTCGTAATGCCTTGTATCTTTTAATTCTGTATGAGGTGACTTTCAGAGCATGAACAGAGAAAGCCTAGTGCATCTGCTTTGAAGAAATGCGAAGACTAATTGCCCATTCCTAAACACCATTAATATATATAGCTAAATAAAGGAAACCAGCTTTCTTTCCAGCTTTTATTTGCCAAAGTTATGTTAGTGCTTGTGTTGTTTGTTTTGGGAACATGTTTTGTGTTAGGCCTTCACAGCTGTGATGAAAGAATGGAAAGTGTTAGTGAAAAATTCTGTATTCTTGTATTTTAAATAGCAAAAATTTCAGGCTAGTGGCTGTTTAACAGTACATTTCATTAGAACAATTGGTTCTGATTATGCTAAAGGACATTGTGATAGTGATATAAATACATATGCCAGTCACACAAGCAGACGAGTTGTCAGCCCAAGTCAATTATATGTGCTGGTATCCCACACTGACAGCAAGCACTGGGTCACTCTAAGGGCTGAATAAACCCCAGGAAAATAAATTTTTATTAATTAGATTTATTTATTAATTAGAGTGCTGAAACTCAAAGGATGGCACTTTTTAAGCTCTTTATTTGCATTAACTCTTTATAACTTCTGATACTGTTGTTATTTACACAAAAGGGCAGACGCCCTTTAAATGTGACTGGATTTTGCCTCCATTCATTTGAAAGTGAACTTCCCAGACTAATTGTATAGGTGGGTAGGTAAGTATTTTTATCATTTTAGACTGTTCTGCCCTTCAGTTTTCCTATTTTTTTTTTAATGAACTGCCATGCAGCACTACTCATAAAAACCTGTCTAGAGGAGAACCACAGACTACTCCTATTTTTCTTGAGGGCCAAACTACCAACAGCTGAGCTTCCACAGGGAGCCAAATTTTATTAGCTAGTGGCTGCTTTGGATGCAAAGATTATGGAAATACAGGTAGAGAGGCACTGCAATACAGACTTTGCCCTCTTGCTCAGAATCCAACCCTTTATATTGCAGTCTGTCAATTGCACAGCAATGCTGGCATTTGTCATGTAGCATAGAGATTGATAATAACTCAAATACCTTCCATCCAGACTGTAGTTAGTGTCCATCTTGATTCAAGCAAATTCAAAGAGAGTAACAATAAATATCTGAATTGGATATCTGAAATTCAGCTGTCTTTATTTCCTGTACTGGGATACATTTTGAAATTGTAAAAGAAATTATAAATTCACTTATTCATTTGTTCACCCATCCTGATCTAAAAATATCCTGTGTTTTCTGGAATTGTGCTTTAAACATTGACAAGTACTACAGTAAAAGTGATGCCATTTTGCTCTGACTAGGCTTGGCAAGAAGATAATTGTGATTCTTTTTCCTATCATCTTCCAAATTCACCATCTTACTTCTTTTGAAGTAAGGCTGCATGTAGCAGAAGATAAGCGTGTCCTAGAGTTTGGTTAATTATTTTTGCTCATAGTAGATAAGTAGTCTATTTTTTGAACTGCTTAGAAACCCTTCATGTTACTGTTGCTTCTGTTTATGAAAAAAACATGAAGCAGAGAATAGTTTGAGTGTACAGCAGAGAGCGAAACTTGTTATAGAGTCCCAAGGACACTGAATCTGAGCTAAAGGGCCAAAATTTGAGATCATCAACCTTACCTCTGGGAAATAATGTGTAAACTTCTGAATAGATTGGAGGTTTTCCACCATTAAGTGAGGGGTTTATGTTTAGTAGCCGAAGGAGGTCAACATTAACATTTTCCTGACAAATTTCCCTCAGTATAAAATTGTCAGAGATTTAAAAAAAAATAACCAACCAAAAAAAAAAAATCAAACCCAAACATCAGTAGAACAAAACAAAACAAAGCAAAAATCAAAGAAAAGCACACATTTAAAAAAAATGAGATGGAACAAATGTGAGAGAGTTAATCCTAGCATTGTTCGTATGCTTCATACTGTCTGTGTCACTTACGGGAACATATTTTTTTTTACTTTTCAAATACCTCCCTTCCTTCCTTCGCCTCATGACTGCCTTTTGGTAATGCAAGTGAACCACAAATATAAAATAGCCTTTCTGCTAGCTCAGCCTGATAAATTAGCTGAAGTGATTCACTTGTTTGGTTGTTCAGTTCATTGCCATTGCATTCTGCAGAGTGAAAACTGCATATAGATCTGCATAAATGACTCTCAGCTTTATTGTTGTTTGACTTGGTTCATAAAGTAGCAACCAAGACATACCTTTGAAGGTTAGGTTTAGTGAACTAGCTAAATTAGCTAAAATTAGGTCAATTTTAAGATGTATGCATTTTCAAAAGACAGAAAGTACCTAAAATAAATTAGATTTTTTCATTAAGGAGTAATATTTTGATCATACATGTTATTGATTCACAAATCAAACATCAAATTTTTTCTGTTTCTCAGATAATGATGGAATAGATGCATGTTATTCATTTTAGTTCAAAATTAAATAAGAGTATAAGAAACCGTTAATAACATTTCTGACTAACATTGAAAACAGGATACATCAAATAATGCATATTTGAAAAAATATTGGTTTAAATTGTATCTGTATACAACTTTGAAACCAAAATATTGGCTACTATTGCTGCATCATAACTGAATTTAGAATGAAGTCGTAACGTGGGGCTGTGACCCTTATTTTCAGGTTGCATTCATAGTCATCTGTCTCAGGGGCTTTGATTCTCAGAGATTTCCACATCTAACACTGATAAAAGGTCCTTTAAACCTTCTGAGTGAAAATTACAATGGTGTAGTTATGTGGGTTGGGGGCTGCCTCTTTACCAGATAGAAGCTAACACGTATTACTGTAGTTATTGTGTAAAGATATAAATGCAGCCTGCTCTATCCTGGCACTACTACATAAACCAGATTAGGCAACTTTATGAAATGTTTCTATATGGGTTAAAATGATCAGTTTAAATACTGTGGGGTGTTATGACTTTGAGGATAAGCCCTTTTCTAGATTAAGGTCTGCAGAATAAAGAGCAAAATATTTGAGCACAAATGCTATCAAAGTTGTTGAATACATCCCCAAACATAAATGGCATTCTGATGAAGCATTTCACATCATTCATGAAGAGTACAGTCAATGTCATAAAATTCTCAGGTGATCTGCACTATGAAAATATTTAGGAGGATGTTTCTCCTTACCTTGTTTAAAACAATGTCTGTATACTAGTGGTATATTGCTTCCTTCTAAGACCTTCAGGATATCTGAATTGATGAGTTTTTTCTGCTTCAGTTGATATTTCTAGATGGTTTACTCTGTAAAGGTCATCCTTCATGATATACTGTATGATTCCAAATAGCTGGAAGGAATTTTTAGTTTCTTTGGTTTGTAGGTGCTTCTAGTTAAGTCTGTGCCACCTAGCAGCATTTTATAAAGGAAATTATTATTCTATTTACTCTGTGATTAGTGAAATCTGTAATTATGAGAATTTTGAAACCATTTCCAAATTCTATTTGGTGGAGAAACTTTTCCAAAATTTTGAGAGAGATTACAGCTCTAACTCTTCCTAATGGCAGAAGCAGCGAGCAACAGTTTTAAATCTGAGTCAACATGTCAACATTATAAGAAGCTGCAAATTTCACACAATGCAAATCAGAATTGTAATCTGTGGAGTGACTGCTGGTGGTCTTCAGAAAACCAGTTAGACTGTGCTGGCTGTCCTAATTTCTGGCTTCAGTGACTCACTGAAGTATCTAAAATTGTAGAAAATGCTTTCCTAGTGGTGTTTTCCTATGTAATCTCCTGCTAGACCTGACACAGAGATGTTATGGTGTTTGGGGTGAAAAGTTGATGTGTAGTAGGAAGGAACAGTACTCAGCACTGTACTTACAGGTGAGTGATGGAGATGGTCTCCATAAATGCATCTCACTGTTGAGAAGTAGCCTACCAAACAAAAATGTCTGTGAAGCACTCACTCAAATACTGTTCATATGTCCAGGTTCACTGGAAGAGCTTTTGGCTATTCAGAAGTTATTCAATAAATCTGTTCCTGGACTTAAATTTGAAATACTTCAATCAGTCAGGCCTTTGCATGATGAAGAGTTTTTGTAATCCTTAATTCCTGTAAGAAACTTACAGGAAAGATGTGATTCTCTAAAGATCCAAGCACCAGATTGTACATGAGAAATTTCAGTGGAGGTGGACTAAACACACATGATTTAGATGTAGGTGCAGATTTCCTCAAAGAATGGAGAACTTGTGATCCTGTTCAGCACCTTTGTTTAATAAAGACCAGCTGCAAAACCTGGATCTTGCTCCAGTTTCTAGCATGTTCAGATTTGGGTGTTAGTACTTTTGGGTCTGCATTATATTCTATATGGTATATTTGTGATACAGCACAACAGGTGAAATATTATATTGTATTTCCACTTGAGTTGTGAAGAGACCTTTCATCCTTGTTTTGCTGAAAGGATTTTTTTTTCTAATTTTTGCTTTTCTGCCTTTCTTGCACAGTGAAAAACATTCATAACTGTAATTGCTTTCTGTCTATCTGCAATACATGTTATATGTGCAAATCTAGAGTTAAAAACAATTCTGAAAATATTCTTAAGAAAATAAAAATATTTCAGTGATGAATACATATGTGAGACTAATTGCTGAAAAAAACAGTATCCTGAAAGCACTCTGACAGGGTTTTTTTTATTTTTCACTTTTTTCCTTAAGTTGGATCTTTTTTATTTTAAGTGGACTAGCCAGTCATATTTTTTCTGAGTTTTGGGAGTGTTATTTAATGCCAGTTGTTACTTAGAAAACAACAATGTAACTTGGAATGAGGCAAAGAAAAACTTGGAAATAAAAATTTGACAGAAGGATGCTGTGCAAACTGTATCAAAATCTTTGCTGAATTCTATTAAAAATACGTCTACTAGTCAACAAGATGACTGACCGTGTTTCATAAGGAAATCAAGTCAGTTAAACAGGACTTTCCTCTTGTGAACCCATCTGCAGCATTCACATTCCCAGCCTTTCTTCACAGGAAGGTGTTTCACCCCGCTAATTATTTTTGTGACCTGGGCCTGCTGGCCCAGTCAGGTTCTGTCTCTTGCTGGGGACACAGCCCTGAGCACAACACAGCAGATGGGGTCTCAGGAGAGCACAATACAGGCAGAGAATCACTTCCTTTGACCTGGTGGCCCTCATGCAGCCTAGGATAAAATTGTCTTTCTGGGCTGCAAGTGCACACTGTCAGCTCATTTAATTGTTCATCCACCAGTGTCCCCAAGCCCTTCCTGCTCTTGTTCAATTCATCACTCAGTCTGTATTTGTACTGGAGATTGGTGCCATGAAGGATCTTGCACCTGGCCTTGTTGAGCCTCATGAGGTGCACACGAGGCAACTGATACTAAGTATAATACCATCACTTACATCAAAGTTATTGATTGCCTAAAACCAAGGTTGTGAAAAACGTTATTTATGAAAAAAGTTGGCCTTTCATGGCCCTAGATCAGTACACAAGTTTTTATTTGCCTTGCCAGTTTTCAGCATGTAGTCACTGAATTTGGTATTTTGCCTCCTGGTTGTTTATTTTTTTGACTGCAAAAGAAAGAATACTCATATGATCTGTAACTAAATTTGCCAGGGGAATTTGGCTTGTGCATCCATGCCCACTTTTCTTGTCTCAAAGTTAACTATTCATGTAACTCTTCTGCTGTTTCACATTTCAACAGCATGCAAGAGCTTGTAGGAGACAGTCTTCTAAATATAGAGAATGAAAGATTTTCTACAGATGCATGGCAAAACATACCAGTGCATCTCAACAACCCATAGTGGCAGGCAAAGTGCTTGTGAACAAAAGGATATGGAAAAATTTTTTTCAATCTTTGCAACTTTTTGTCAATTGAATGATTTGCACATGAGTTTAGCAGATCCAACCAAATGTTTTCAAAAAGTGAACTTAAAGTCAATGCAGTCCTGATGCATCTTTCTTGTTCACAACAATTTGGTGTTCAGGGCCTTCCTTCTCATTTCCTTTACAGGAAAAGGGGTATGCTGGAAGAGTAAAAGTGACTGACTTTTCCTCAGAGAAGCAAACCCAGAAACTTTATTGAGGATGACAGGGGGTCATAACACTGTGCCACATTTGGGACAGAGGTGAGAGCACCAGGGTGAAGAAAGGGAGATGCAAGATGGTGTTAACCCTGCGTGTGCAGCCTAGCTTCATGCCCCAGCCTGCCTAAGATCTCATGGGAGAAAACAGACCCACAGCACACTTACCTCACAAGCACAGTGCAGAAACCAGAATCTGTCCCAGAAAAGTGGCTATCAAGGGGTATGAAAATAAAGTAGTGGAGATTATTCAACATTGCATCAACTTCCAAACTCTGCAGTGAACAGCTGCATCAAAATTCATGTGTACAAAAAAACCCCACACATTGCTCATTGTTGCTTGTTTATGTGGAGGCTTGTTTCCTAAGGAAAGCAATTCAAACTCTGATGACTGCTGAGAGTGGCAGGAGTTGATGAGGTCCTTCTCTGAAAATCTCTTTCACAGTCTTTGGTAATTACAGATAAAGGCAACTTTGGCAGGGAGTCGCTATTCTTTCTGGCATGAATTTTTGCAAGGCTTCTAACTCTAGCTGAGCACAAATACACATCTACTTGAGACCTTTGAGGGGGGACTTGAACTAAGTCCCTCTACAAACTGGAGCCTGGAGATATAAATACCAGGGGTTTGGGTTGTTTACATTAAGAGAAGTGAATATTTTAATATATTAAAAGTTACTAACCTCTTTCAGAAACTTTACTGGAAACAAGTGACTAAGTTTAAGGAATGAAACATGATTCCCAAACAGCTTGCTTTTCTTACATATTCACATGATAATAATTCCCTGTGAAGCCAAACCCTCAGCTACCTTTTTCCACTGAAAAATCCCCTGCAGTGTAGATAACAGAGAAGGCTAGAAGTACTGCATACTTCTCCCACTTCTTCTGTGCTCTTCAAGATGAACTTGGCACTTTGGTTGACTTCTGAGTTTTCCTACTGTCTGTGTGTACTCCTCCTTCTTGGTAGGAGTTGTCATTTATCACTTGCAGAGATCAGAGGAAAAATGATGACTGCATCTCACAACACGGGCTCACTAATCTGCCATGGTCCTTCCTTGCATGTTAAAGGCTCAGTGCTGTGGAATTCTGCAAAGTGTCCATGCTGAGGTATGCATGCAAGTCTCATGAGTTTGAATCCTAAAGTAGTTATTTGTGCTTAAGGGAACCTGGAATACTGTCCTGAAGCAGGTAGATCTGAAACATAAACTTCTGTGCAAATCTTCGTTGTGAAAGTCTATAATCTAAGGCTGGAAGCTGTTTATCTGCTTTTGGCTGACGGGTGATAACTGGGAAACCAATGAATTTAAACAACCAAACTCCAAAATGTGGTCTTGCTGAGGGAACAAGAGGAAATTTCCAAGAGGGTTTCCTAGTCTTCATGAATCATAAGAGCAGTAGCTGCATCCAAAATTGCACATCTAATCCGAACATCCCTGGCCATTATACAAAGGAAAGAAAATGGAAGGAAAAAAGGAATAGTCTTGTCATATGTCTAATGAAAGAACCTATTCTTTTCCCTTAATGCAGAGAATAAGTGAAAAGTAAGGAATATTTTTTCATTTCAAGTACATAATATGAGGAAATCATGAACAGAAGAAGAAACCTGAGAGGCAGCTGATAGAAAGGAAGCTAAAGCTTTCCTGGCAGTTCAGTGGTTCTAAGATTAATCAGTTACAGTAATTGAAATTGTGCTAATAGCAAGTCTGCATGAAGCACAGTAATGTCTGACGGGTTGTGTGGCATTTCTGAGACACACATGGGGCAGATATCAAGCTTGGTGAACAAGCTGTTCAGTGTGGTAAATGAGGCCTGCACTAGGACTGCCTGCATAATACACTTTTTTATTTGCTATCTACCCTTAGCAAAGTACTTTATTGAATGCAATATAAACAAGTTTCCACGCTATTTTTCCAAGCTTGTCTATATTGCTTAGGAATGATTAGAAGAGTGTGTGTGGGAGTGTATGTTGCTTGGGTGTTTTGTTGTTGTTATTGGGTCTTTTAGTTGGGTTTTTTAGTTCATAGTCTATTATGAATATAATTTTTATTACTGTACTGCCTAAACCATTTTTTCCACTGCTGGATACTCTCTGTACATTTTTCACTTCTGTGCATGCTTGTAAAAATCAAAATTTACTGGAATTAAATATATAATATCACAAAATCATTGAATTAGTGATAGTGATAGTGATTAGTGATATTTCTGTTATGCTTTTAATAGCATTTTTATATGCCAAATGCTACACAACAGAAGGTGTTATCTTTCCACTAAGATTTATTCTGAAAATGTGATGAGGTTTGTTTACTAGTTTGTCTCCCCTTGTGATCATTTAGACAACTGTGGTAAGTAAATGACTACTGGATGAATTTCACAATTAAGTCTTGTGAATAATGAAGACAGAGAGGATGAGTTCAATAACTTAAAGGAAACTTGTTCCATTTATTTTAGAGTTAACTCAGTATGGGAAACGTTTCTCTGCTTTAAAAAAAAAAGTAGAAAATCAATGCAGATGCTGCTGTCCTTTCCTTTGGATAGTTCAAAATGGTTTGGATTTTAAAAATCAGGCTTGGCAGCAATTATTCCTGAAGGAATGTGTGCTTGTTAAGGCCTGGCCAAAAAAAAAGAAGGGAGGGATGGGGGAAAGTTGTGAAATTAAGAAATTAAAAATGTTAGGAATTCTATTCTTTTGAAGGATGCATTTTAAAAGCCAAACCCTGCATTCTGATATACACTGAGGATCTCGGCAAAGTATACTGTCTGAACTCATAAAACACATGAAGCTTCACCTAAGGTCAAGTACTCAGAGCACATGCTGTTGAGTGCTAAAAAGGTATCTGGCTGTTGACCTTGCTTTTGGGAGCCCTGCCAGCATCAGGGCTGGTATGAGTCTGCTGTGGGACCAAAGGAGAGGAGCCATGGAGAGCACATATGCTCTCCTTGACCTCACTGGGCCCAGCTGCTCTTTGAATGCAGTTCTGCACCAGTGAATTGAGGGGAAGCTTTATGCTCTCCTCCCCTCATATCAAATTGGGAAAAAGCCATGTCACGCTAGCTTGAAAGAGGGTAAATCTAAACTGAAAGAGAGTAGGTTGAAGTTAAATATTATGAAGAAAGTTTTTACTATGAAAGAAGTTGTCAGGAGAAGCTTTGGATGTTCCATCCCCAGAAGTGTTCAAGGCCAGGCTGAATGGGGCTCTGAGCAATCTGGTCCAGTGGAAGGTGTCCCTGCCAATGGCAGGGGGTTGGAAGTAGATGGTCCCTTCCAACCCAAACTATACTATGGGTTCATGGTGCTGCAGGCATAATTCCTTCTTCCCAGTGCCCAGTTGTTCCCCAGAAGACAAAGCTTGCCTTCTCAGACTGTGACAGTGCTAGAGTGTGTGCCCAGGTAGGCACAGAGCTATGCCCTCATGAAATCATTAAGAATTGCTTGGAGACACAAGACACTATTCATGGCATTCAGGTATCCTTTTCCAGCTAAATTCTGTATTCTCACTTCTAATCTCATTTACAAGCTGATGCTACCTCCTAGAAAGTAATTTTTAAAGCAAAGGTAGAAAACTAAGGAGTTGTAGAATTTATACCTCAATAGAGACAGATAATGCTTTACTTTGGGGAAGAGGGTTGGTGGAGGAGTAGGTGATTAGA